>LPNX010681340.1:0-122280 GCA_001517045.1 Pseudotsuga menziesii | reverse complement strand
TTCTTTGCCCATAGAGGCCCATTGTTGCAACCATGGCGCTCTGATACCATTTTGTCACGTCCCCGTCCCTCAACCGGAGAAGAGGACGCGACGAGCACATCAAAATACAACCGGGCAAAATGCCCCATGAACATAAACATAAAATCAAATGCTAGAATTAAACATTACAAGATGCATTTATCTTCAATCATATAGCGGAAGCAACACAAACACATTCCAGCATTCGAACATCAATATAATTTGCAGAGGTGAAGTAACCAGCAGCACTTATCTCTTGATGAAGAATTTATCCGCAACCAGCTACGTCGTTGCAACGTTCCACCCAACCATGGGCCAGCGTGCTCATCAATCTCTCAGCAGCGCTGCCACCCCCGAGCTGGGCATGATTCCTCCGGAATAAGGGTCAATTGCAGGCTTGCACATAGCCAAGGGGACACATAACAACCAAACCAACACTGCTGGGTTTCACAGGCTTTCAACAGACAAGCCAAGCCAGCACAGTCCAAGGTTCAACCACTACATACCAGCAGCCATACAATCCCTTCACAGCTCTGTGAAGCAATCATAAACAACAGGGGACAGTCCCAAACAATGGAGGAGCACAACTCAAGTCCAAGGGACAACCTAGAGTTGGTTTTGGCCCTAACGTGGCCAAAACAGCTCAACCACAACATCCCAGACCAGGGAAACAACAGCAACAGCCCAATTTCAAAGTAAAAACAATGGCAACTATGCACAGTCCCAAAATACAGAAACTCATCCCACGAATTGGAAACCCACAGTGGCTCAAAACGAATTTGAACACCACAGCCAGCAAAACACAGGGAAAACAGCAGCCCCAAAACATGACAGTGAGCATGGCTCTCACAATAGGGAAAATGACCCAAACCTCTATGCGTGAGGAAGAATTTACACCCAACAGCAAAATGCACGGGAATACATACTCGATTTCTCTGCGTGAGGATGAATAGCTCTTCCTGGGCTCGTGGGTGAACAACAACAGCTGAAAGGACACGAAATTGGCTGTGCGTGAGTAAGGAATACATACTCGATTTCTCTGCGTGAGGATGAATAGCTCTTCCTGGGCTCGTGGGTGAACAACAACAGCTGAAAGGACGCGAAATTGGCTGTGCGTGAGTAACAACAACAATTCCCTGCGTGAAAGTGAGCAGCAACTCGTGGAGAGGAACAAAATGCCATGGGCACAATGAACAGGCGCGTGAGGAGAACAGAACAGGCAGGGCAAGCATGGGGTCGTGGGTGGAGTGTGGATGTGGGCAAAGGACTGACAGTCCTGCCACCCCACTCCCAAAGGCAATAACTGCCCATCCACCAGTAGCCATAACTTCCCAACCACCCAACAGAACATTAAAGAGGTTGAAAGAGGTTGGGTAAGACAAGGTGGCAAAACAACAAGGTAATAAAACATGGGTTTTTCCCCTTAACCAAGGTTTGACATCCCCCACCCCTTATCCTTTGGAACCATGCCCTTTTCATTCAACGTTGCACTACCGTAGCTGGTTGTGGTTTTAGTTTAATTGATGTGCGTGTTTACATGATGCCGAATTATAATGTGCCTTATAGCACAGCTTACCACCGGCAATTATCCCCATTGCCGAAACATACACAACAAAATCGATGGTGGGGCTTTTGCCTTGAGCTCCTCACCACGATTAATTACAATATATACATCATGCAAACGGGGTCGAAACCAGGGACATGACACACTGACAATCGTCATCACACGTCTAGGGGAGTACCTTCACGACAACCCTCCCACAACTCTAGGTTTTGGAGGATACACGATGGGAAATTATTCCACACTTCCTAATAGAACAAGGGTCAACACCCTAGCCTCACTTCCCAACCACATTGTGTAACTAGTGTTCAAGAAACCATGTCATCAAATAACCACTTTGGGCAAGTCGTGCATATTTTTGGATTAAAATCATCAAACAACCATTTCATTAAATAACTTACTCACAAATCATATGCGTATTTAAAATCAAAATGTTTGTCACAAGTACAATTGATAGTACAAAACTATCTTCCTAATTTATACTACACCAAGGTTATGTTCAAACCAAGAATTCGACTATCCCATAGTGGGTCCATCTATTGCTCAGTTCAACAACCACATGTGTATCTCATGCATAAAACATATCTAATTATCTCAGGTGCTCAACTATATCAAAAATTGACATTTAAATACTATGTATGTTCAGATCATAACTTACCCAGTATCCACATACCTATGTTCCACATTTAATTACCCAGTATCCACATACCTATGTTCCACAAGTGATCATGGGATTTGATAATAATATGTTTGAGAAAACATTAGCATATATGTTTTTTTATTGATGTTTTCTTGCTTTTAGACATTGCAATTTTAATGTTAACAAAGTGATGACTTAGTATTCTTAATAGAATTGTGAGCTGATTTCAACTTAAATGCACATAATGGATGCACAAAAAAATTTTGAACCAAAAATCTAAGTGACCATTTTGAGCCTTCCAATGTTTTTTTGGCTATCTTTGCAACCATGAATATTTGTTTGTCAAACTTTTAAAACTTAGAGAGCTAGGAACATGTTTTGTGATGGTCCAAAGAACGTCCAAAATGGAGTTGTCATGCACAAATTATGGCCCTAGGAAGTTGGCATATCAACTTGGCTTTAATGGGGCCCATATTCCTTTCACCATATCAGTGCTTAGGGTTGGGGATTTTGGATTTGAAGGTTTTTATTCATTAAGGTTTACAACATTGCAATATAATTTAGTTTCAATGCCTCGTTATGGTATTTTTGGGAAGGAACACAATGGGTGTATCTCTTTCCACATATAAGGTACCACCTTTCTATCCATTTTGTATTGCTATATATATTGTAGTGTTTTCACTGCTTGATTTATTAATAGAATTTAGTTTTAATTCATATTTTGCTTTCAATATTGTTCCTGTGTTGTATTTACATTATTGTGTTCTTTCATTTCGTTCTCAATCCAATTTGGATCAATGGTATATAACTGATTTGATTTTAGATGGTTTTATAATCCATGCACTTAACAAGGTTGAGACATTGAGAGTCGGGCTTCAAAATAACCAATATTGTTGAATACTTCATTTGTTGATCCAAGTGACCACCCATGGTGGAAACAAATAAAGATGACATAGTGAAATCCTATATAGTGGTTTCTCTAAGAAGCTCTGTAGTGACATATACGCTTGAGATAATGGACCATTCAACTCAAATCTTCCAATGCCTCCCAACAACGATGAAGTCACCTTTGATAATAGATGATTTCAAAGTAACAACATCCTTTAACATATAGGTTAATTTTGATATTCCTTTATTTGAAGGTTAAATAGCCATAGAAGATTTAGCGAGATGGTTAAATCTACTTGAGGTTTATTTTCCAATATTGAAAAGGTTACCACTCTACTCCTAAAAACCATTTCGCATGTCAAAGTGGGATATTTATTTGTGTAGTATGATACAAACACACCCGGACAGATTTTGTCAATTCTCTCAACGAGGACTATTTACCCATTGGAAACTATGAATACTAGTGCATGAGTTGGATGATATTGCATCAAGGTAAATCCCAACGTTCATTGGAGTACAACACTTTTCAAACCCTATATATAAAAATGGGTATTCAAGGCTTTGAAATAACTTGGTGCTAAAGTACTACATTGTTGACATACACATATACATCCAAATAGAATTGGACTTTCTACACATCTGTTCATTTGGAGTTTACCATTATGCCATTTAGATTGAACAAAAAATTCAACAAAAGGGTAAGAAAGTGTAAATGCGACCCTAACTCTTAGATGACAGAACAAAGCAAAGATAGCTAACCTTAAGGCAACCAATCCAATTTGCATGCAAAGAAGAAGAATGTGAAGATGAAGAATGACATGAGAAAGTGGTATTATCACCACAAAATCACTTGACACAATACTGACTGTGTCAAACTATACCAGTGCTATTCGTTGAGTTAAAAGCCACAAACTCTAATTCATCCTTGACATGATAAAATTCCACTGATAAGGGATCACATATTATTGGCGTGGAACCAAATGTTACGATTGCCACCATAAAGGTCCAACTAGTGGAATGAAAGAAGTTCTAGGGTGAAGAATGCTTCTTCCACTCACATATGTGGGTGAAGGGTACACTGTTGAATTTCATTGTTGACAATGATAACCAAAAGAACTTGATCTCCTTATAGTTCATCAACTAGATGATGATGCCAACTATGTCCCATCTCCAACGATACACCATCATTTGCTTGAGCCATGTGTGAGACATTATTGTTAGTGAGTCACCTCCCTTGTAATAGACCATCAATACTTCAAACATGTGTTGTTGTGTGATGTTTCCATGCTTGAATTTTATGTTATTGTTTTAGGACAAACATGTATATGAAAACATCACATTGTCCACCAGTGTAGTCCTAGTAGTGACCATTAGATTCAAATTGCGGTCTAAAAAGGGCCTCATAAGAAAAAGAGCCATTGACAAGTTGGAATTGAAGAACCAATAAAATTCCATAAAATGAGTCAACAATAAGCATTGAGTTAGCATATTTTTCATAATAAAAAACTACTTTTTTAAAAATTCGTGTATTTAACTTATCTCCATGTGGTTTTACTGAAGTTTTTAGTGGGAGCACTCATTAGATTTAGACTTCAATCTCACATCCAACAAGTACGCACACTGCATACTTTTGATGGATACCGCCCCATGAAAAACAAGAAATACATAAAAAAATGTATTACTTTAAAATAACACACTTTTTTAATGTATTTATCATTTCTCGTGGGTGGGGTTTATCAAAAGTATGTTCAAGTAATACGTTTTTTTTAAGTATGCAGTGTGGGTCTCCTTTTTTGTGGAGTGGGGTCCATTAAAAGTATGTAGTGTGGGTACTCGTTGGACGTGGAATTCAATTTTGAATCCAATTAGTGCCCCCTTTTAAAATTTGAGTAAAACAACAGGGATATAAGTTGAAAATATGAAAAAACACTTTTTTCTCTTTCCTCCAAAACTCATAACTATTATTTTATTATTTTACTTAAGAGGTCCATTTTAGACCTCAAAATGTTGATGTATTTGTAGCTTCGGAATATATTCTGACGTATATTATTATTGTATGTTGTTGTACCCCCATCGGAGATGTGTTTGCCTCATTTGGGGATGTCATTATTGTGTATAGACCTTGAGGTACAACCTCCGTTGTAAGTTGGGGAAATAGTCCCTAGTGTAACGTTATGTAATCTATTTTTGGAGTCTCTCTAGGAGAAGTCAGCCCTGTTAGGGTAAGAGGTCGTCCCCAGTCATCTATTAGGTCAATCACTTGAAAGGTATGAATAGGGAGGCACCCTTTCTCACTTATACACGCTTGCACTCACTCAAGTTCGCATGAGTAGAGAGAAATATAAGGAGGAGAGATAGATATATTCAAAATACTTCTTATTACTGGGTTTGTTCAACTTATGATACAGTGTTTGTGACTGAACTATTCTAAGGAAGTTTGTAGGGTTTTCTCCTTTATGGTTTCCTCAGTGAAAATATTTGTATCTTGTGTATATGCTTTATCTTATGTATATTGTTGTACTTTTTATTCTTTCAGAAAAAGATCCTAATCAACTAAATTAGATTAAAAACAATAGCATGGTATCAAAACCACTCTGAAAGAAAGCACTATGTAACATCGGAAACTAGGGCTTCCCAGTTTAAGGTCTTTTCTCCACAGATCAACGAGAAAAGAGGGCTATGATAACTCACCTCAGTAGGGTGCATATTTTGGTGGAAGTGGTTTCATATTTAAATAAGTTTCATTTTTGACCTTGTCAGTAGTGCCGAGAGAATATAGGGAATCAAGTTTCAGAGGATTCCCACCTTAGTCTTTAGGAAAGGACCTAGCTAAGAAACTCACCTCAAGGAGGCACATCTTTCTGTCCAAACAAAATTCCCAAAATCTAAGTTTGGAAAATTAGGGTTTCTATGACAAACCCTAGGTCATCTAGCTCCGGAACCAGGCCAAACACTTCAAATTAGTAAGATATGAATCTTTACTATTTCCATTTGAGGTTCTCATTTGAAAATATTACTCACCATATTCAGCTTGAGGACAAGATTGGAGGGACTGATAACTTTCGAGCATGCAAGTACAACGTCTCCTTGATCCTTGAAGAAAATGGTTTGGATTAGTATATCAATGGAGAAGTTCCAGAACTGGAGGGAGATGAGGCTGATGATACCCATAAGAATAACTTGATTAAAGTAAAGAAAATCATTACACATTCAATTAAGGATCACCTCATCCCCCATGTGTCATCATTCAAGACATCGAAGGAAGTATTTGATGATTTGACAAAGATGTTCGAAGGAAAGAACATCAAACAGAAGATGCCATTGATGAACTAACTAAATAATGTGAATATACATAACTCAGAGACTATATAGTCCTACTTCACAAGGGTTGCTTAAATCAAGCAACANAAAGAACATCAAACAGAAGATGCCATTGATGAACTAACTAAATAATGTGAATATACATAACTCAGAGACTATATAGTCCTACTTCACAAGGGTTGCTTAAATCAAGGAACAATTTGAAGTAGTTGAATAAAATGTAGTAGAAGGAGAGATAGTGATGACCACCTTGAATGGCCTCCCAATATCACGGGATTCATTCATTCAAGGAATATGTGCAAGAAGGAAAATGATCTCTTTCATCCGAATTCAAGAAGAATGCACACAAGAAGGATCTCGAATCATAACAAGATAAGAGAAGATGGGAGCAACTGAAGATCAAGCTCTCACTCTTCACACCAGGAAGAACTTCAAGAAGAAGGAGAAGAAGAAGAAATACCATAACAAAAAGAAGAAGGATACAAAACAAAATAAGTTTAGAAAATATCCTTCTAACATCCTATGCTATACTTGTGATGAAAAGGGATACATTGCAAGATATTATCCCAACAGGAAGAAGAGACATCATGCTCATACCGCGGAAGATGATGAACCAACAAACAAAATATTCAAAAGAGAGAAGGATGATTAAGATGAAGGGTATGTGTTAATATCAACACTTACAGACACGGTCTCACATGGAATTAGTGATTGGATTGTGGATAGTGGGGCATATAAACACATGAATGGATATAAAGAATCATTTGTTAACATGTCTGAGCATGAGTCACCTCACAAGGTGAAACCTAGCGATGATTATAAATACCCCATAAAAGGGAGTGGAGAAGCTTCATACAAGTTAGACTCCAGGAAATACTTAAAGATGAAGGATGTGCTATATGTTCCAGGATTAAAGAAGAATCTCCTTTCCATATCTACACTAGATGCAAAGGGAATGAGAGTTGCATTTGTCGATGGCCAAGTTCTAATGTGGCCTAAATGAAAGACACTTGATGATGCAACAATGATTGGAGAAGAAGAAGGTGGCTTGTACAAGCTAAAGGGAAAACTTTAACAAGCATTGGTTTACGAGTTAATAGAACCAAGTGAACTATGGAACTGAAGGGTTGCACACGTGAACTATAGAGCACTACCCATTGCAAGAAAAGAAGTATCAGGAATTCGATATTTCCAGAAAAATCATGAAGGAATTTGCAAAGGATGTGCACAAGGGAAGAATGCAAAGAAGAAATTTCCCAATAGTGGAAGTAAGGATAAAATAATACTAGATATAGTACACTCAGATGTATGCATATCCATGTATTATAGCTCATTAAGCGGGTATGTGTACTATGTTTCCTTTATAGATGAATTCTCATGTAAGAATTGGATATATTTCTTGAAAGGGAAGAATGAATTATTTAATAAGTTCAAGGAATACAAAGCCTTGGTCGAGAACCACACTAAAAGGAAATCAAGACTTTACGGCCAGATAATGGCGGAGAGTGCCGATCCATAGGGCATGCCATCTCGTGGAGGTACAGTTCACATAGCAAGTTANGAAGAATGAATTATTTAATAAGTTCAAGGAATACAAAGCCTTGGTCGAGAACCACACTAAAAGGAAATCAAGACTTTACGGCCAGATAATGGCGGAGAGTTCACCTTAGAAGAATTCAAGGAACTCTGCAGAGAGTCTGGGATTAAGAGGGATTTGAGCACTCCATACAATCCTCAGCAGAATGGTGTTGTAGAACAAAATAAACATACCATAATTGAATCATTAACGAAAGAAATTATTCATGACTAGGATCTTCCAATGCACATTTGGATGGAGACAACAAGAACAATTGTGTATGTATAGAACCGTACTCCTCATCAAGTACTTGCAAACAAGACTCCTGAAGAGGATTTCTTAGGGGAGAAACCAAAAGTCATCCATCTCAGAATATTTGGCTACCCGATGTACATACTTATCCTGAAGGAGAAGAGGACCAAGCTTGATCCTTCTGAGAGGAAGGGTATATTCATAGGATATAATGATACATCAGAGCCTAAAGGCCTACCGAATATACTTCCCAGGACTCAAGAGGATCGAGATCAACAGAGATGTAACCTTTGATGAAGACTTGCCATTCTCTATATCTAGGAGGCTACCTATTGAATAGGTTGAGGAACTTGAAGGAACGAGAATCCAAGGTATGAAAATTGTAGAAGTAATTCTAGAAGACCATGAAGATCATAACATGGAAGAACCACAAGAGACTATAGAGACATTTGACGAGAAGGACTCCCATAAGAGGAAACTAGCATGGGTACGGTAGTTCATACAAGAGGTATAAAGGTATGGTTATCCATAAGGAATGCATAGAGAGAGAAAAAGGGAAAATCCCTACAACAACTATGTGGCCCTACTGTGTGACATCATTAACAAGGAACCTTACACTTATGAAGAGGTTGTAGAAAAGAAATAATGGAAGGATGCCATGATTGAGGAGTATTAGTTGATTATGAAGAATGATGTCTAGGAGATAGTTTTGAGACTGGAAAGGAAGTCTGTAATGAATTCGAAGTGGATCTACACGATCAAACATGTTGCAAATGGTAGAATTGAGAAATATAATGGAAGATTTGTAACATGAGGCTTCTCACAGAAAGAAGGCATATACTATGATGAGACATTTGCACCAATAGCAAGGTATGCATACATTAGATCTATACTTGCATTGGCTGTAGTTATGAGATGGACGATACACTAGATGGATGTCAAGTATAGATCTAATGTATGCATGGATGTCAAGTATAGATCTGTAGTTATGAGATGGATGATACACCAGATGGATGTCAAGATAAAATTCTTGAATGGTGTAGTCAAGGAGGAAGTGTATGTAGGAAAACCACTGGGATTCAAGACACATGACATGAAGACTCATGTGTGAAAATTGAAGAAGGGATTGTATGGGTTGAAACATGCACCCAAGACATAGTACGATAAGATGGATGGATTATTGATGAGCTTTGGATTTAGTAAAATTAAATCAAAATCCAACCTTTAATTCAGGGTTGAGGGAGGAAGACCAGTGATACTCTTGTTATATGACGATGACCTGTTCCTAATAGGAGAGGATGAACTCATCACATATGCAAAGAGAAGACTTGCTACTGATTTAAAAATGAAAGAACTAGGGATGTTGAACTACTTCTTGGGCATGGAGGTGTGGCAGAGTGTATATGGTATTTTCCTTAGTCAAGGAAGGTATACATTGGATATTCTGAAGAGATTCAGGATGTTGGACTGCAAGGCGATAGACACACCTATGGAATCAAACTTGAAGCTTTTGTGTGATGCTTCATTAGAGTCGGTCGATGCCACAATGTATCATCAGATGATTGGATCATTTATGTACCTGACGAATACGAGACCAACCATATATTTTGTAGTGAACACACTGATTTAGTTCTTGACAGATTCGAGATATGTTCACCTAGTTGCTGCAAAGCATATATTGAGGTACCTAAAAGGTATAGTGGATTATGGGCTCAAATATGATGCAAATCAGAAGATTAACCTATAGGGTTATGTTGATTTGATTGGGTAGGTAGCGCAACTGATAGGAAGAGCACTTAATGTTGTTGCTTCAGTTTGGGATCTGGCATGATCTCCTAGTTTAGCAATAAACATTCCTATGTGGTGCTAAGTACAACCGAGGCATAGTATGTTGCATATTGCTTGGGTAGCTGTGAGGAAGTATAGCTGTGGAAGCCACTTTCTGATTTGTTTGATCCCCAATTGGATGCGACTTATATCTTTTGTGACAACCATAGTTGTGTGAAGTCGTCAGAGAACCCAATGTTCCATGACAAGTTAAAGCACATTGAGATCAAATTCCACTATATCAGGGATATGGTGCAGAGAGGAGTGGTGAAGCTCTAGTACGTGGCAACGCATGAGTAGATAACTGAGGTATTGACCAAGCCTTTAGCTAGAGTGAATTTTGAGTACTTCAGAGAAAGACTTGGTGTGATCCAGAACGAGACCCCTTGGAAGAGGGAGTGATCAGTTCTAGCATAGATGGTGAGACGAGTTGTCTAAGTGTAAATAAGAGCCCTGGAATGGTACATAGGTTACTCAGACATAACCATTTCTGTAGTTTGTCCTCGGATGTAATAAGTACTGGTGAATTTTGTAGGTTATCCTTGGATGTAATCAGTCCTGATGTGATTCTATGCTAGAAATAAAAGACACAAATGCATGATATCTCATATGGGAAATAAGACAGGATGTTAGAGTGTAAATAAGAGCCCTGACGTGGTATGCAGGTTACTCAGACGTAATCAGTCCTAGAGGTTTTCAGAGTTTAAATATGATCCCTTGCGTGATACACAGGTTACTCAGATGTAGTCAGTCCCGAGACAGGTTATCTAAATGTAAATATGAGCCTTCATGTGGTACACAAGTTATTTAGATGTAATAAGTCCCGTGGGTTTTCTGAATGTAAACATGATCCCTAGTGTGGCACACAGGTTATTTAGACGTAATAAGTACCTGAATGAAAAATGGTCCTGGACGTAGGTTGTTCAGATATGTGTGTGTTCCCATGATGGAGATGATGAGGTCAAAAGGCACTTGGTGTGCACCTAGGAAATTCTCCTTTGCAGGTAGAATGAAGGTTGACCATAGAGAGACATAATGCACTTGGTGTGCTCCTGAGAGGTTCTCACATAATGGTAGATGTAGGATTGTCTTAGTGACATCCTGACATGTTCCTATGTCGATAGAATGTAGGTGGTATGCATTTGAGGTGCTCCCTGTGAGCTCTGTGTGATTTTTTTTGTTGTGTGCAGGACAAAAGAGGTGATCTGGATATGACAAGAGGAAGGTAGGACACACATGTTATTGCAGTGGTAATGTAAATAAGGTCCTAGAATGTACCTACACTATGGCTTGCTCAAAGATGCGATGAATACTTGGATGAGGACTAGGCCTACACCCAACATGAAAAAAGTTTGGCTCTGTAGAAACTTCCACTGACAGATAGTAGCATTTTATGAAAGGTAAGCAGATGACTATGGATGTAGAAATTATGACTCCGTGATGAAGATTGGACCCAGATGTGTTGATGACTATGAGAGAGAGAGAATACCTTCCTAGTTAAGAGGGAGTGTTGATGTATTTATAATTTTGGAAGATATTATGATGTATATTATTATTGTATGTTGTTATACCCCCATCGAAGATGTGTTTTCCTCCTTTTGGGATGTCATTATTGTGTATGGACCTTGAGGTACAACCTCCTTTGTAAGTCAGGGCAATAGTCCCCAGTGAAACATCATGTAATGTATTTTTGGAGTCTCTCTAGGAGAATTCGACCTTGTTAGGGTAAGAGGTCAGCCATAGTCATGTGTTAGGCCAGTCACTTGAAAGGTATAAATAAGGAGGCACCCTCCCTCATTTATACACACTTTCACTCACTCAAGTTCGCATGAGTAGAGAGATAAAGACAAGGAGGAGAGATAGATAGCTGCATAAGACTTCTTATTACTGGGTTTATTCATCTTATGATACAGTATTTGTGACTGAAATATTATGAGAAAGTTTGCAAGGTTTTCTCTTTTATGGTTTGCTCGGTGAAAATATTTGTCTTGGGTATATGCTTTATCTTATGCATCTTGTTGTACTTGTTATTCTTTAAGAAAAAGATACTAATCAAGTAAATTAGATTAAAAACATTAACACAAAATGACTTTAACAATTTTCAACTTTGGAGAGGATGATACCAGAGGCAACCTCGACTATCACAATCTCTCTAACCATCGTTAAGTGGTGCAGGAAGATGATGTCTCAAACTTGAAGATTTGTCCTATTCATGCTCCAGTTGGAAAGTCTAAAGGAAATCACCATGATTTCCAAGCCCTGTGCGAGGGGACCCTCTATGCAATAGAGACATGTAAATCAATGTGCATAAGAACACATATATATGTTCACCTAACTTACAAGAATACCTTTGCATTATCAAGTAAATCATTCAGTCGATTTCATATTAGGTGTTCTTTATGCTATAACCTTGTATAAAGAGGCTTTATTTTGGATATTTAGGAGATCAAATACCAAATCAAAGAGCTCATATAGAAGGTCCATATTTGATAATGTTTCTCACCCCATAAGATATTTATTGTGCTAGTTTAGAAGGTGGACGATACAACTTTGTATTGATCACATTCAGGAATTGGTACCCCATCCATTGGATTCTTGTTCCACAAGATCAATGTAAAGTTGCCAATTTTTTCAACAAGATTGATGTTAAGTTATGCTATCACCAAGTGCTAATAAATCCCATTGATGTGTGGAGGAAAACCTTAAAGTATAAGGAATCGATATTTTCCATGACTTTTGGCTTGACCAACACAATTGTGATGTTTGTAAGGATGATGGACGATCCTGTACAACCATTTATCAATTGTTTTTGTGGTTGTATTCTTAGATGACATCCTCATATTTAGTATATATTATGAATAACATCTAAATTCATAGCTAGAACATGTTAATATTTCATATGCTAGACTAGATATCATTAGTGTTCATTTCAAACTCATAGCAGTAGCATATCCATAATCACTGATAGAAACACAGTCACAAGATAGATAGAGTATTTATCCTAGGAAACCCTTAAGGGGAAGAAAAACCAATAAAACTTCCTTTGTATAAGATGTATAATATATAACCCCAAAACAATTATTCTCCTCCTTGTTGTTCTCTCTCTCTCTCTCTCCTATCACGACAACAAATCCTGGAATTAGCATCCCATTTAGCATCCCCTTTTAGTGTAATTTTCTTTTACATTGTGTGGTCAAAATATACATTAAATGGGATGGGTCATGGACAAAACTTAAAGCGTCTCAAAGAAAATCTTTTTTTACTTCCTAGATAGAATCCTTTATGACGCCCAAAATAACGTCTATTTTTTTCTTCTAGAATAGCATCCAATTTTGCTTCTTAAACAATGTCGAGGTTTGCTTCCTAAATAACGTCCTATTTTGCTTCCTAGCGAGTGTCTGCTTTTGCTTCTTAAATGACATCCCCATTAGCGTCATATTTGCATTATTAATAGCACCATGATATCATCCAAATTAGAATCCAATATTGCATCCATTTTTGCTACCACTTTAGCATCCCATTTTTGCTCCATGTTTTACTTCCAATTATGTGCCAATTTTTTATCCAAATTTGCACCAATTTTTACTTCCTTTTTTGCATCGTGTTTTGCTACCAAAATGACCCCAAATATTTCTTCTATTGTTGCACCATATTTTGCTTCTTATGTAGTGCCATGTTTTGCATCCAAAGTAATGTCTTATTTTTCTACCATATCAAAGCCATGTTTGGCTTCATCATTAGCGCCACGTGTTGCATCCTTTTTAATGCCTAGTTTCACGTCTTATTTTGCTACCATATCAATGCCATGTTTGGCTTCATCATTCACCACGTGTTGCATCCTTTTTAATGCCTAGTTTCGCATCTCTCATTTTTTGGTCACTAATTTAGTTGTTTTTAGTAATTTTATAAACAAATTTTGGTCATTTTGTTTGGTCACTTATCTCTCATTGTTTGGTCACTTATCTCTTATTTTTTGGTTACTAATTTAGTTTTTTTTAACGGATATTATAATATCATTAGGGAATGGAGGAATCGAACCACCAACCTGCTTCTTGTAAGGCAGGTGCTCTTCCATTGAGCTAGCACCCTTTAAGAATTTGGGAACCTAACTTACATAGTCCTCTATAATGGTAAAAAGGATCAATACACAAATTTGAGTATCTAATGGTCAGCAAAGGATGATAGATTATATAATTCACAATATATGATCAAGCAGGTAATGAAATCCATAAACCTTTTCTAGGAATTTTAAACAAAATTCAAGAAATTGGCTTAATGGGATTGCAAATATCACTATTCCCTAGAAACCGTAAGCATACCACTATATGAGACCTATACACAACAATTATTTTAGTGTGGATTCCAAGGGTATAATAGATAAGCATGATCATCCTAGAGCCATGTATAAGTGGAGCAATAAGGAGAATCAAAAGAGGATGATCAACCCAATAGTTGGTTCTTCACATGGGTCCTATCCACCATGGGATGAGTAAAGTTCCTTCTTCCATCAAGCTAATGAGTATCCACAAGGAAAAATGGTTAGGATATATTGTGATGCCAATTCATAATTTTTATTCGCTTCCCAGGGTGGTGTTGTAGTGATTGCACTGGGAGATCTACATGACCCCAGGATATAAGCATATTCATGGGGACATATAGTATAGGATGAGTCAGTATTTTTATTTTTTTCTTTGGAAAACTAGGCATGATTTGAAACGATGGGAGAAGGAATAGAATAAGATATATTTAAAAAATACAATCATGAAGGGCATAGGACTCTACTCTATAGTCATTGTGAAGATGTTGGAAATGGGTATAAATTCCTAAGGAATATTAACAACATCCATTTAAATATGAATGCAAACCCTTCCATGTTAGAGGAATACTCGATGACAATGAGCTTACTGTTTCTAACACAAAGAAACAAAGAAGCCAGAAATGGAAGCTGCAGGGGGATACACATAACATTAGAACACAAAATGAACACCCTAAAGAAGTTCCATCTAGATTTTGCATTGTAAACAAGAAAGAATTCATAATATAGACAAAATTGATTGTGATCATAAAATAGGTCATATTTCAATTACCTATATCACAATGTGATTAGTCTATTGGTCAAGTTTCCATTTTGGTCACTACAGAAATATCTTGTCATGAAAAAATCCATAATATTTAGAATCCCATTATTATCAATTGTTAGATAACGCCACATTTAAAGCATAAAATGCCTTTCTCAAACACTTGTTTCAATAATATTATCTCATAATGAAAGAAAGACAAGAAAAAAGATTGATAAAATCAAGAAATTACCTGTAGAAACAGATCTTAGACACTGAGAGGGGGGGGGGTGAATCAGTGTCTATTAAAAACTTCTTTGCCAAAGCACAAATGACATTTAAATAGTTATAACTTTTTCCAATCATAAATATATATATACATGAGATATTAAACATAAAAATATCAAAACATAATTCTTTTTTACAAATAATTATCTAGCCCCAGCTAGATGGAGAAACCCGGTTCTCTTACAAGACCCAACTTGTATACATGGCTCAACATGTAATGAGGAATACAATCCTCTAACAAGCTTCAACCTGTCAACAGATTCCAATATGTTCAGAGATGAACACTAGGTTCAAATCCATGGATAGAATAACTACCAAGATACAAAGTAATCCACTGAGATACACACTCATCTCTCCATACTCAGTATTTATATAATCATACCAATGGACATATATTTGAAACACTATGTCTCTTCATAGCATATACTTCTTGAATTATATCTCTTCAAAACGATATACCTTTTCATATCTTGAATTACTCATTGACAATATCTTTCAAAAAAAACTTTAAAGCACTTTTATTAAGGCATTTTAACACTAGTGCTTTATGCATTTTAGTTTTAGAGATTTTTCTATTTGTTTTAATCCCTCTAGCACTTTGCTTCTCTTAGCATAAGACCATCGCCATGGAGTTTATTAAAAAAACATCAAGGCTTAAGAGCCTATCGAACCACCCTGGGGGATTCAACCATTCAACATTAGTTTATTCCATATAACACATGACCGTAACCTCAAGTCCTGGTCCCTATCGCACTCAAAAAATGTCTCTTTGAAACATGCCACCTAACTCAACACAAAATCATTGTCTTTGTGTCATATTGATTTGACCATATGACCATTTTCCACCATGGCATTCCACCTACACAGGCTTCGACCCCTCTTAGCCATTGACATCATTCATTTCTCATTGTTGATGCTATGTCAACATCCAGTCATCATCCACATCGAAGAGAGATGCCATGTGTAGCAAAAGGATAGGGGGGCCTGACAGGTCGTCCCAGGTACCGAGCTAGTGAGATTCTCGTGGAGTCCAAACACCCAACGCCCCCGCCTATCCTTTGCTCTACGCGTCGATAAGATTTAGTGAAGCCTGCCTTTATAAAACCATAAAATGTTAGTTTCCTTCTTGATGTGGGATAATTACCAGTGGTGAAAATAAATCAACACCGTTGATCAACCAAATGAATGGCTGCTGAGTCTCTCATCTTTTTCCAAGGCCTCCATCCAAAGCTCTGTCCTAGAAGCAACAATAAACCAACTCCTATGTGTTATTATTTTAATGTGGCCCGTTCTTGAAGGTGAACATTATTGCATTCTTTTTGAGAATATTCATCCATAGTAGTCACCACTATAGGGCTGAGTTCCTCATTATCTAATTGAAAGGTTACATGGGTAATTTCTTTTAGAGTGCTATTTCCCAGTTCATCGACCTTCTTTAAGCAGGACTTCAATTGACCCACAGGCCGTGATTGAAGTTTGGACTTAGGAGTACTCTCAACCAGAGTTTTTGGAACACCATGTCTATCCAATGATCTAGGGGAAGCCATATCTTCATGTGTTACAACTGGCACTGATGACGAGACTTCTTCAATCTGTACTCTTGACAATTTCGATGACTCGTTTTTTCTCTACATTACTCAAGCTTCATTCATTGGTTGAAAGATTTGTTTTAGGAAAAAGATGGTATTTGCTTGAACAAACAAGCTATACTGTCAGTCCTTGAATGAGACATCTATCATTAATCATGACATGGTTCATCATAACTGAATTAACTATCTTGTTTACAAGCAACTCCAATTTTTTGACCTTCTCACGATTTCCAGTATATTTCTCTAAGGGTATTTTTGTATTTCGAATATCTTTAACATATTTGCAACTAGATTCAGGCAATAAGACCATGTAATTTTTGGAATTTATTGAGACTCTTCAACTTAATTTTATCATCAAAAACATATTTTTTCTCATTTTGGCAGGCTTCTAATTTCTTCCTCAAAGATTCTTTTGACTAACTTAGACCATGGATGGGTAGACAAACTACCAGAATACACCCTGTTCATATGATGCAGGCATCTATATCAACCTATAATATGTGGCAGGCATCTCTCTGAGGCCTCCTAAACTAATTGTTCAACACTTAGTTTTTTTCAAGAATTTCTTCCAAGTTTATCTTGAAAAACCCTAGTTTTTGTAGGTCTATATCTTTTTCGTCAAACATCTTTTAAGATATATGAGACCATGGATGGATGCACCATTAAAAATACTAGATTCCCATATCTTCAGAATATTTTAATACTTCTCCTTCAGGAAGTGGCGGGCATTTTACTGAAGCCAATTTCACTAACTTTTCAAATATTAAAGCAGTAAAACTGCTTAAAACCCTATTTTGGAAATTATATATTTTTCTCCTCACACACTCTTAAAAACAATATGAGACCATGTTCATGTGAAACTATCAACAAAATTCAACATGCTTATTTCATTTCATTTTTATCATCTCCCTATAAGGCATGGTGGGCATTTTTCCAAGGCCACCTTAACTAGTGTTTACTAGATTTTCATACTTAGTCATTTTTTTTGTTTTTCTCCAAATTGCCATATTTTTCCAAAACTTCTATAATGACTTCCTAATTGCTATAGAACATCATCAATTTTATTTCAAGCTTCATCACACATGCCACATCCTCATATATTCCATGTCATCACTTCTTTTGACATCCTGATGTTTGCCATCATGTCTTGGTTAGTCGTTTGTCATTACTGAAATCTGCTTGACATCAATGACAACTATAGCCAACCTATATTGCCATATTTTCCAACATTACCTTTGATGTCCCAATGAAAAACTTGGCTGATATGACATTGCATACATTTCTTTACCAACACAACTTGCATCATACAACATAATATAATGTTTAGATATTAAGAACCAAAGAAGTGTTTCATTATTGAAGGCTGAACAAGAATTCCCTTCAACTTTTGTAATTATTCTTAGTTACTGAGTAAGTTGCTATGGATTTTATATTGAGGGTGTTGAGTATATAGTTTTTATTGATGTCAAAGATGTTCATGAATGAAAAAGGAATAACCAGTGGATATGATGGCATGACAAACTCAGTGAAATACTAAGGTAGTGATGGCATGGCATGGCATAGTTGAGAATGTGGCATGACACATATGATATGAATGACTGATCTGAATAATTCCAAGACAGTGTCAAACAATATGATGTAAACAATGGTTAATGAAACAAAGAACATAAGGTTGAGTGGAAGTAGAGATGCAGTATGAAGGACAAAATTGTTAGAAATAGTTGCAAAGGATTTCCACAAAGAGATCGTGCAGATCCACAAAGTCATGATCAAATCTGAATTCGATCTGAAATCGACGGTCAGGAAGCATCCCGCATGAGATCCAACAGCTGAGGATCAGTTTTGCAAAAGACAGGCGGGAGGATGTAGTTCCGCAAAAGATCAAGATCGGACGACTAATATTAGTTCTGCCAAAAGAGATCGACGGTGCAGAAGATAAGTTGCAAAAAGAAGATTGTGGAAAGTTAAGATACGATTTTGGGAAATGTCGCATCCCACATCCCGCATCCCACAATATGGAGAGATCGGATGGCTGAAGTTAGTTCTGCTAAAATAGATCAACGGTTCAGAAAAAGAAGTGCCGAAAGAAGTTTGCAGAAAGTTGAGATATGATGTTGGGAAATATTACATCCCGCACCCTGCACCCCGCATCCTGCAATTTGAAGATCGATGGTCATGGAGAAGCCCAATGAAGATCAACGATGGGGAATCATTGAAACATGAACTTGGTGTGGAAACACGATTTCAATAGGAAATATTTAGAGTAGATCAACGATCCGAAGAGATTCGAGCATAAGATCAACGGTCCGGAGTGTATCTAGAGAATAATATGGTGGATGCATCGAAAAATGATAAACAGAGCTGCAAAAATGAACTTCGGGATGTGAGAAGAACGAAATGGTACATTTGCTGAAACTTAATGATGAAATGATGCAAATGTTGAATGGGTAGATGATGAAGAGGTATGTCTGTAAGTAAACAATCATGATCTAAAACAAAAGAACACAGCTATGGAGAGATGCGTTGGTAGGTAATAGGTAAAAGGTATTTATTGAATGAATGTGTAAAGAATAAAGTGTCTTTGTTAGTAAGTCTGATAGAGTCCAAAGTGAATGGTATTTCAACTATTCTAAAATACTGAGAACATTAGTCTAGAGTGGAAGGGTGGTGCTAGGGCAAGACACATGTCTGGAAGGGGTCATAGCCTCCTTCCAGTCGAAGCTAGAAAACAGGGTGTCGTAGCATCCTTGTCTGTTGAAGCAGTCATAAAACCATAGGGGTGTTGTAGCATCCCAGTCTGTAGTTGCAGGAAAAAATTAGGGTGTATATACATCCTTTCTGTGCAACAGATAAACAATTTTGTAAATTCATCTTATCAATGAGTTTGTGTTGGTGGTTTGCTCTTTTGAGGTTTCCACGATAAAATTTGTGTTGATTGTTTATTTTGTGTATGTTAAAGTAAAAACTGACAATACTGATTCACCCCTCCCCTCTCAGTATTGTGGGATAAACCAACAACTGGTATTAGAGTAGGTTCATTCACAACAGGTTAACCATTGGAAGGAAGATCCCATCCAAAAAACACAATGTAATAACAAGAAGGATTGGCCACCAACAAACCTCCACTATTTACCGGAAAAAAATATGCTTACTGGAGTGTAAGAATGAGGTGTCATCTGATGTCCCTGGGATGGAAGGTTTGGGAAACAACATAAAAGGAACGTAGTATAGGAAACCAATACCCTATGGACATAGTTGAACTAGGTGAATATGAAGGTAATGCCAAAACCCTAAACACAATCTTAAGTGGTTTAACAAACTCGGTATTTACTAAAGTTATGCAATGCACATCTGCCAAACAAGCTTGGGACAAATTGAAGATTATCTATGAAGGAGAATCTAAGGTCAAAGAATCCAACTTTCAAACATATAGAGGTCAATTTGAAAGTCTTAAAATGAAATAAGAAGAGAATGTTGGGGAATACCTTCTTCGAGTAGATGAAGTTGTTAATGCGATCAAAGGCCTTGGAGGAAAATTAAAAGAAAAAGAAGTGGTAAGCAAGGTATTAAGAACATTACCAATGAGATATGACCCTAAGGTATCCACCTTAGAAGAACGAGATGACCTTAAAAAGGTAACAATGGATGAGTTACATGGAATTTTCACTGAGTATGAAATGAGAACAGGGAAAAATGGATCTTCAAGAAAAGAGGCAACTTTTAAAGCTTCCATAAAAAATCAATCATAAAACCCAAATGATGAGGAAGCCTTTTTCATTGATAAACTTGAGAGAGGGACTAGAAGGTACAAGGGGAAGTAACCTTAAAAGTGTTTTAACTGTGGAAGGATTGGACATTTTTCTTCTAAATGAACCTACACTAAACAAGATGAGAATGAAGAAAAAGAAACTCCGAAATTCAAAATGGGTAAACCAGGAAACAAGAAAAACCCTTATGGGAAAAAGAAAATTGTTTACACCATGGAAGACAGTGAAGATTCATATGGAAGCGAAGTTGAAGAAACTGAAGTTTTATTTATGGGTATAGGCACTCAATCCTCAAATAGTGACTCAGACGAAGAAGGAGAAGTAGATCTAAGAGATGAACTTGTTAGCGCCCTTGAAGAACTAGAGAAATGTGGGAAAAATAACCGACAGTCAAACCTTATCATTATTTAGTTGGAAGCTAAACTCTTAGATACCAAAAAGGTTGAGGAGGACCTATACCTACAACTCAAAAGAAGAATACAGGAGTCTGAAAAGCTTGCAGAAGAAATCTTGCAATTCAAGAGAAAGCTTGATGAAGGATCTATCAAATCAAAGTTTGAGAATAGCTCAAGGATTATAGATGAAATTCTACCATCAGGTGATAGGTTTGGTTTGGGGTTCATTAAAGAAAATAAGCCAGAGAGTTTTCTTGTCACAAATCAATAAGGAAGTAAGAAAAGCTATGCCAAAGTACTAAAGACTCCAAATAAAAAGGAAAGAAGCAAGAAAGCTGAATTAATTCCTCAAGATAAAAATAGAAATAATCTAGCAACCAAGAGACCAAATAGATATCTACAGATCTTTTTAGGTCACTGCTTTGCTTGTAATAATTTTGGTCATAAACCCTTAAACTGCAGAGCTGAAAGAAAGGATTTTGAATACAAGAAGAAGTCATCAAGTAATAAGTTGAAGGGAAATAAGAATATTTTTACACTACTCCAAAAATATGACATAGAATGTTATAAGTGTAATAACCATGGACATATAGCAAGATATTGTAAGCTGAATGCTCCTAAAAGAAATATTGTTGCAATCAAATCTCAGAACACCAAACAAGAAATATATTGGAGAGAAAAGAAAGAAAAGGAAACTTCCATGATTTCCTTATGTGCAACTGAAAGCCAAAAATTATGGAACTTGGATAGTCATTGTTCAAAACATATGACTGGTGACCCAAGAAAATTCATAACACTAAAAGATAATAAGGGAAAATTCACTTTTGGAGACAACCCATCCTCCAAAATAATCAGCAAAGGAACAATTGTTGTCAACAGCAGGATCAAAGAAGAAAATGTTTTGCTAGTTGAAAACCTTAAGCGTAATATTCTTAGTATAAGTCAAACATGAGACCAAGGACACATTTTCATCTTCAACTCAGAAAAATGTGAAATCAAGAATAAAAAATCAAGAAAGGTTGTTGGCATTGCTATGAGAAATACAAACAATGTATACATATTGGAAAATGAAAACCAAGGTTACTTAAGTATGGTAGATGAAAGTTGGTTATGGAACATAAGGTTGGGACATTTAAGTTTTGAGAATATTGCCAAAATAAGCATGACGGAATCTGTAAGAGATCTACCTAAAATTATAGTTCCTCTAATCTCTATGTGCAGACATTGTCAACATGGGAAACAAATCAGAGCCAGTTTTAAAATAAAAGAACATATGACCTCACAGCCTTTGGAAATAATACACATAGATCTTTGTGGACCAACCAGAACTAAAAGTATGTAAGGAGATCACTATTTCATGTTGCTCATTGATTATTACACAAGGATGACTTGGGTGGCATTTCTCAAGGAAAAATGAGAAGCCTTTGAAAAATTTAAAATATTCAAGGCAATGTCTGAAAATGAGTCTGGCATGAAAATCAAGTGTCTTAGATAAGATAATGGGGGATAATTTACCTCAAATGAATTCAATGAGTTCTGTGAAGGTCATGGAATGAAGAGGCAATTTTCAGCTGCAAAAACTCCTCAGCAGAATGAGGTTGTTGAAAGGAAAAATAGAATAGTCCAAGAAGCTACCAGAACTATGCTCAATGAAGCAAAACTGTCAGATTCATTTTGGAGAGAAGTTGTATACACAACTATCTACACACTTAACGGAGGAAAAATAAGAGTGAATAAGGATAATACCACTTACGAATTGTGGTATGGAAGACCAATCTCAGTCAAATATTTTAAAGTGTTTGGCAGTAACTATTACATCAAAAGAAAATAGGATGGCCTTGGAATGTTTGACTCCAGGACTGATGATGGAATATTTTTAGGATACTCATCCACCAAAAGGGCATACAGGTGTTACAATAAAAGGTTACATAAAATTGTAGAAAGTGCTGATGTGAAAGTAGATGATATAAAACCAAGGAAAGATAAAAAACTTGATAGCGTTGAAAATACATGTGATGATGAAATAAAAGATTTGCAAAAGGACATTCATAACGAAGAAGAAGAAAAAGAGAAGGAAGATACATAGGAATATGATGAAGAATTTCCTAGACCTGACACTAAAAATTCTTCTAGAAGGGTACAAAAGGATCATCTGGAGTCACAGATCATGGGTGATAAAAATTCTAGAGTCAAAACAAGAAGACAACTACCAGATGTGGAACAAGCCTTAATATCAATAGTAGATCCCAAAAACTTTACAGAATCCAACAAAAGTGATGAATGGGTCAAAGCCATGAATGAAGAACTCGATTGGGTTGAGAAAAATGAGACTTGGGAACTTGTCCCAAGACCTAAAGGTAATAATATTGTAGGAACCGAATGGATTTTCAAAAACAAGTTCAATCAAGATGGACAAGTTATATGGAACAAAGCAAGACTGGTTTGTAAAGGGTATGCCCAAGTGGAAGGTATTTATTTTGAAGAAGCTTATGCTCCTGTAGCTCGACTTGAAGCAATCACAATGTTTTTAGCACTGTCATGCCATAAAAACTTCAAATTATATCAAATGGATGTCAAGTATGCATTCCTGAATGGAAAACTAGAAGAAGAAGTGTATATTGAACAACATGAAGGGTTTCTCTTATCTGAAAACAAAGATTATGTTTGTAAAATAAAAAGGCACTCTATGGTATCAAACAAGATCCAAGAGGATGGTTTTAAAGACTATATAGTTACTTGAAACAACAAGGTTTTAAAAGAGGAGTCACTGAAAGTAATCTTTACCTAAAAATCGAAGATAAAAATATGATCATTGTTGTTGTCTATGTGGATGATATCATCTTTGGAAGCAATATTCAAATCCTAAGTGTAGACTTTTCCTTTGAAATGCATAAAGAATTTGAGATGTCAATGTTGGGTGAATTGACATTCTTCTTGGGATTGCAAGTCTACCAAACAGACGAAGGATTTTTCATCTCTCAAACTAAGTACATTAAAGACATGTTGAAAAAGTTTAAAATGGAAGATTCCAAACCTATTGGTACTCTTATGGTCACTAGTTGCAAGTTAAGTAAGGATGATGAATCTCTGGAAGTAGGTCATACCATGTTTAGATCCATGATTGGCAGTCTGCTATATGTGATAGCCACACGGCCAGATGTGATGCAAGCTGTTGGATTGGTGGCCAGATTCCAATCAGATCCCAAAGAAACACATGTAACAACAGTAAAAAGGATTTTCAAATATCTAAAGGGTACTATGGAGTATGGTTTATGGTATCTGAAAGGACAAGACTTTACCTTGAAGGCGTTTACTGATGCAGATTGGGTAGGAAGCATTGACGATTGAAAAAGTATGAGTGGAGCAACATTTTTCTGGGAAATTGTTTAGTATCATGGTCAAGTAAAAAACATCCTCCATTTCACTCTTTACATCAGAAGCAAAATATATTGTTGCTGCCTCATGTTGTACTCAGGTTATTTGGATGAGACAAACTCTAGAATATCTACTAGTAAAATATGAACATCCAATAGTGATCAATTGTGATAACACTAGTGCTATAAATATGTCTAAAAATCCTATCATGCATTCTAAGACAAAACATATACCAATCAAGTATCACTATCTAAGAGAACATGTATTTGAAAAAGCTGTCAAATTAGAATACATTGGCACAAAAGAATAGATTGCTGACATTTTCACCAAACCACTACCTAAGGAAGCTTTTGAGCATCTTAGACAGAAAATGGGAGTAATTCCGTTACAAAAGTACTAAGAGGAGAAAGCTCAATCTCAGGGGGAGAAACGCTGACATGGGGAGTTGTCAGACAGAAAGGTTGCTTTGTCATTGTTGTCAAAAGGGGAGAATGGTCAGAGATTGGTTGCTATCAATGCCAAAGGGGGAGATTGTTGAGTATATAGTTGTCATTGATGTCAAAGATGTTCACGAATGACAAAGGAATAACCAGTGGATGTGATGGCAGGAAAAACTCAGTGAAAGAATAAGAATAAGGTAGTGATGGCATGGCATGGAATAGTTGAGAATGTGGCATGACACATATGAGATGAATGACTGATTTGAATAATTCCAAGATAGTGTCGAAAAGTACGATGTAAACAATGGTTAATGAAACAAAGAACAAAAGGTCGAGTGGAAGTAGAAATGCTGTATGAATGAAAAAACTGTTAGAAATAGTCGCAAAGGATTTGCGTAAAGAGACCTTGCAGATCCACAAAGTCATTTTGAAATATGAATTCGATCTGAAATCGATGATCAGGAAGAATCCCACATGAGATTGAACGACTGAGGATCAGTTCCGTAAAAGACAGGAAGGAGGATGAAGTTCCGTAAAATATCAAGATCAGACGGCTAATATTATTTCCACCAAAAGAGATCGACGATGTGTAAGAGAAGATTGCGGAAATAAGAATGTGGAAAATAAAGATACGATTTTGGGAAATGTCGCATCCCGCATCCCGCATCCCGCATCCTGCATCCCACAATCTGGAGAGATCAGATGGCTAAAGTTAGTTCTACTAAAACAGATCAACGGTTTGGAAAAAAAAGTGAGGAAAGAAGTTTGCGGAAATTCGATATATGATGTTGGGAAATATTACATCCCGCATCTCGCAATCTGAAGATTGACGCTCATGGAGAAGCCCGATAACGATCAAAGGTGGGTAATCGTTGAAACAAGAACTTGGAGCAGAAATACAATTCCAAGAGGAAACATTTATAGTAGATCAACGGTCTGGAGAGATTCGGGCATAAGATCAACGGTACAGAGTGTATCTGAAGAACAAGATTGCGAAAGCATTAGAAAATGATAAACAAAGATGCGGAAATGAACTCTGGGATGTGAGAAGAGTGAAACGGTACGTTTGCTGAAACTTAATGATGAAATGATGCAACTGTTGAATGGGTAGATGATGAAGAGGTATGTTTGTAAGTAAACAGTCACAATCCAAAATAGAAGAACACATATATATAGAGATGCGTTGGTAGGTAATAGGTATTTATTGAATGAATGTGTAAAGAATAAAGTGTCTCTGTTAGTAAGTCTGATAGAGTACAAAGTGAATGGTATTTCAACTATTCTAAAAGACTGAGAACATCAGTCTATGGTGGCAGGGTGGTGCTAGGGCAGGCCACAGGTTTGCAGGGGGTCGTAGCCTCCTTTTAGTTGAATCTGGAAAACAGGGTGTCGTAGAATCCTTGTCTGTTGAAGCAGGAAGAAAACCATAGGGGTGTTGTAGCATCCTAGTCTATAGTTGTAGGAAAAATTAAGGGCGTATCTACATCATTTTCATTGCAGCAGATAAACAATTTTTTAAATTCATCTTATTAATGAGTTTGTGTTGGTGGATTTCTCTTTGGAGGTTTCCATGATAAAATATGTGTTGATTGTTTATTTTGTGTATTTTAAAGTAAAAACTGACAGTACTGATTCACCCCCCCTCTCATTATCATGGGATAAACCAACAATTGGTATCAGAGAAGGTTCCTTCACAACAAATTAACCACTGAAAGGAATATCCCATCCAAAAACCACAATGGATCAACAAGAAGGATTGGCCACCAACAAACCTCCACTATTTACTAGAGAAAATTAAGCTTACTGGAGTGTAAGAATGAGGTGTCATCTGATGTCCCTGGGATGGAAGGTTTGGGAAGCAACAAAAAAAGAATGTAATATAGGAAACCAATACCCTATGGACACAATTGAACTAGGTGAATATGAAGGTAATGCCAAATCAAAATAAACACAATCTTAAGTGGTTTAACAAACTTGGTATTTACTAAAGTTATGCAATGCACATCTACCAAAAAAGCTTGGTACAAATTGAAGATTATCTATGAAGGAGAATCTAAGGTCAAAGGATCCAAACTTCAAACATATAGAGGTCAATTTGAAAGTCCTAAAACAAAAGAAGAAGAGAATGTTGGGGAATACCTTCTTTGAGTAGATGAAGTTTTTAATGCGATCAAAGGCCTTGGAGGAAAATTAAAAGAAAAAGAAGTGGTAAGCAAGGTACTAAGAACATTAACAATGATATATGACCCTAAGCTATCCACCTTAGAAGAATGATATGACCTTAAAATGGTGTCTGCAAATTCTCCACTAACAATGAGAAAATAACACTGACCAAAACTTGAACTAAGAAAACATTAATTCAAATATGTACATACAGATAGACACACCTGTTGTTGCACTAATTGTTGGGTTGCTTGATCCTAAGACCAAGCATAAACTTGAGTCTGATACATCCTATAATATGGTTCCTTCAGATTAAGGTTTCTTGAATAAGTTTTTCAGTATACCACCTTGAACGACACCAACACGCCACATTTTTGTTGCAGAATGTAAGTTTCATTCACTATAATACATCCCACATTCAATTATTGTTTCAAATTGAGGTTTTAATATAATGACCATACATGACATGGTGAGATACATAGTATAACTACGTGCAATATGAGAAACCATATGGATCTGACCTGTCATAACCTGCCTAGTGATTACATAAATAGGTTGAGACACGACACAACCGTGTTGATATCGGTGTGTAGTTGGAGCTTCAGGTGTAGTAGTCAGCTAACTATAGATGACATCACTATAAAGGACATGTTATACCTCCAAACCATTTTTGTCTTTATGTATTTTCCATTCTCTCTGAAGCCCACAACGGCCTAAAAATTGCCAAAGATTTACAGAATACTCAGTATACCAAATATAGAAGTGATAAAGTTAGCGAATTAATTATGGATTCAGTTGATGCAGGAGCATTAGCTCTCAAGGAAAACTACTAAATTTTTGGTCAGACCCTAAGGTCTAGACATATTCCCAAGGAGGGGTTCATTGTAAAATCATTGTAAACTTTCATGTAAAGTATTTTATTTCCTAACAAGTCTAGATAGGATAACATATCTAATATGATAGTTGTCAGTGTTAGATGAGTCATGATGAGGAATATTTTTGGTTGGTTGATGAGTCATAGCTATTAGCAGTGATAGGAATGATGGAAGATCGTGACTCCCTGCATGGAGATCAAGCCACAAGTAATAGGGACGTTTCTCAGCATGTGCATTAGTGGTTTGTTTTGGTTGTAGGACCAATCAAAGTAGGATTTAACAGTTTAGGTTAAATAGGCAGAGTAAAGAGGTAGAAGGGGTTCTTCTCTTCAGCATTTAGAATTTTGAGTTGCAGAGAAGAGGAAAGACTTGTGTCTAGTTCCTACTTGTAAATATTTTGAAGAATCAGAAGAAGAGAGATCCAAGCTATGTGCATTTTCCTTTATTACTTAATAGAAGGATTTATCGTGTGTTTGTAGGGTTGTTAGCCTTTATGCATGTGCTATGTTGAACTATGTATTTTCACAGATCCGACTTCAGCGTTTTCCTGAACATTTGTGTATTTCATTGAAGTGTTGATTTCACACATCAATTTCTTGCTTGAATAGTTGAAGTAGAGTGTGAATGCATGCATAAGAGTGATAGGATAAAGAATCAGGATGATTGCAGGATGGATTGATCAATTTCATGATCGATTGGCACAACCTGCATAATTTCTGCCATTAATGAGCTGTGCAGAGAATGAGCGGTGGAGATCGAGTTCGCAGATAAAGATTTGACGATCTAGAAGAATCCCACAATGGAAGTTGCGAGGAAGTTAACATATCCATAGGGATCAATGAGGTCTGCATCAAGAAGAAGATCGACGGTCAGAGTGAAGGCTGCAAAGATCTGATGTCTAGGAGAATTGCGGGGGAAGAATTACAGGGAGGCAACTTTGAGAAGTTGACATGTCACATACCGCATCCCGCAACCTGATTTTAGGAAGGATGTTGTGGAAAGAAAGTTGTGGGGCACAACATTTTGTATTTGAGATCCCACATCCCGCAACCTGACGGCGGAAACTCTGTTGCAGAAACAGGGCTGCGGAGGAAAAATTGCGGGAAGGAAATATTTGGAGCAAAATTTGGCTGTTAAGATAAATTTGGTAGTCCTACTAAGTATAGGAGCCTGAAGATCTTGGAGGTGTTGGTTGGGGTCAGCTGCGGGCTACCCATCTTGCACCACTTTTGGTATCAGAGCGGGAAAAGATTTCCTGCGTGTTGGGAAATAGAAACAACTTCCAGGTATGACTGGGTAGAAGTTGTTGGGAAATTCCACACTTGTTATTGTGGGTAGAATTGTATGGGGGAGTGAGTAAGTGATGCAGAAGCTCGTGTGAAGGATATGCACGTGTGAGGGAGAAGCATAGCAGTAGAATCCTGAAAGAGAAAAGAAGAGTGCTCAAGAGGTTCTAGATATAGAACCAACGTTACCAAGGGACCAGGTATAGAGAAAGGTCTTGGTGAGGTAAGTTGTAGCAGTGTGAAAGAGAACTGTTACTGCATAGGCTTAGTGCAAGAGGATGGCTGCACGCGTAGAAAGAGTGGGAGGTCGTGATAGAAGTCGACCAGCGGTCAACACAGAAGTTATGAAGGTAATAAGGAGAAGCATAGTGATGCATGAAGGAAGAGGGTAAGTTTACTATGAGAAAAAAAGAAAGAACATGGGGTGCCGGACAATAAGATATAGGAATAGATATATACTTTGGGAGGAGTGTATGCATGCAAATGGGTAGCAGCAGAAGTGAAGCATCTTTGCAAAGAATATCACAGTCATTGGAGGGTGGTGATGAAAGAAACTAGTGAAGGTTTCTAAGAGAAAACAGAAGTGTGGTCAGAACCTAGTATTTCAAGTGAAGATTGAAGTACGAGAGGACAGTTATGTTCTCATGCAGACGAGTTGTGAGAGAAATCCTAGAAGGAGCATAGATATTTGCTCAGAAGGGTTCTAGAAAGAGGACCAGTACTTGCCAAAAGACCAAGCACATAAAAGGTTTGGTGAGGTGTAGTAGGGAGAACTATTACTGAAAAGGCTAGTGAAACTCATAGAGAGTGAAATAAACTCAAGAAGATGACTGATAAGGGTCATATCAGAGGTTCAGGAGGCAACCACAAAGAGAGGAAAGAAAATTCCAAAGAAAATGGCATATGAAGGATGTTGAGTGATGAAGAGTATGTGAGAGAAGGTTGAGATATAAGTCTGTCTGAAAGTACTAATGGAGCTATTATAGAAGGAGGAAGAAGACCATAGATGTGGTTTTCTTGTGAAAATAAAGGTGAAGTGGCATAAGCTACAAAGGAGAGAAGAGCAACTGATGAATTCTCAATACGAAGAAGAGATACTCAAGGAAAGAGAGTGTCTAGGAGAATTCTTGAATACTAGAACTTCAAGAGAGGCTAAGAGGTCTCAATGTTTGAAAACTAATATCTTGTGTGTGTTTGTAGGTATAAATAATGAAGAAGGACAATGTGCTAATGTTGTCATAGAAGATGAAGGAAGAGGACAGACTCTGAATTCTGTTCTGGGAGAAGATGAGACAACTGAGTCTCATGTACATGCACATACACAGCTGAGTGAAAGTAATGAAGACAACAACAATCCCACTCCTTTAACACTAGACTAAAAGAGCACAAAGCTGACATAAGAAATGAGCATGCCCGAACTTCGGCACTAGCAGAACACTCCCAGAAAACAAGACACCAGTTATGCCTTGAAGACACCAAGCTCTTAGCAAAAGAAAATCACTTCTTTAAAAGAAAACTTAGGGAGGCCCTAGAAATAAGAAAGCACCCCAACAATCTGAATAGAGATGGAGGAATGGAAATCAGCACCAGTTGGCTCCCACCCCTCCTAAACCTCAATAGACGAGATTAATTAGCCTCAGCTCCCACTTTGTCTAAATTCTCTACTAAGACAACTCCTTTCCTTTGCATAGTTGTTAATAATTACATAAAACCACTTTCGAATTTGGAACTCTAAGACTATTAATTCTAAACATTTTATTAATTCTAATATTCCTCCTAAAACCTTTATATTTTTTCCTAACTTTTGATATTATTAGTCCTTTTTAACCTTACACTTCAACTTCAACTTCACTTTAAACCTTTTGGCTTTAGTTTGTAGAAAACCTTTACCCTAAATATTTACAACTATTTCATTTTGTACAACTACCTTTTCCCACTTATTGTTAATTAAACCTTTGAATAGTTTTAGCATTACTATTATATTTTTAGAAAACCTAAACTTTAGACACTTTCTAACCTTCGTTTGTAAACTTTTAATTGAAAATTAAACTACATTACAAAACTACTTTACATAATTTATTTGCATCATTAATAATCATTATTATACATTATTAATATAGCATTATCTATATTATTAAACTGGACTATTATAACATTATTTATAAACACAAATTATATTAAAATATTAATAAATTAATATTAAAAACTATTATAATTAATACCAAAACCTATTCCTAAACAGACATTAAAAAACCTAAAACCATACCATTTTCTCATAATACTCTCTGCAATTCATTATTAATAACCAAGACCGAGATCACCTACTCTTCTTCACACCATCCTGATGATGAGTCCTGTTGTGGACCCGAAACCTCGATGTTAAAAATGAAATATGTAGCTATTTTGAACACCGATGCTGTAAACATGCACCACAGAAACCTAGCAACAAAGATTTCCAACTTACTGTGAAAGTTGAGAACAAAGAATACTTGGCACATGATGATGACCAAGAACTGAAGGAAATAAAGAAGGAAATCAAGTATTCATCTGTTATACTTGAAGGAGATGAGAGGAAGGACAATGAATATTTTATGAGTCATGTGGAAGACTTGGAAGAGTGAGAAGATTTGGTGACCGAATCATCAAATAAGACCATCAGGTCTTGTGATTTTAAAATTGACAATGTAAATGTGCTTGCAGGTTATGCAGAAGACAATATATATTTTGACGTTGTCTTGAGTGAAGTTGGAGGTTAGAAAGCTAGATGTGATGAAGAGTGTCTTGTAGTCAAAGAAAAAGATGAAGTGTTACAGCAGAAGGAAATTGAAAATTCCTTGTCAAGTGATGAAGTTAACCCTAATGAAGATGAAGCAGTTATGCTTCCTATGATGAAACCTGATATTAATGAAGATAAATATGAGTTGACTTGTCTTCATGGTCAAGAAAAGATGGTTGTACAGAAATCTAAAACTGTCACAATGGTGAAGGATCATAATTTTATTCTGATAGAAGATGAAGAAGCAGTGTCACAGAGAGATTGGGCTTGTGATAGATTAGGAGATAGCAGTGAAGATGAAAGGGAGGTAGCTATGTCTCAGACTGAAGAAGGATTAGTCCTAGAACTGAAGAAAACTAAAGGTTTCTAGGAAAGGCATAAAGATGAGGAAGATGTCAAGCATGAAGATACTATGCTTGGAGAACCTGACAGGGAGATGTTATTGTTGGAGAACCTATTAGAGATATCTGAGTTTAATTGTGAATGAAGACCTCAGGTAAATAAGATATGTTTTAATAATTTTGATGAGGAGATGAATTACCTTGAGTAGTGCATACGAAAAGATGAAAGTGTGTAATATCTAGTTAGTCTAGATGGACAACTGGAAGTGTTTTCAAGCAATGATAAAGAAAGAGATGAGTTATTGCAACAGAAGTATTCTACAGAGTCTTTAATTAATCATAGACAACAATATTGTTGGGGAAGAGACAACCATGTCTTATGAGAAGGAATTTGTTCTCGACGAGGACAAAGAAGATTTGATCTACTTAGAGATCCAAAGTAAGAGTGATGGACAGACCTTTGGGACTGTCATAAGAACCGACGATCAAAATTATATTATGCCAGAGATGGATGAAACAGTGTCACAAAGAATTTTTTTCAGTGACAAGGGAGAAGGAAATAATAAGGATGAAGATGAGGCTACTGTCTCTCAAATTGGAGAAGAAGTAGTCTAGCTAGGGACTGAGAAATACTGAATTGACTGACAGAAGTGGTCAAGGATTTGAAGGGAAATTACTGAAGATTGTCAAGATAGAGACATAGGAGAGTTTTGTTGACACAGAGATTCAACATCCTAAAGGAGTTCTTGAAGAGAATCAAGTAATCAATGGATCGCTGAAATGCTTGCTGGAATAATTTGAATAAGAGGAAGAAGTTGTAGTTAATACATGAGAAGTGTCTCATGTTGTAAGAGAGACAAGAGAAGATACTGGTTCACAGTTATGTAATGTGTTTACTAGTATAGTGAAAAGTGGGAATGATTATGTTACTGTAGCTAAGAGGTTAGAAGATAATTTACTTTCTGAAAGTGAATTTGGAGACAATACACAGGAATTGAATATTGCAGAGGGAGATGCTTACAAGAGCATACAGGAAGTAAGGGTGGCAACAATATCTGGGATGTCATTTGATGCAATATCAAGGGCAGTATCAAGAGAAGTTCCTAGAGAAATACCCATAGCAATATATGGGACATCATTTGAAGCAATTATGTAAGTAAAAACAGATATTGAGTTGAGCACAGTTGAAGGAAATGTTTAGCAGTTTAGAGCAGAATGGGAAAAGTACAACAGAGTGCAGTGGCATAGTGAAGAAAACAAGAGTTGTTTGTAGCAGTAGACTGAGTTGAAAGGTGCCATATATGAACTATGGAAGTTAATGCAGATACCTAAGCAGAGTTGCAACAGAATGAGGAAAATAGTCCACCATGGAGATGGTTGGAAAGTGAGGAATGAGGAAGGAAAAGACAGTGGAGTGCTACAACATAAGGTATGGAAGCCTGGAAGGGTACAACCAAGGGAAAATGAATATAGTGAAGCTTATGGACAACAACAGACAAGAGTTTGGGATCCAGGAAGACAGGAGTTGCAGATGCATGACCAAGAGGTCATGACTCTTTTCTACTTTGGGAGTCTAATGCAGGAGCATTAGCTCTCAAGTCCAACCACTAAATTCCTGGTCAGACCCTAAGGTATAGACATCTTCCCAAGGAGGGGTTTATTGTAAAATCATTGGAAAATTTCATGTAAAGTATTTTATTTCCTAGCAACTCTAGATAGGATAACATATCTAATCTAATAGTTTTCAATGTTAGATGAGTCATGCTGAGGAATATTTTTGGTTGGTTGATGAGTCATAGCTGTTAGAAGAGATGGTTCTGTGTTGAGTGATGTGGGTGGAAGCATCAACACCTTTCATGACTTGGGATGCTTTAGAACCACCGGTGCTGATATGCTTGAAGGTTGGAGAGCACTAATGAGTCAGGTCTGTTGTAGAAACGAGATGGGATCGAATCTGGATTCCAGAATAATGGAGACGATGATAAGAAAAATGGTGTAGTTGGTGAAAGGGAGGTTAATGCTCCTCATGTTTCTAATAATAATAACAATAATGGGTATACTAATGTTGAAAGTGTTACTAAAGGGAGGAAGAATGGGTTTCCTGCTAAGAATCTCATGGTCTAGAGGAGATCGAGGAAAAAACTCAATGATCATTCATTTATACTTTGGTTTGTGGTACCCAAGGTCTCTAAGGTTATCTCTATTCATTTCCCTTGTTATATCCACTTCTTTCCCTGTTTTGGATTTCTGTGTTGAATTTGTTAGAACTATAGAGTTAGACAAAATCTACACTAGCCAAAAGGGGTAAGACACAAACTTAAGCCTTATATTTGAATGCTTGTTGAGATGTGGCTCATAAGTGGTAATTAAACCTTAATCTAGCTTTGCTTGATATATGGACACTGAGCTCATGTCTAGCTCATCTAACTCCAATCCCTTGGCACCTACACTCCCTAATTTTCCTGGAAGAGTGAACAAAGAGTATCAAACTTCACTGCTTAATACAGATTCTAGAAGTACAACCAGCGAGGGTAAGACTCAAGAATACAATCATGTTCACTCCATTAATATCCAAAGGTGACCCAATGGGGGGAAATATGACTTCTAATACATTATGTGACATGTACAGTGAAAATAGTGACCAAACCATCTCTAAGATGAACTAAAAATTACAAGAATAAAATAAAACACATCACAAATTACAAAAATGTGAGCAAATAAGCAGCGCATCAGCAAGCTAGGTTTCTATCACTAAGTTGCAAACAACTGTCAATGATCAACTTTCATGGTCTAGCACTATAAAGTCTTCCACTCAATCTCCCAGAATGCCATATGTAAAGTGTGTAGAGGTATGGGATTTTCTTGTCCAAATATGTGTGGCAGTGAATATCCTCGCAAAGAAAAGAATGCATTTCTCATATTATTCAAGGCCAATCTTTAGTCAATTCAGAGAAAATGATTGCTTCAAATCTGTAGACTATCAATCTGAGTTCCCTTCATTAACACAAATAAAAAGACATGAGGTGAAATGCTAGATGAAAATCTCCCACACTGTTCATTGAGCATGGACTCCACATTCTTTTAGTCTGGAATGGTATTCTGCAACTAGTTTCATTGTGCATTTCATTATGACTCTGTTTTTGTATTCTGCACTAAATGCTCACCCTTGTTAATCAAATTTTTCTTTGTTTGTAAAATTTTGTGAATCTTCTATTGTTTGTCACTATGAAAACCCATCAATGTCAATCAAATTCAAGTTCTTCATATTTTTCTTTGCAAACTTTTATGAATCTTGTATTTTGTTCCACGGTTTATTGTCATAGATTCCAATCAATCTCCTTATGATTGCAAGCTTCATGGGTTCTTTGTCAGTATGTGTTATTGGTGGTTTCTTTGTAAGCTCTTTTAGGTAAGGATATAATCAATGGTGATTGGTTGAGAACGATAATACCTTCTGATATTCTCTCTATGGAATGCAAGTGGATCCTTCTAGACACACCAAAATCAACATACTTAAATTCAATCTTTATAGCAGGAAACAATATGGAACCATAACATGAATCCACACCATAATAAAATACAAACTGGTCAAAGACAATATGTGAGCTTCTTCCAAATTATTTTTTCTTTCTGACACTTATAAATGAAAAGTAGATTTAGAAGAAAGCCCCTTATCCTTGGGATTTCTGCTACCGTTTTGAGGTTTTGCGGTTCCCCCATAGTATTTTCAAGCGCTAGCCACTTTCACTACAATCCCTTGTTAGATGATATAGGTTTATTTGTATTTAGTTCACTTTCAATATTGTTGGCCTTTCCTACCAAGAAGGTGGGGCCTCATAGTCGCCAACATTCTCACATATGCACACTATGTTGCAACTACTGTGGAGGACAATCGTGCCCAAAACAACACACAAATATTTCCAGGTACTTTCAAACTTATAAATAAGGATAGTATGAAAAAATATACAAGTCGTCTAAACACACAAATTTTTTATCATTGTTTTTTTCCTTTTTGCCAGTGATTTTTTTATTGAATTCGACAATGTTTTTCGGAATTCCACATAAGAGCTGTCAAACTTGCATAATTTGGGTGCCCTGAGGGTTTCATATAGTGCTGAATCTATTTCTGCACTAAAAAAACAATTTGGATTGCAGAAAAAACAAATTCAAGGAAAAAAACACTCACCAAATTTCAGCCAAAAACCACAGGAGAGGCAAAAACATTGCATGTCTAGCCTCTTCCATATATAGATATATATTGAACGTAGTGGTAAGGAAAGAGTGCTGAGTGCACACCTAATCAATGGAACAATCCTATCCCAGGGATGACGAGATTTACATCTTAAGCCATATTTATAGTACCCCATTCTCATATAGAATTGACATTATGGTTGAACATGTCTCTCTAGAAACATGTGCTCCATTTGTTATTGGTTGATGGAATCCCCATAGAAGAAGATCAAGATGAATACTAAGCCAGTAATCCATGCATATTATGGTTCGTTCCATCTATTAGGTACCTAACACCAGAGCATAAATTAGTTCTAGGTGCTTGTTTCCCCACATCACAAGAAGTTATAGAAGCCACTTGTGCTTGTGTTACATCAATACTATAAGAAAACCATTGAGTAACTTTCCATTAAATAAATATTTGTACTTCATTCTCCACTTCTTCTCAGACATACACATCAATCCACGTCACACTGTTTACTGGTATACTTTATTGAAGTTACAAATGCAAATACTATTAGTGGCAAGTTCCAACATCTAATTACTGAATAAGATACTCCCTTTTCAACAACTAAATTTGAAACAAATTATGTACTATAATTTCAGGTTCTTATGCAATACAAAATAAGTGATTGTTGTGAAATAAAATCCATGGTTGTGGACAGTTTGGAACGTACTAATCAGTTAGACAATGGAAATGCTTAATTGAGTCTTCAACTTGTGACTTCAATTATGATCCTGACTGATGCCTTCTAACACTTATATTGGAGACACCAATTGAGGGACAACTATGGAACGTGACAGTTGAGGTTCAAGCAAAAAAATGGCTTTCTACCTAGCAACAAGCTTGCCAGGGTCTTGTGCATGAAGCCTTAAAATGAAGGATTTACACTTAAATGATCTATTGAAAGAGTTTTCATATTTGAAAAAGAAGATTAACAAAAATAGCTACTTTTTGACATTGGGGAACTATGAACAATGGATCTTTCGTTTGATAAGGTGACCAACTGATCAATTGAAAGAGTTTTAAGTTGCACACATGAGAGAAACGGGTGATTTTTTGTGACTTGTTGCCACAAACGTATTAACCAAAATAGATAAAAGAGAGCACACACACAACTAGTTTGAATTTGGTTATTGTGAGCTCTGGGATGGCTTCTGGCATATCCATTTTGGAAAATTTCTGATACATCTCATCTTTAAAGAAGAAGAAGAATAGAAAGAAGAAACAACTTGGGAAACTCTAGATGGTGGATCTTCTTTTTCTTCTCAATGGTTGAACTAGGTGATTGAATGGTGTATTGAAAGAGTTTTGAGTGAATAAGACATTAAACAAAAGAATATATCCCAAGATAAAAATTTTTCTTCAGATATTATTTAATACCCAATTTAGTAAACCATGCAGCATAACTACTCTGTTAGAGAAAGGATCTATGATACTTATAACATCTATATAGAAGATAATTTATTCGATGGACCACCCTGAGTGGGTTGGACTAAGGAAAATATCATTTACTCATTTCCGCCCTACCTAGATCATCTAACTCACAATCTTTAGCCGATGGAAACCCTTATATTTCTCAATATGGTTACAAGGCAGCTGCAGGTTCAAGTTTAGTTTGGATGTTATTTTATCAAACTACGATCTAGAACGAGAAGCAAAAATTCTTTGATGGACCATCTTGCACAATATTGAATGAGATGGTCCTCATGAAACAACTATGTTGGTATAATGTATCAACTTCTTCCACCGTCCAATTTTATATATTGCTTGCCCTTTTTATGCAAATTTGGTTTTTGGATTGTTGTGTTATTTATGGTTGCAGCAATAATTGAGGTAGCTTCCAGAAGGTCATTAAGACCCACATCTACCTCAGTATATATTTTAATGGTCTTGGACAAATTATGAATCAGAAACACACAATATTTATGCATGCATATTGTAGAATTAGCATTCGTTCTCTGAGTTTTGTGTGTGTGTACAATGTATAAATGTTGTATAAAAAATATTCTCATGTGTGAATGTTGTATCATTAGTTTTGTTTGCTTCTATACTCCAGATTGATATCAGAGCAATGAACAGATTGCTCCTATCATGTCCTTCATGGTGCACATTCTTCATTCGCTCTCATATTACATCGCTGAAATCATCGAGGACCCATTTTTTTCTCACTACAATGTTCCTCTTCCCAAATCCACAACTTGTGCACATATTGTCATTTGCATAAAACAATTTGTTATTATTAGGTTATTGGCTTGCATGCATGCGACGAACAACAATCTCTCTCAGCTTCAAATTCCTATATTCATGGTTGATAACTATTTTTTTCGGGTTATCAAACTGAAGACCTTGTTTTATTCACAGGAAGTATGGGATATTGTAGAGAATGGGTTAGTAGAATCCCAAGATCAGGTAGCCTACTAGGCTTTGTCTCAAGCTCAAAGGAACCAACTAAGAGATAATAGGAAAAATAATACAAGAGGCATCTTTTTAATTCAATAAGCATTGGATGAATCTAATTTTCATAGGGTTGTAACAACAACTACATCTAAGAGGGCATGGGATATTATAGAAACAATTTCTCATGGAACAATGAAGGTGAAGGTGGTTAAATTGCAAACTCTTATGTTAAGTTTTGAGAGTTAAACAATGAGGATTCTAAATCTGTAGAACAATTTCTGATTCAAGCTATGAATGTAGTTGATGAGATCACATGGAGATGAGATATCTGATTAGAATATTGTGGAAAATATTCTGTAGTGCCTACTTGGCAAATTTTATGTTGTTGTAGTAGCTATTAAAGACTCTAAGGATCTAACACAACTATTAGTAGATGAGTTAATGGGATCTTTTTTATCCAACAAATCCAAAATGAATAGAGGCAATAATTTCTCTTTAGAAAAATGAAATTAAATCACAAGTTTCAAACTTTCATCCTATATAGATAGAGGAAGATCAAACTCCAAAGGAAGCAACAAAAATAATAATCACAGAGATGGAAAGAGCACTCACGATTAAGGTAGAAGAATAAATCAAAATTTGAATTCCTACAATTCTAGAGGGATCAACAACAATTATAATGAACAATATCAAAGGTATGATAAATCTCAAAATTATGTTAAAAGTAACAAACATATCTCAATTAAAAAAACAATTTTTTTCAAATATGTTAGAAAGCAAGTTTGAGCCATTGTTTATTACCGTCATCTTGCTCAAGAGATCCCTAGTGATGTCTGATTTTTATATAAACTTATTTGCAAGTTTAGACAGTTCTATGAAGACAATAGCCGAGTTGGGCAATAATTATAGAGTAACAATTATGGGTAAAGGTATGATTAATATTTTTATAAATCATACTGAAAGAAACTATATCTCAAATTTTTATTTTGTGCTAGGATTCAAGCACAATCTCATGAGTGTTGGTCAACTTATTCAAAACGGTTACAGAGTAATTTTGAAGATGATGTGTCTATTATATTGGACATACCCCAGATATTTCAAAGGTTGAGATGATAAGGAACCGAATGTCCCCACCCTTGATTAAGAGTGAGACAAAATTCTTCAGTTGCATGCAAGGCAAGGTATTCAGACCAGACATGGTTATAGAATCTAAGGTATGGACACCTTCATCTAGGAAGTTTGAGTTAATTGCATAAGCAACGGATGGTGATAGGATTAACACCAATTGAGCATCCAACTAGTTCGTGTGAGAGTTGTATTATAATAATGCAACATTGATATTTTCCCAACAACAGTGTCTTACAATGCAAGGGAACCATTATAACTTGTTCACATCGATTTAGGTGAAACACTACAAACTCCATCAGTGGAAATATGTTTTTATTTTCAAATTTGTATTGATGATTTCAACAACAAATAACATGGATTTATTTTCTCAAGTAGAAGTCAGAACCTTTTGGAATATTCAAGGATTTCAAAGCAATCATTGGAATATTTCCCGTGCAACATAGGTTTATTTAATATTGTTTTTCATTGCTGAATTTTAACTTTTAAAGATAAATAAGCAACATCGATGCAATTTCACTTGTCATTCAGACAAATAGAAATGTTAACATCTTTTTCTTGAATAACCCTTTGAATTATAATAATGCCAAGGCAAGGGTTGAAGGACCTTTAAACCTACCTTCTTTTTTTTTATTAAAAACGATTTTATTTATTTTTTACTCTCTAGACACTAAATACTTTGAAAACTTTAAAAACTCATTTTTTGAGTATAACACTTTTATTAAATATATACCCAAGCCTATGATTTATTAGGTTTCCATCTTGTGCATCTATATAAGAGTTTGAGAATTTCATTGCATTAGTAGGGGACGTTTCCTAGACCTAGAGATGTGTCTCCCCATTTTGGTCCCACATCCCAGGTGTGAAACAATGTCCCCGACTAAACTCGAGTGACATCCCCATGAAAGATGAATCAATCCAAAAATATGATTTGAACAATCTAATCCCATGTCTAGTATTCTCGTTTTTAAGGTCTGACTAAAATTTTTCATGTCCAACAATCTGATTTAAGCTCGAATTTGCATTTTTACATGAATTTGTCCAAGAAATTATGGATTTTATCGATGCATCTCAACAGGATCATATACTCATGAGCAAAGCCAAATGATCATGGTCCAGGAGTTTAAATGCTTTCCGAAGCTCCTCTCCAGCTGGCTCTTGTGCTCTGGAAACTTATGCTCTCCAAAGTGTGTTATGACAAATATGTTCATTTTTTATTTTTTATGTAGGAGGTGTAATTGGTAAATAAAAATAGATATGCGATATACCTTCTTTGATTGGTTATGAAGAGTTCATGTGGGCCGCCCTTTCTTTCCCTAACTTCCCACTAAGTCTTGATTTTTTTATTCATTTTTTATTTACAAGAGGATCCGTTTTCTGTTATTAGAAAGTTTTCTGATATACATGATCAGTTTCCAGCCACAAGAAGAAAACAGATTGGGGTTGTTGGAGCCAATTTTGACAAACAAAAGGGCCCAAAATGACCATTATCAGCGTGATCAGAGCTTCAATGATTCTGGTATGCTTTGGGTACATGTAATAACTAATGAAAAATGCATCAATATCAGCATACATTTAGGATTTTGGAGGATACAAAATAAGAAGGGTAATACACTTGGATGGCTATTTTTTGAAATCTATAGTATCTACAGTTTTATGTATATATTTTCTTGTTACCACTATTTTATGGTGTCTACATTGTCTATCGGTATATTATATCTATATTTTAAATATACATAGTCATTGTCTATCGGTAATTTATATCGATATTTTAAGTACACAGAGTTATTGTCTATCGGTAAATTATATCTATATTTTAAATATACAGAGTAATAAAACAGAAATAAAACAGAGACCGAGGTTCCATGAATAACAAAAATAGAAAAGAGGAAACAAAGACACTTACTTCTCATCACGCTGGTTGATTTCTTCCTCTATATTATCCCGCATGGTTTGTAAAAGGCCTTGATCTATCTCTCACTCTAATTCTTCACATGGTGACTTGTATAAATTCACCATTTCTGGACCAGTTTCGAACACAAAACCAACTGATATCAGCAACAACAATGACTATATCAATATTATTTTCCCGACGACGACAGGAGAAGCAAGGGTTTAGGTAAAAAAAAGAATAACAAACCGCTTGCCTTGATAAAATCGAAAACCTCATTCTTGATCTCGATTTTTTCAATGTGGAGAACATTGAGATGCGCGTGCACAAAAATCTTGTAGGCTAACACTATCTCAGGCTTGTGTGTTCCATCTTGGGGATCCATCGTTACAAACAAACCAAAAAATGATGTTTATGAAAAACCCACACAAAAGACAGATGAAATGAAGAACTGAGAATAGAAATGGCAGCAACAACCCTTGCCTTTCTCTTTCTTTTCCCTTTATCTTCTCTAGTTTTAATTTCACACACTAAGTTAATTTAATCTAATCATGTAACACACATTTTTCAAAAGGTTTTCTTACCGCCAAGTCATCATAATGGATAAGAAATACAAGTTGAGTGGGATGTTTCTATGTTGAATGCATTGGGTTAAAAGTGATGTATAGTTTGAGTCGATCTAAGAATATGCGCTTCTTTTGAAGAATTTGTAGTTTTAAATCCATAAGAATAGTATGTAGAGTTAGTATAGTTAATAATAAAGTGAAGGAAAACTAGATTTTATATTATAAAATTAATTTTGTGTATTTTGAATTATACATAGAAATCATAATTATGATTTTTAATTAATGCGTGGTCATAATATAAATGGCTATGTAGGTGCATTTTGTACTACCTCTTATGTTTTTACTTTATATTAATTTGTTTTCAAGAAGTCATGGAAGTCAAGCACAATTCTTGCACTTTACTATATTAATGTTCCATCTTTTACTAATGAACAATGTTGACGAGGTAGACAAATTAGTTTATGATTAACATTTTTCCAATTGATGTGGTTATCTATATATAGTAGCTAATATTTTGCAATAAATTTACCATATCCAAATTATCATTAAAATGTTGTCGAGGAAAAGTGCCATTAAGGTCGCTCAAATGTTGTCAATGACAAGTGAATGTCAACGTCGAGTACATCATACATTGCATCATCATCATTGTTGACATCGTCATCATCAACTTTCAAAATCAATAATTACATTATCAACAACATCATGGTCATCATTGTCCTCATCAACAAATACATAATCATTGTCATCATCATTGATAGGGTCACTCATATGCCATTATGGTTCATCATCAGTCATCACCATTTTGATCCATGTCAGGTTATTGCAATCACTCAAATGCCATTAAGGTCACTAAAATGTCGTCGACAATAACTAAATGTCATTACAACCATTTAGGTGATATTAATATGTCTCTCATATGTCATTATGAACATTTAAATCCATTAGGATCAGTCAATATCTAGAAGTATTATGACGTGCATCATCATCATGGACATTGATGTTGTCATCATCATCATCATCATCAATTCCATATGGTGCATCAACACCATCTTGATCATCATCCTCATCTTCAACATTAAGTACATCATTAACAAAATAATTGTCTTCATTGTCATTATGGTCACTCATATGCCATTAGTGTTCATAATCATTCATCGCCATTAGGATTCATGCCATGTAATTGTTAAGGTCATTTATATGTCATTACAGTCATTTCAATGATAATAGGGTCATTTAGATGTTGACTTTACAGACATTTAGGTGCCATTAGAATCAACTGGGATCCAAAAAATTATACCACATGCATAATCATCGTTGACATCCACATCATCATCATCATCATACAATAAATCAACATCATTGTCATTGTCGTATTCATCATCAATATAATTGTGATAATAATGAGCAAGAAACCCTACTACCTCACATGAATGGATGATATAGTATTATACTTACCAAATCATCTCCATACACTCCATCATAATTATCGTAATTCATCGTCGTCATGTTGTTAGGCCCAATTAGATGCCATTAGGGTCTATCAAATGTTGTGGGGGACATTCAAATTCCATTAGATAAATTTAGGTGACATTAAGATAATTTACCCCTCATTAGGATTAATAAATATCCAAAAATGCCATGATTACGATCATTTAGGTGCCACTATGATAAATCAAGATCCAAAAGTACTATCACATGAATCATGATCATTGAAATTGACACTGAAATTGATCACTGACGTTGACATTGATAAATATGACGTTATGTCGGATGTTTTCCAAACACAATTCCTAGCTCTAAACCTAGTACATATCCTAGTGTTATTCCAGACATTTTTTTGGAGGCTATTTTGGGCATTATATGAGATGTTTTTTTGGATGATAATTGGGACATTAATTGGGATGCTAATTGGGACGCTAACTGTGATTCTAATTAAAACTATAAATTGGGGCGTTAATTGGGATGCTAATTATCGTCCAAATTAACGCCAAATTCTAAATTGGGGCACTAATTGGGATGCTACGTCGGACAAAAATTTGGATGTTAATTGGGACGATAATTGGGATGTTAATTGGGACGCTAATGATCTATCCAAAATAGCGCCAATTTTTAACTTGGTATGCTAATTGGGATTTTAATTACGATGCTAATCGGGACATTGATTAGCATCTAAAATAGCGCCAACTTTTAAAAAGGGACACAAATAACGCCATTAAAAGTGTCATCCCATGGAAAAGCATCCACTTTGTCCAAAAAATGATGAAAAATACACTAAAAGTGATAGTGGATGCTAAAAAATAAGCTAAAATAGATGCTAATCACATGGTTTTGTTGTTGTGTATGCACTACACAAGTGAGTGTTTATGTGTTCAAATAAGAACCATAGCTCTTCTATTTATACACATTGAGCAAACTGAATTTTACCCTAAACAAGTCGGACCCACTAAATTGTCTGGGATGAATTCACCTAGGAAGAATCAAAACAATATTTTATATTATTCATTAGGGTACTAATGACCCGACTTACAATGGAGGCTTTACCTCATGACTTTATGATGACCAAATACAATAGTAACACCCTACTGGAGGAATAATGACATCTCCCTTGGGTTACATTAGATAAATACATTTAGAATATCCTTTGAAGTTACAATATTCAACATTCCCAGTTAATGAGAAGGTTATTCTAATGAAAACATCATCATAGACAATATGAGCACATATAGACAATATCTTCAATATTATCGAGGTAATACATCTATATGTCATAGGAAGTTTTCATAATTAGTAACTGGAATAGTTACTCTTCAATGTCTTCATCTTCTACATCACACAATCACTTGATCCTTTTTCAACAACGCTTTGAACTTTCGATCCTTCGTAGCATCACTTCGATCTTCTCATCCTTTGCAACAATACTTTGATCCTTTGCAGCAGCACTTTGATCTTATTGATCCTTTGCAACAACACTTAGATCCTCTGAGAGTCACTCCTATATTCTTGATCCTTTGTAGCAACACTTTGATCCTTCTATCCTTTTCAATAGCACTTCGATCCTTTTGATCCTTTGGAGCAGAAATTCAATCCTTCTTGATCCCCTGCAGTCGCAATTCGATCTACTTGATCCTTTTCCGTTGTACTTCAATCTACTTGATCCTTTTTCGCCACGCTACTTGCAGTACACACGATCTCTTTGTGGGATGATCGATCCCTATCACTTTAGGATATAATTCTAAGGATGATGCAATCCTCTATCAGCTTGGTCCATGATATCGACTAGCTGAAACATATACAACTAAATGTAGATATCGACCGCACATAGTGCATGACCTATCATTTGTGAGGACTCATCATAGACCATCCATACCACTAAGGTTAGGACCACTCCCAAGTGAGTGTTATACTGTGGTATCTACACTCATGTGTAGGTATACTCTTCCATGCAAGAGTATTGTCTGCAGAGTAGATATTGACCGCATACAAAATGTCGTCCCTCATTGTAGAAAATCCATACCACTAAGGTTAGGACCACTCCTCAGTGAGTTTTATTCTACAGTATCCACAACTTAATGTGGGTACTCTCCATGCGAGAGTAACATCTGTAGGGCCATCCTTAGCTAGTAAGGACCACTCTCATGCATAGAGTGTTATACCTGCAATCCTCAAGAGAGGATACTATCATCCACAAGTGACTATTGGACCTTTTCAACATCTTTAGGCGTACTTGGCCTCTTTCATGTTGGAGCATCACTGTCCTCCCATCATTGATGTCAGTATCATCATCACTCCCCATTTCTTGGGAAGATCCATATTATCAACCTGCTCCCCCTTTGTCTAAGGAGGGTTCATGTATTCGACCTGTTCTTTCTTTCCTAGGAGAGTCCATATATTCCATTTGTTCCTCCTTTTTCTAAGAAGGTCCATATCTTTATCATTTGTAGTACCATCACTATTCCTCCTTGCAAGGAAAGTCTTTTCGTACTACACCAAGCTTGTCACAAAAATATTCAAAATTTACTCGATGTAGAGGCTTGGTTAGTACATCAATAACTTTCTCATCGGTACTCACATACTAGATATTTATTTCTCCCTTTTGTACCATATCCCTTATATAAAAATATCGAATTTCTATATGCTTCGATTTGTCATGGAACAACGAATTCTCTGTCATCTTTATACAACTCTGGTTGTCGCAGAGAATTACTGTGGTTTCCAACTCCATGCCAAATAATCCTGATATCAGCTTCTGAAGCCATATCGATTCATAACAAGCAAAGCAAGCAGCAATGTACTATGCTTCAGCTGTACTGAGAGAAACGTTTCCACTGTTTCTTACTAAATCATGAGATCATGGCAGATCCCAGACAATAACATCCACCTGAGGTGATCTTCCTCTTTGTGTCACTTCCTCCCAAATCTGAATCCGTATATCCATAGAATATGTAGTCATGATCTCTCCCATAGTAAAGTCTCAAATCTATCATACCTTTAAGGTACCTCATCACATGCTTTGCAGCTATCAGGTGAACACATTTAGGTTTAACTAGATACTGACTCAAGGTGTTCACAATAAATCATATATATGGCCTTATGTTTGCCAGATACATTAATGACCCAATAATTTGTCTGTACTGAGTCATTTCCACTAACAAAGATGGGTCTCATCAGGAAAAAGATTCAAGTTGGTGTCCATGTATTTACAATCCAACATATCAAATATTTTCAATATTTCTACTGCATACTTTCCATGATTCATAAATATTCCTTCTGGTCTCTGCAACACTTCCATCCCTAGGAAATAATGCATCAATCCAAGCTCTTTCATCTTGAATTCTTCAACTAGCTTCTTCTTGTAATCTTTGATCTTTTTCTCATTTCCATTCATAAATAGATCATCCACATACAGTAATAGCATGACTGGTTTATCATCCTTAATCTTCATATAAAGGTTAGGATCAACTTTACTCTTGGTAAATCCCATGCTTGTTAATAATATATCTACTCTACCATACCAAGATATAGGAGCTTGCTCCGGTCCATACAGATACTTTTTCAACTTGCAGACATGAGTCACTATGTCTTCGACTTCAAATCCTTGTGTATGTTCGATGTAAACCTCTTCCTCAATCACACCATTAAGGAAGGTTGTCTTTACACCCATCTGGTGTATATCCCACTTCATCATGGAAGCAAGTGGCATGATAGTTCTGATGGAAGTGTACCTTTCTATTGGAGCAAATGTCTCTTCATAATCAATCCCCTCTTTCTGAGAGAATCCTCTAGCCACAAATATTTCCTTGTACTTTTCAATACTTCCATCAACAACATGTTTTATCTTGTAGATCCATTTCGAAGATACCATACTTTTGTTTTCCAGTTTGGTTACTATATCCCAAACATCATTCTTCATATCAATTGGTATTATTTCATCATTGCTTCAATCCATTCTTTCTTCTGAACAACTTCCTCATAGCTGGTGGGTCCTTGATCTACAAGGTCACACATCAAAGTTACATTAATGGAATATGGATTTGATATTTTGCTTGTTCTTGTGGAGCCTTCTGGAGATCCATATCTCTCTACTTATATTATTTCTTGTACCCAAGCAGGTTTTATCTTTCGAGAGATATCCATAGAAGGGGGTTCCTAAGGTTCTAGCATATCATGATCTTCATATGCTACTATTTCAAGAGAGGGTTCAACTTCTACCTTTTTGGGAGGTACATCCTCTTCATGTACTTCTTCAAGATGGCACCTTCTATATTTCTTAAGAGATGTCTCTTCATCAAATGTTACATCCCTACTAATATCAATATGATGGAATCCTAAATTGTATATCCTGAAGGATTTGGATACTTCACAGTATCCAACAAATATTAATTTCTTTTCGGAAAGATCCAACTTGTTTCTCTTCTCTTTCAGAATATGTACATATACTAGACAACCAAATATCTTGAGATGGATCACTTTAGGTTTCTTTCTTGTATACATCTCTTTAGAAGTATTGAATCCAAGAGCACTGTGAGATGATCTATTATGCACATATACGGTTTTTCTTGCTGCTTCAACCCATAGATGCATGGGGAGGTCTTAGTCATGAATCATAGTTTTCACTGCTTCCATAATAGTTCTATTCTTTATTCCACCACACCATTCTATTGGGGATTATAGGGAGTGGTTAGTCCCCTCTTGATTCCTACCTCTTTACAAAATGATTCAAATTCCTTTGAAGTGTATTCTCCACCATTATCTATTCTTAGTTTCTTGATTCTCTTTTCTGAAAGGTTCTCTATTAAATATTTCAATTCCTTGAATTTCCCAAAAACTTCACTCTTGTTCTTCAATAAGTATATCCAAGTATTTCTTGAATAATCATCAATAAACGTGACATAATATTCATATCCACTTAAGGATATGGAGGGAATAGGACCACATACATTAGAATGAATTAGTTATAATGTACCTTTAGTATTTGTTTCAATCTTCGGAAAGGGATTCTTGATGTTCTTTTCACTTGCACACCCTTTTCAAGTACCCTCATGATTAATATTCAGATATGGTAACCTTTTTACCACCTTGATCACATAGGGAAATGCTTTGTAGTTGAGGTTCTCACATATTGTTTGGACTTTGAGCCAAGTGACCGATGATGGAGCTAGGGCCATGTTTGTCTAGGGTGAGGCACATCAAAAAGTATCTGAGATGGTGTTGAAGAATCACCGATGTATGGTTCTATTCTTTATTTTTATATTTGTAACAACTATTTGAAATAAACATAGAGATATTAGATTATGCCATCGGTGTAGTGCTCACAAAAAATGGACATCCAGTTCCCTATCACAACAATACACTCTCTAAGGTGGTTTCTAGATAACCCATATATGAAATAGTGTTGGAAACTATAGTATTGATGGTTCATCACACCTCAGGATCTTCTGGAGACAATCAGTCGATAAACAACAGGTGAATAGTGGATAAATTGACTGGAGCCAGTAGGGAGACTAAATAGCCAGTTGGACAAACAACTTAATGGCCATTACGACTACAACAACCGACTGAAATTTGGGACGTTGCAAATTTTATGAAAATGATTTGGACCAAAGATCCCTACTTGTGGACCATATCTTCCTCTCTTTCATGGAGCTGGTTAGATATGGAAACTATAAATAAGAAAACTTATGGGTTGTATAGAATATGGCTTTGAGATGTTCTAATGTGCTCATTATGAATTGTGATTTTCTTATCATGATGCATTGTGATTAAGCGATTCAATAGTGTCTTTAATCACCAACTTTCCTCTTGGAATACTATTCCCTTATTTTCTTTTCATTATGTTCTATAGTTCAGGCTGAGAGGTTTCCCAACATGGTATCAAAGTGATGGTTTTGACCTACCTCTTCTGTCTGCAAATACCGAGTTGGATTTAGGGTTGATCATCTGAGTAGAAGATTTTTCGACTAATAACTCTACCTGAACTTCGATAAAAATATGTTAGATCAGAAGGATGGCTTCTGAGATAGAACATGTTGTTCTCAATGGACATAATTATGCTATCTAGGAAAAATATGGAGACCTTGTTGAAGAGAAAAAGACTGTTGCAGTTCATGACGACTGCTATTATTGATCCGACAGATATTGATTCCAATATTTCTATTGACGTGAAGAAGGATGAAGTTGTGGGTGTTATCACGACCTACATTTCGAGTTAGATTCTCTTTGATACAAGAAGAATCGACTGCCTACATGACGTCTGGACCAAACTGAATACATTGTTAATCAAAATAAATGAAGGTGAAGCAATGTGGATAGAGAAAGAGTTGATATATATGGAACCTCTTTCATTTGATCAGATCGAGGACTACTTAGCTTGTATCAAGGAGCTACAACTAAAATTATGTAAATATGGCAAGGATTTTTCGAAGAAGGCTGGATAAGTCATTGAGACGATTATGATGAATTTGAAGACACCGTATGATGTCTTATGTTCCTCCTTTTGGTATACATGGATGTTATACAAGAAATATGTTAAGGATTTTAATTTTGATATTTTTTGTGATATGCGGATTAAAGACCAACATAAGTTGCTTAAATAAGGGAAGCTTGGTGGAAAAAACCAGGCTCACTTATTAAAGAGAAAGACCAAGAAAAACCTTAAAGAGTGTGGTCGAAAAGGTCAATGTCTGGAATGTATAGACCAATATATAAAATGGAATACTGAAAAGTCATTGTCAATGAAGAAGGGTCGAAAGAAGAAGGTATATCAATATTTCTCATAGGTGGGGCATCTCGATAAGAATTATTTGAAGAATATGAAGGACTAAAATGAAAGGTCAAGTACCTGGAGGATAATGCCTCGATTGCACATTTGATCAATAAACATCTGAAAAATTATACCTTCTCTATCAACACTTCCCATGAATTACATGATTGAACCGATAAGACTAAATGGATAATGGACCCTGGATTTACTCATCATATGGAAAAGGATTATTCTCTGTTCTCTTCCTTGAGTGGTTCTCCCGAAGAGAAGATTTATGTCATTGATGATTATGATCTCATTGTCGTTGGAAATTGAGATATCGAATGTCAGCATGGTCATATCTCCATGTCTATCATGTACTAAGTCTTATTGCAAATCTTCTATCGGATTCTCAACTGATGAAGACTAAGAAAACTATTGAGTTTTGGTCGGAGCGCTTTATCGTAAAGGATCTAAGGCTTCGGGGGAAACTATTTCTTTATGGATTTTGTATCCCAAATATGGCATTTATAAGTTTTGTGATCATCCCTTGTACATTTCTTAGATGATTGAACTGACTGCACTTGTCGCTCAAGCAGATGTCATAAGTCACATTTGGAATGAATGAATTGGTCACCTAAACTTTAAAAGTATGAAGATGATGGTAACTCAAAACATGGTTACTGGTCTTCCAAATACTATTTCACCTTATCTATTTTGTAAAGGATGTATGCTTGGGAAGCATCATTAGACACCCTTTGGTTTGGGGAATACATGGCATTCATAGGAACGATTAGAGCTTGTTCACAATGATCTTTATTGCATGAAAAAACCATGACTAGTTGGTGCCAAGTATATTTTGACATTTATTGATGATTTCTCTCGTTTTATGTGGGTTTATTTCTTGAAGAATAAGAGTCAAGTCTTTGAAATCTCTAAGGAATTTAGAGCATTGGAAGAGAAACAGAGTGTTCGACCTCTTAAATGCTTGAGATCAGATAATGATGCTGAATATGTGAGCCGATAGTTTGAAGAGTGTCTCTTGCAATATGGAATTTATCGGCAAGGATATGTCCCTCACACCCCTCAACAAAATGGATTCATAGAGAGGAAGAATCATACCTTGGTAGAAATGGTTAGATTACTACTGTAGACATAGGACATTCCGATGAAATTTTGGGTAGAAGTCATCTACTGCTCAAACTATCTTATGAACCTTGGGATGACTAGAGCAGTCATTGACACCAGGGAAATTTTTAAGGATCCATACTTATTTAAAAGTTTATAAACCTTGGAAAATCAGAAAAAATCTTAAAATTTAAACTATCAAATACTTGGTGATGTTTTTTCTAAAAACATTTCAATTTCCAAGGTTTTTATATAGTATATAATAATCTAGTTATTTTTAGAGTATAATATTTTTACCTCATGACAATTGGGAAAAACAAGACTTCAAAAAATGCAAATTGGTGAATCTTTATTTGGAAAATACATGGAAAAATAGTCCATGGGATAAATTTCAACCCTAAAATTTTCCTTGATTGACATGACTCTAGTTGAGAAATGGAATGGTTGGAAATCCTCTACCAGACACCTCGGAATATTTGGATGTGTTTCTTGGGTGGATATCAGTGACAACTATAGAAATGAACTAGATGCTAAAAGTTATGCTTGCATCATTATGGGATACTCTAATAAGTCAAAATCCTATAGAATGTTTGACGCTAACAAACAACAAATCATATTGATTCAAACTTTATTTTTTGATGAGAAAAATTTAGGTAATAAGCTATTTAATTCTCTTCCCGACCCTTTAAATAGTGCTCGATTCGACATTACTGATGAGTATGGGTTAATTGTATCCATTTGTGGAATACCAACTGGATCGATGAATTCCCCTGAATCTACTGTGAGTTGATCTACTATGACTATTGAAGTCAGCAGTCTGAATTCCTTGACTCATAGGAATGATGATCATTGACCCGAGTCACCAATGGCTTGTTTACCTCGATGGGATGTTAAGACAATTGAAGTTGTTGGGACATATGTTGGCAATTCATGTATTGGTGGGAAGACTTGCAATAAAAAAAATGTGCCAGCGTTTCTTTGATGGCACTTATACTTGACACACTATGATCCTGATACATGCGTTGATGCCCAGGGTGTGCCAGAATGGGAGAATGCTATGTCTGTTGAAATTGATTCCTTGAAGAAGAATTATATGTGGGAATTTGTTCCTCAACTACAATGAAATAATGTTGTGAAGGGTCGATGGGTCTACAAGACCAAGTTTACCTTTGATGGTGTTGTTGAATGCCACAAGGATATTTTGGTCGCTAAGGGATTCGCTCAACAGGAAGGTATTGACTATACTAAAACTTTTTCCCCAATTGCAAAGATGAATTCTGTCCAACTAATCCTTTCCCTTGCTACTCATTTTGGCTGAGAGCTTCATCAAATGGACGTAAAAAGTGCCTTTCTTCACGGGGATCTAACTGAAGAAACCTAAATGGAATAATATCATGTTTTTGTGACAAATTATGGTCTTGTTTGTCAACTCAAGAAGTCGTTGTACGAGTTGAAACATGCAACTCATGATTGGAACGAGAATATTGATCAGTTCTTTGTCAATATTGGATTCAAACATTGTGAATATTATCACACCATTTATGTATTAGATTTTCACAGTGATACTTTAATTGTTGCATTGTATTTTGACGATTTAGTCATAATTGGAAATAATGCCATATTATTTTGGATTTGAAGAAATAACTTGTTGATACCTTCGAAATGATTGACCTTAGTATTTTGCATTTCTTTCTTGGATTTCAAGTTTTACAAATGGATGATGGTATATTTTTTCTCAACCTAAATATGCCTTGGATATTTTGAAATGATTCAAACTAGATGATTGTAATCCATGTGCTACACCTTATTAGTCGGAAGTGAATTTTTCGAAATACTGTGAGTTTCCATGAGTCGATGACACTCTTTATCGATAGTTGGTCAGTAGCCTAATTCATTTGACACACAGTCGACGAAATATTTCCTTCGATATTAGTGTGGTTTCTTGGTTCATGCAGGATCCTAGGGAAATCCATTGGAAGGATGCAAAAAGGACTATTCCCTATATTAAGGGAACATATTAGTATGTTATCAAGTATTCTCGCAATACAGAACCACTCATTGGCTACATTGATTCCCATTGGGGCGACGACATTGACGATAAAAAATATACCTCTGGCTATGTTTTCAACTAAGTTCTAGACCCTTATTTTGGTTGTGTAAGAAACATAAGGCAATCTCTCTTTTGACTATAGAAGCCAATTATCGTGGTGTTATCATTGCAAATACATAGGTAGTTTGGATCTGTGATATTCTAGACATGATTGGATTTCATGTTCATGCCTCTAATGTTATTTACTGTGATAATCATGATTCTATTTTGGTTGCTAATAATCCCATTGCTCATAGCAAGAAGAAGTATGTTGAACTTCATGTTCACTATTTGAGACAGATGGTGCAGGAGAATGTTGTCTCACTTCTTTATTGTAAGACACATAATCAAGTCGCTAATATCTTTATGAAGCATTTATCAAAATATAAGTTTGTGAAACTCCAGGCTATGCTTAGGGCTTTAGCAAGCTACAATTATGGGGTTGTTCAAAGCAAGTAATTTCACCTCCTAAATATCTAGAGCTTTGTGTTGATGGGGGGGGGGGTGTTGGAACCTAAAATATTGATGGTTTATCACATATTTGGATCTTCTAGAAACAATTAGTCAATAGATGAGAGGTGACTAGTGTAGCAGTAGAGTGGAGTTGGTAGAATGAATAAACAATCAGTTCGACAAATTACTAAATGGTAGGTAGGACTAGGGTCGATGTAGCTACAACAACCGACTAAAATTTGGGATGTTGTGGATTCTATGGAAATTGTTTGGACCAAAGACCCCTACTTGTGAACCAGATCTTCCTCTCTTTTAGGGATTTGGTTAGATATAGAAACTATAAATAGGTGACCCTATGGGTTGTCTAACATATTGCTTTGAGATGATCTATCATGCTCATTATGCATTGTGATTTTCTTGTGGTCAAGGCAAGGGACCAATTGAGTAATAGTTGAGATTTAAGTAAAGTATTTCATGAGGAAATAAGTCGATATGTATGAATATGACTGAGTTTCAGTTGAGGTAGATACCAATTGCAGTTATTTGGAATAAAGAGGAGGTTGACAAGTAAAGGTCCACATGAGAGTATAAGTGGTTAGTCAAACACCAGCAGGTTTGATGGAATGAAGAATGAAATGAGCCAGCGAAGGATGGAGGCTGATAGTTAAATGTAGGTTGGTTTCAAAGCCAACACATAATTAAAACAAGCCAACTAAGCCATACGAGAATTCACCCTTGTTGTAAATCAATATATGTAATTTGAATTCCGAATCAATAAAAAGCCGTAATTCTTGGCATATTCTTTATTGTGTTTGTTGTGAGTGGGTTTCCATTACCACTTGCATTGAGCACCTTGAGTCAAGAGCCCATCGTGGTTGGTACTTGCGTGCATCACCAGGGTCGTGATATATCGACACTTGAAAATTACAACACATATGACATTTTAAATGTGTCACAACACATTCATTAATTTGTGGTATATTGTGAATTTATTGTGAGTCGAATGAAAATATCACCTTCCTCATTGAAATTACATGAAAACTAGGATATAAGGCCACATGTTGGGTTTTTTTGGAGTCATTGTGCATTGTTGAATAAGGGAATTAAGATCCAAGAAGGTTTGTGACCATTTTGCATCAATAAGGGCAAAAGAAGGTTTGTGACAATTTTGCATCAATAAGGGCACATCTAGGGTTTTTGTTTCCATTAGTAGAGAAATTATGGAGTGGGGATTCACTATAGTCCATCTTCTCCATTTTTCTGGGTATGGATTAATTTTTATGCTTGAAATTTGTTTGCTTTTCTAGATTTAGTGTATGATTTTCAATGGCCATTATATATACCTTTTTTTGTTTCTTTTGGAAGGTTTGATCATTCAAAACATTTTCAAGCATTGTTTTCAAAGATTCAATAACTATTTTGTCTTTATTTTTTTATGCCATACGCTTAACTCAACTCAACACAATGCTAAATCCATTGGATCCAATGTGGGAATATGGTGAACTAGTTGTCCCTTCTATTAGAAAAAGGTGTTAGTATGAAGTGGAGGTTTATCCTACAATTAATCTAGAAGTTATGAGTATTGCAAACCAATACCCTATTGATATGGTTGGGAAGAGAGATGACTTTGAATTAAGAATTGTACTTGCATCTAGAACACAATCAAGAAGCATGGGAGTGAAAAGTACATCGAGCGTGGGTGGAATACATTCCTTTTCCTCATCCACATGACCCACAACTTCCACAATGCCATCAAATTCCTCACCTCTCTTTGTGCTGAGTTCAACACCTAGGGAGGAACCTTTTAGTCAGTCATTAATTAAAGAAACAGAGAAGGAGGAGGCCAACAAACTTATGGACAAATGTTTTCTATGGGGTGTTGTACTTTTTAACATTTCCAAAAACATCTCCTTCAACTATTTTTTGTTTGAAGTTTCTTCTATTGTGGGCATTGGGTATAAGGGATTGTACTATAATGATTTTTGAGGGAAACTACTTCAAGGGGAGAAGAATGATTGCATGCATATATTATGAGCTTAGAGAATTGTTTGAGATCATCAAATGCAGTGTTATGTCAGATGGGTGGACAAATGAGAAGGAAAAATCCATTATGAGTTTCTTAGTTAATTGTCCTAGGAGGAGAATGTTTATTAAATTTGTTGATGCATCTGCATATGTTAATGATGCACAATTTTTGGATAACTTTATCTACGAGATAGACCCGTAGTATGTTTTCCAAGTCATTACAGTGTTAAGGCCTAGATGTTGGGAACAATTACCCCTATAATGTGGTGCATTACCCCCTATATTGTAGTGTATTAAATATTATTGATGTAGGATTGGGTCTATTAGTGGGTATACTAGTTGTTATTATACACCTTTGTCTCCTATATATAAGAAGGAGATATTTTCATTTTAGTCATCATTGTATATTGTCTTCTCTTACATACTTAGTACATTATGTAAGGAGGTTCCTCCCTTGAAAATGATTTCTATTAATATATGTTCTTCATTATTAAGGTGTGGATTACTTTCTTCTAGTCTATTTCTACTATTTTTATGCTATTTTGGGGACTTGGTTGCATAAGGTTTGGTATCAGAGCTCTTTCCTCGGGACTGGTTTCTTCAAAATGGGTCATATTGGAATCTTCACTATAATTTTTTTTTATACAAGGATTACAAAAATAATATTAAAAAATAACCTATATAACATGCCTAGATATATATGGTCCAAAATTTAGGTTTTGATCATTTACAGGTTCGAAGATTATCCTTGGAAACTAGGGTTTTTTACTAGTCCAAAAACTAGTCTAAAACAGGTGTTCTAGGAAAAAAGGTCACATCTGGGGCATCCGAGATACAAATTGAGTAAGACCTATTGCATCAGAAAGAATATGGACTAGAGTATATATGGTAGGGTTTTCAGCCTCAAATCGTAAATATTGTACATGGGGAATAACATACAAGTTTTCTCTTCTAGATATACAAAAAATAAGAATTGTTGGGATATTTGTAATAACTTTTTACTGGTGCATCCAAATTAGTTCAGACCTATTGCATCAGAAAGAAGATGGACCAGAGTATATGTGATGGGATTTTTCAGCCTCATATATGGAATATTTAACATGTGGAGTACCATACAAGTTTTCTCTTTTGGATAAACAAAAAAATAAGAAGTGATGGGAGATTTGCAGTGACTTTTTACTAGAGCATCCAAATTAGGTTAGACCTATGACATAGGAAAGAGGGCACATCAAGATACCACAGGAAAAAAATTTAGATCCATAGGAGAATATATTTCATTTTTACCTTAGTTCTAAATCATCCATAAAACAGTCATTCAATCAGGGTTTGAAAAAAGTACGCCATTTTGAATTTGAATAATTTTGAGTAGAAGGATATTTTTGTGGTGAACCCTGGGGTGTGATATATATTTATATTATTAAAAATTAAAACAAAAGGAAGTGGAAAAATCACACTCCACTCAAATCACCATAGGATTCATCCCTAACATACGATGAAATTGAATATATATCTTTTAGGGTGTCCAAGTTGGAAGAGATGATTAAAGAGAATGTGAAAATGGACAACTTAGTTAAATTGGAAAATAAGATGGCTAGTAAAGAAGATATTCAATAATTGAAGGTGTAATATACAAAAAATAGCTTTATTCCTCATTCATATACTCAAGAAGAGGATAATGATTTAAATGGGGAAATGTTCGAGTCACGTATTACAGCAATTGAAAAACTATTGGAGAACATGAAGTTTAAGACCTAAAAATTCAATGATTCACTGCATCATCATGGTTTCAATTTAGGTCCAAGGAACTAATATACTCCCAAAATAGACATGATAAATTTTGATGGAAATGATCCAATAATTTGGATATTACAAATGGAGCGATTCTTTGATCTACACTAGGTGCTAACTTTGCAAAAGGTAACTATGTCATCCTTTTATTTATAACTTGATCAATTTGTATGGTACCAATGACTTTGTGACCATATAAAGGACTCTATTACATCTTTGTCTATATTCACATAATAATTGATTTCACATTATGGGGATATAAACAACAACACCTTCTTTATCTAGTTGGTAAATCTCAAGCAAAAATGTCTAGTTACAGAGCACATTAAGTAGTTTCAGAAGCTAAGTCTCAGAGTGAAGAATATTGCAGAAGATCATTTGTCGGAACCTTGAAGGATAAAATCCAACATGAGGTGCATCTCTCTAAACCTCCATCCTTGGAGAAGGATTTCATGATGGCAATGAAGGTTTAAAGTAAAAACATGGCGGTGGACACTAAAAATACCACTTCCAACACATAGAGAGAAAATGATGTTCCTTATTCTAACCCACCTTAGAGGTTGATACCTCAAAGACTAGAGGAAAGAAGAGAAATATGAATATGTTTTAAATGTGACAAAAAGTACAGTAAGGGACATAGGTGTGGAGAAAATAAATCATTCTACAATGAATGTGAAGAGGAAAAAAAAAAGAACAGGAACCATGAAAAGGGGACAAACTAGAAGTGATTAATCCCACCATATATTGTCATGCTTTGGATGAAATTAGCACTCCTAAAACTCTCAATATTGAAGGATATATCGAAAATAAAGAGTTAATAGTGTTGATTGATTCTAGTAGTACTCATAATTTCATTTATTGTAAAGTAGACAAAGATCTCAATTGCTTTGTATATCCAACACTAGAATTTCAAGTAATGATTGCAGATGGAGGAACCATCAATTTTCCAGGGAAATTCCATAATATCAATCTTACTATGGGGGAATATGTATTGAATAGTCCCATGATTTCTATCCCAATGGGTGGTGTTGATGTTGTAATAGGGGTTCAATGGTTACAATCAATGGGAACAGTGGCTTTTAATTTTTAGAATATTTTCATGAAAGTTTCCTTGGAAAGAAAATAATTTGTGTTAAATGGTATCACATGGAAACCAAGAAACATGATAAACTCTAATGGTATGGAAAATTTGTTAAAGAAAGGAAAACGATGTGTAATTACACGATTATTATCACTATGTTTTCAAACATCTAAGGCTCCTATTTCCCCATATTTACAAAGGGTCTTTAATCAGCCTTCCAAGGTATTTGAAGATATTCCAATAATTCTTCCACCTGTTCAATATTTGGACCATGCTATTCACTTAATTCCAGGAATTTTTCCTTCTAGCTTCAAACCTTACAGATACACCTACGACCAAAAGAATGAAATGGAGCACATGGTTCAAGCAGTGGCAAGAAAATCTACAGTTCAAACAATGGTAGACCACATGGATCATCAACAAGCATCCCTACAAATACTAAAGATGTCAAAAAACATGATGAAATGATAGGCATATCAGCATCGTCTTCAAAGTATTTTTGAAGAAGGGAAAATCATAAGGGAACTTGAACAAATCATTGAAAAAGGGCCAAACAACTAAAAAATCAGGATATTACTGAGTAACTCACAAAGTGGAAGAATTTAACAGTTGCAGGTTCAACATGGGAAGACAAGACCTTCATATAGATGCATCCACAATAACCCAAGCATCATAGGAAAACAGTTTTCTGAAGGGAAGGGGCATGCTAATCCCTAGATGTTGGGAACATTACCCCTTATAATGTGTTGGATTACCCCCTATATTGTGGTGTATTACATATTATTGATGTCATCTTGGGTCTATTGGTGGGTCTATTAGTTGTTATTTTATAGCTTTGTCTCTTGTATATAGGAAGAATGCATTTTAATTTTATTCATCATTATATATTGTCCTGTATTATGTAATTAGTATATTGTGTAAGTAGGTTCCTCCCTCGAAGAGGCTTGATATTAATCTATGTTCTTTATTATTAAGGCATGGATTACTTTCTTTTGGTCTATTTCTACTATTTTTATGCTATTTTTGGGACTTGGTTGCATAACATTCAGACAATACTACTAATTATGTTGTTGTTGGGAGGTTGCTTATGCAAAGATATTCATGCTTGTATTAGACTCCTTATGATGTCCATTGCATTAATTTGATGTTAGAGGACATGTGANCAAGAAGTCATTGATTTATGTCAAAATGTAGCAGAAATATATATATATATATATATATATATATATATATAATCATACATATGTTCTTTCACTCATGACACAATACATGGGAAATAAGGAGTTGGTGTGTCCCACAATCACATGACTCACCACTAGCTTCATTTATTATTTAGTATCTACAAAGGGTTATGATGGATTTACAAAGGATATTTCTTTGCAATGAGTGGGTTGCTTGTGTCTATAGCACCAGAATTGACTTGTTAAGCCATATACTAACAGGATAAACTTGATCATAGTTTTTGGGTGCGATTACAGGAGGTATGTGCCATCAGTGAACCTTTGGTAAAGGTTCTTCCTTTTGTTGATAGTGACAAAATTGCAATGAGTTACCTGTGTGAGTCCATGGATAAGACCAAGGAAGCTATCCATTGGTAGATGAGGACAAGGGGGAGGAGGGAGTCACCAAATAAGATGAGCTATGGGTTGTGATCAATGAGTGGAAGAATAATACTCTCCATTGTCCCATTCATGTAACATGGCACTACCTTAACCCAAAATTTTCTTATGCATGTGGATTCTGATTTGATACTATTTATGAGGTCATGGACGGATTTCTTCAATGTCTTCAGAGGATGGTGTTAAATCTCTCTGAACATTAACATATTTCCAAACAAATGGGGATCTATAGGTTGGTAGTAGAAAATTTCGATTATGACATGGATTTCCAAGATAGAACCATGAAGATACCAAGTAAATTTGAAAGTTCAACCTATTGGCACAAACCCAACCAACAAAACCCATTCGACATGGGTTCCCACTCTCTCGACCCTCAACTCACCGCAATCTCCCTGAGCAGCGGCCTAGACAGGTTTTACCCCGTCCGAAAACACCTATGAAGAGGATGAATTCTCACTTGATATGTTTGAGGGAGTGATGACGGAACCAAGTTTCCGCAGAATAGAAGAGGACTATGGGCATTGAAAATTCATCGACTTATCTATGAGATTTGAACAGTACTTAATCATATCAGCATTTCCATAAAAGATCACATCATTCATTCATAGCAGAAATAAATATAACAGAAAGAACCATACTGTTGCACAAATAGATCTAAGAATGCAGCACCATTCATAAGCAGTAAACATTGCTTCATAGATCCATGTCGCACAGTCATTTCATACTCGTCATGGTATTTTCAAAGCAGAAAAATAGAAAGAGATAAAAACATGATAGTAAGGTAGCAATTTAGATCAATCTCCTTCTCATTATATTAAATCTGCACAATCAATTGTGGATTCAAAATAGACAATACTTCAGCTGAGCCTCAAGCTCTCAGTTCACATTTCACAACTTGATTCATTCTATGATCTCTCCTCTCTTGATTCATCCCTTCTCACATTTACAATTCTTCTTCTACTTATAGGCTTGCGCCTTTACATTCATGGTGCACTTAGATAATTTCTAACTAATTCCTAACTGACTCCTACCAACAAGTGACCAATATCCACAAAATATGGTCAAAAGTACAAAAAGTGACACAAAATATTCAAAACTAATCTATTTTCCATCTTGTGTGCTATCTTTGCCTTGCGCGATGTCTTCTAATATTGCGCAACATCTATGATGTTGCGCAAATGGATTACCCCAAACCCCTTGCCAACAGGCCCCCAAAACAATCTTGTGGCTCGCCCTCGAGCCACGTTAGTTGGACATGGTGTATTCACTGGTTTTGATCTTGAAATCTTCATACTACTTCATGATCTCGGAAACTTGTGTTTTGAATTTTTCAGCAAGTTCTTGGCTTATGAGCAAATCTTTCTTTATCAGGTTCTCAACCAGCTTGGAATTCACTTCCTTCTTTCCCTCTTGCGCAGCCTATAGTGCAGTGACTTCTTTTACCAAAAACTGAGCGCCAATGTCCTGGAACTCGTCGAGTTGATGAATGCGCTTTCGATGTTGCTCCTACGCCTTTCCAACATGTTGTTGTATCTCCCTTAGCTCCGTTGATTGTGTAATCTGGAAAATTGGTGGCATATTATGTAGTGTCATATTCAATGTTTCCAATTGTCCCTCGACTTACTGCATTTCTTTGTCAGTTTCTCTAACTGTTCGTCTTGGATGAAACTGCCCCAAAATTGTGTCGTCACCTCAACAATCTTCTTGGTGTCTCGCTCCATTTCTTTGAACTATGCCGCAATATCCTTGATGGCACTCTTCCATTCCACGACTTGCTCTAGTGGTGTATTTGGGTAGACCAGATCGTTAAGATGGGTGCTATCTTGTTGCAGCTACATGATAACTGTCCCGAGTCATTTTTCCTTTGCTACGACATCCAACTCTATGGTGCTTTCAGGGATGTACTGAAAAGCCTCTATAATGGCATCTTCCACTTCATCGTGACTAGAAAATAGTTGTTCCTTTTCAATAACAAGGCAGTCAGTCTCTTTATTCATCTTTGTTATTTCTTTCGTCGTCTTCGCCTTGAGCTCCTCTTGTGCCTGCTTTAGCACCGCAAATTCCTGCTCTTTGGCAGTCATCAATATTGCATGTGCACGGCACAATTCCTGCACCTCTTTTCGCGGCGCCTCCTCTTCTACTTGCGACCGCAAGTATTGGTCACCGATATCCTTCTAATGATTCACCAACTCCTGGTTGGTGACTCGCTACATGTGTACTAATGTCTGAGTGGAAAAATTATTGATGTCTAATGCAACGTTCTACAACTTCTACAGTGAGGAATTCACGTCCTCTTGTCCAGCATCAATCACAGTCGAGGAAATATGAACATTCCTAACCTGTGGCTTGGTGGTAATTAATGTTGTGTCCAGCATAGTGGCACTCTCTTGTGCTCTTCGTGAAAAAATAGTGTATATGGAATCTAACTCAGTGCGTACCTCAGCAAAGCCTTCTTGGGTTGACTTCCTCATTTCTTTCACTGCGGTCTCAGATGAGTCGGTGACAGCCTTGATAAGTCATTGTAGTTGCACCTCCATCGTAGATTTGTAACTCCTGCTTGCATCTTGCTCCATTCTCCTCTTAGTCCTTATCTCCTTAAGGATGTGTTGCGCCTCTGGGTCAGTAGGAGTATCTGTCGATGATTCGTCATTCGAGTCATGGTGACTCTGCTGGTTAGCTCGTTGTACTGTATCATTAGGTGCATCTTCTAGAGGTCTTGATGATACCTCCTTGGCGCTAACCAACTCCCGCCATGCTGCAGGCCAATCATCAATTGTCACCTATAATTCCTCATCTGTCACCTTATAAGACATCGGTAACTGTTGTTTATCTGGGTTGCGGTGAGCTTGTACATGAATGGTATGCAGTCCTATGGTGAACGTATGATCCTCCAATATTTGGATGTAACCTCATTTGTCAGTCAGGGAACTTTGATAGATGCTTCCTGCAGTGCTTCCCAGTATACCCAAAAGTGGATCACGCAATCCTATTGCCTACTAGGCTCCTCAACCCAGCACAAGTTTTGATATCGTGCGCCTTTACACACCTTAACAGCTTCAACATCCATCCTTTGGTAGTCTTCTGGCTCCATCCAAGCCACTAATGTGATGAGGATCAATAGCCAGCTATATATGAAAGGCTGCTGTCCGACCTGAACTGCTACCATGTCCTCTGTCAATTGGTTTAGCAAAAAGAGGGATCAATTCATTTTTACCCCTTCTGCACATTGTTGTGCACACACAATTAGCTCTGAAGTGCGCTGGATGGGTCGCTTCTTTCTTACAATCTTGTTGGTGAGAATACATGCCCCAATGCGGACTGTGCATTCATTGATATTGTCTGTTTGGTAGGCCTTCCCATCGCACTGCAAGTTTAACCTCTCTTTCAACCTTGTGGTGAGCCACTTATCATTGTCTCTGCCTTTGAAATATTGCGATGGATATGGCCCATCCTTTGGAAACCCTGTAATCTCTGAAATCAAGTCTACCGTGATTACAACTGGCTTGTCCAACCACATCGTCCCTTCATGAAAGCATGCTAAAAGCTACTTGATGTAGGAATTTGCCTCATTCAACCACCCAAAATGCGGCATGTTAATGAGTCCCAGTATCCCGAATTTATCCAATCCTTGCGCCCAAGGCTTTGGGATATGCACTATGGGCCCTCCTGCAATTGAAGGTGATGACTCATAGGGATAATTTGCAACGACCTGTCATTCCAACAAGCCATGATTCTCATTCTTCATCTTCATTAGGGATAGGAGAATATCGATGTTGCACACCATCCCTTTTGGAAGTGGTGGCATCTTTAGCTGATACTTCTGGTTCTTGGTGAGTCATCCGGGCTTCTCACCAGGTCAAGTTCGAGCGATGTATCCTAGGATTTCCTTAACAGAGAGCTCGGTGCAAACTGATGATTCTACAGCCGCAGAGATATATGGCCTCATATGGGTGGCTCTATCTTCCTATGCCCTCATTGATGTTCATGTCTATCTCTTTGTCAACACTGGGGAACTTGGCTTCTGTCCCCACCGATTCTTTGTCAAGATAGATGATGATCTGACCTGCATGCTGGAAACTTCTTCAATAATCATAACCAGTCGAATTGGTGAGTCCCTCTCACTGGAAATCTCTACCATGTTGGCATTACTCTGCATCCCGTAGTTGTGACACACTCTTTCCTTCACTCTACAGCTCATGCAATTCACTCGACAGTGCTCAAACTCAATTATGCTTCAACACTCTTTACAATTTGACTTAACACAGTGGTTCTTCCAACCTACATCGACCACTTCTTATAGCATCGGGTCAACCCTCCTAATCATTGTCAAATTGACCATGACCATCATGACCAAATCATGCATTAACTGCCCGAATCTGTCATCGATTCTATCAACCCAACGATCAGATTTTCCATCAATACGCGTCGCTTCAAAAAGTGCCTTCGGTTAATTGTCTTAACGGTGCTTCACTTATTGCTAATTTGACTACGTCATGACCCTCTAGCTAGCGCAACAGAGATTCCTAACTGTGATACTGACTCCTACACTTAAATGACCACTTCCTCCTGGTGTACCCTCATTTCCTACCCCATCCTTCCTATATATATATATTAAGTGCACGATGCCTTAAGCACTGTGCGATTCCAACCTTGTCCTATAGGGCTTTAGTTGGCTACCATTCACTAGTTGTGGCAGCATTGCTCCATCTAATTGCTATAGTTGAAATGCCCCCCCCAAAAGTAATAGAATTAATAAGATATGGACCTAACTAGTGCATCTGTAACTTACCTGGATTCTTCAGGAACTTTTTGTCGTATAACAACACCAAATCTCCTTGCTGAAATAGTTTTTTATTTATGTGGTGATCATGCTAAGCCTTCTATCTATCTTTCTCGATGTGCTGATGGAAACCCATGATGAAATAGTCTTCCTCAAGCTATATCAACTACGTGACATGCTCTTCTAGCACTGCTTTATCATCCATGTCAGTCGTTGATACAATGCGCGAACTAGGAACAATGTACTCCATGGGCATGACTGTCTCTTTTCCATATACCAATTTAAATGGTGTTTTCCTCGTCAATCGCTTTTAAGTGGTGAGATATGCCCACAATACTATTGGAATCTTCAAATCCAATTCATCTCCATTAACTTTACACACCTTTGTAAGTTCATTCTCCAATATATTATTGAACGCTTCCACCGTCCCGTTTTCCCGCGGATGATATGGGATACTTTTCTTATGTTGTATCTACAATTCCTCCATTAGCATACTTACTATGTGGTTGATGAAATGACTACCCTGGTCACTCATCAGTATCCTTGGGCATCCAAACTATGTCAAAATATTATCAAATAATAATCTTGTTGTTGTTGCAGCGGTGCAATCCATAACTGGTGCAGCCTCAACCCACCTTGTCAAGTAGTCTGTTGATGTGATTATGTACTGCGCACCCATTCTCTTCCCATGTGGGTTGATTGGACTGAAAAAATCCACAGCCCATATCAAAAGGTTGCAAGGTTACCTACGGTACTAGCGGCATCTCATCTCGCCATGATGGTTTTCCAGTGCGTTGATAGACACCACATGTCCGTGCATAATCTGTCACATTGTTGTGAAACATGGGCCACTAGATCCCTGCATGAAGCACCTTCCTTTCAGTTGTAGGCCCCCCATAGTGTCCCCCAGTGATTCCTGCATGAGCTTCCTCTAAGATATGCCCTTGTTCATGTGGTAGGAAACAACGACGCAAAATCTCATCGGGTCCAAGCTTGTATAACTGCCCAGCAATAAACTGGAAGTTTGAGGCCTTGGCGACCAACTACTTCTTTTGAATTGTTGAAAAATGTTTAGTTGCGACCGCTGTCGCCAAAAATTGGCCCTATTTGGTCATAATAATCATCTGCGACATCGAATTTCAACAGTTGCGCATCCGACAATCCCTCATCAATGTTTGTTGGCTCTTCTCCTGTCTCAATTCTGGATAAATAATCGGGGCCAGCATTCAAGCGATCCAGCTTCACAATTGTTTCAAAATCAAACTCCTGAAAGAGAAGTAACCAGCGGCATATCTTCCCCCCCAACACAGGATTATTGACTAGATATTTCAAAGAAAAATGTTTAGTAAACATCTTAAAATGACCGCCTAAAAGGTAATTCCTGAATTTCTATAGTGCATATACCATCTCTAGACCTTATCTCTCTGTTGTCATATAGTTGTTCTCAATAAATGACAACTTTCGACTAGCGAAAGAAATCGGGTGATCAAGGTCTCCTTCTCATGGTTGTGCGAGCACTACTCCCAACGCAATAGATGATGCATCGACATGGACATGGAACTCCTTGTTCCAGTATGGGAACACCAGTATTGGTGCCGAAGTCATATTGGCCTTCAGGGTGTCGAAGCTACCTTGGAATTATGGACTCCATACTAATGAAACATCTTTCTTCAATAGTTTCTCCAAGGAGCATTAATCACAACATATCCTCTAATGAATTTGCGATAATATTCGGTGTGCCCCAGTGTTTCTCTAAGCATCTTGACATTCGTCGGTGGTGGCAAGATCAAAATGAGCACTACATTCGCAAGGTCAACTAACAATCCTTGCTTGCAAACAATGTGACCCAACAGTATCCCAAATGGTGCGTAGAAAATACACTTCTTGGAGTCAGCGCAATCTAATGTTGTCGACACCGCTCCAACATCAGTCACAAGTTTTCTAGATGATCCTAAATTAAACCATACACTGTCCAGTCATCCATATAAAATTGTAGGAACTTCTAAATGAAATATTTGAATGCAGTGACAACAACCCGGTGTTAGCACTCAAAATATACCCAAGGTTGTGTAAGGTAATATCAAGGTAACAACAAAAACCACTTTAGAAAGAAGCTAGCTTTTCTTTCTGGAGAGGGATCTCTTAGATATAAATTTAACAAGGCCAGATATTAGAGTCAACAATTTAAGTTATGTGGATGGTTGAAACAACACATATAACCATTGGGCAATGGAGTCAAAATGGATAAAGATAATGCAAAGATTCATACATAGAATTTCAACAAAGGCAGGATAATCATTCAGTTACAGTCATTCATTTATTTTCAGGTGATAAGATAGAAACATGAACAGTCCATCAATATAGAGCATCACAAGATGAATTCCATATCAACTTTAGAGGAAATATTTGTGAATATCTGAAAGAATAGCCAGAGCATAACATGTATGAATTATGAAACTATTAAACACTACGTTCAGATATGAAAGAAAATAGAATGGAATGTAAACACTTAGAAAAAAATCACATGGAAAGAAGGCACCGACTGTCACATAAACAACACATGAATCTTTGAAGATCAACTAGCGTTCAGCTCTGTAATTTCATTCAAAAATCATAAGTTCTAAAAAACATCGTTCCAAGATTATGGGTTCCAACCCTTGATACATCAATTACCTTTGAATTTATAGAAAAATAACCTCTACCTAACCTTGAATTTGAAACCTAACTGAACTCTAAAAATAGAAACAGTTACAACAAATTTCCTTCATTTCAGGATGCGGACTACTGAACAATAAGTTTCAAAGTCCCTCCTCCATATCTCTAATGGTGATAGGTGTGTGAACTCTGGGAGAGGTTTTTGTAACTGGCCATATTCTCGACAAAACCCATGTCTTATTTTCTACAAATTCACCTCCAACTCCTCGAAATATTCCTTTGAAATGGATGACTCAGATAGTAAAATTGTAAATTTCTGGAAAAATAACTTGTGAATATATTTTAAATTCTCCCAACCTGTGATAACTGTGTAAAACATGAAGGAGTATTTTGACTATAGGAATGTTAGGAATACAAACCTCTCTCATTTTTGTAAAATTAAATTCCATTTGTCTGAAACAATTCTTTGAATTTGATGGCTGAAATAGTCCTTTGGAAAACATGAAACATTGCCTGTAAACTGACTTGGTTTCTCATAAATCATGGCACCTGTGTGAAAAATGAAAGAGGTTATTGTGGATAGGAATTTTGGGAAGAAAAACCTCTCTCAGTTTCTCAAAATTCATCTTAATTTGATGTAAACAATTCTTTGCATTTCATGACTAGAACAGTCATTTTGAAATTTGAACATTTTCTCTCAGAAGATGACTTCGATTCTCCCAATCCTTAGCACCTGTGTAAAAAATGAGAGAGGTTATTGTAGATAATCATGTTATGATGAAAAAAATATTTCAGGTTTTGAAAATGCTTCTTTGTTTGCCGAAAACAGTTCTTTGAATTTGATTGGTAAAGTACCAAAATATCTGCAGCTTTTACATTTACCAATGGTTCTTTCACATTAAAATGAGCTGTTTGAATTTGATTAATAGAATTAATTATTTTTTCATAAAAAAATGTGTAGACCATGGAAAATCATCATTTACAACTTCCACATTGTTTTAACTTGCCCACTATATAAAATTCCGCTCAATTTTGGAATTTTAACTAAACTGCTCTTTCAATATGTGGAATTTTCTAATATTGTTGATATCTTAGTCAAGAAATCATTGACCAAGAACGCGCAAAACTTGCACACGGTATAAAAATTCCACAAATCTCAAAACTCAATTTCTCCTTGCATGTTGATGTAGCGGAATTTTCCTCATCCATGGACTTGTTTATCTCAGCGATGGATGTTGAACACGTTTTTCCAATTTGACCATGAGCAAGTTTATTCCGCAAATTGTTAAAAAATTAACCTGTCTGCACTTCTATTTAGCGGAATGACTGCACACCATTGGATGATATTAAGACTTTATCTCGAAGGCAGACCTGAACAAAGTATTCATCTCTAGCACATAATACACTAGATAAGGTTTAGGCAGCCATTTATGATGCAAGAATGCTTCTCCAGGAAAGTATACAGTACTGGGAAAGTATCACGAACAGCTTGAACATCAGGAACATAAAAAATGTGCATTGGATAATATTTAAAAATGCCTCTTGTGTTTAAAGTTTTCCTTTCTTGCCCCGTATATGCTCTTTTTTGCATTGATTAACAATCTTTGAAGAGAGCGTGGTTATGCATGTCTACACTTGAAGCCATTTCATAAATTTCTGCAATCCATATAGGGTGACGGAATTCATTATAGATGAAGCGGTTGAGATTGTTTATGAGGAAATATGACCAAATCGATAGAGAGTATTCATTTCTTCACCGTAACCAACTCCATCTCTCTTGTGCTCTGCCAAGAAACACTTATAGAATTTCAAATATTTATGTTGTTTAAAATCATTATCTTCCAAAAGTTCTCAACTTGGATGCTGAAATGAAAGAAAAGACTTATGTACGAAACCAACTGGTGAACTATTTCCATGTTATCCTCCATAAATTTTTCATTTATAATATATCATGTCGTAAAAATTTCAAAGCTTCCTGGTAATATATCCCACATGCATAAGGTGAAAGATATTTTCATTATTTATATGGATCCGCGATTTCACTTTATATCAAGGAACAAAATGATATCATACACCTTGTGAACTTTGGCACTTGGACTTTGGTGGAGGAGTTTTGTTGTATTGTGTTGATGTGGTGGCCCCTATATAACCAATAGCTTGTGTTGTTGAGCTTGGTTAAAAGTTGGCCTTGTGCCAATATAACCCCTTTTATATAAAATAAAACCTTTTATTTTATTTTATAAAATAAAATAAAACCTTTTCATATTTCCAAAATATAACCCTTGAACTCAAGTTTATAGAGAAAATCAATTATCTTTTAAATCCAAGACTTAACTTGAAAGTAATTCTTAGGCTCTTTGAAACTTTTTCTTCATACCAATCCCAACAAATTATTTAATGCTGAAAATCTTGCCACTGCCAAATCACCCATGAAATGTTGGAAAATTTGATGACGACAACACCAACCACTACGAAAATAAATTAGTGCCAATAGCTGGCTCCACTTGGGATGCTATCCTCCCTGCAAGGTACCAAAGAACCCCATAGACCAAGTGTCAAATCCATTGGGTCGCTCTCAATCTTTCTTTGAAATATTTAACATGTTCTAATCTGAACCATAAACTGAACCACTGCTACAAACAAATTATTGTCAACCTGTAACCTATAAACTTTCGCCCATTCTCTGAAGACTGAAATCAACTGTAACTAAAATCAAACTTGAAACTGCTAAAAGAAATGCTCAGCATGCAAACCTATTTACACCTACTTACCTACCGTACTTTATTGAGCACCAATTCCCAATCAAGTAAACTTTGACTTCCAATGAAGCCAATCAAGCAATTTTTCCAATAATTCCATTTCTTCCTCATGCTTGATTGAAATTAGAACATATGAACAAAATAGCAATAGATTATGATGAAAATTTTGTCCTTTGCTGCAAACGCATAACCAGCTACCCCATTTGAAAAACTTATCCATGTATTCTACTATTGGATCATAAAAAGCATGACAAACTTCAATATACTCCGTCATTTGCTTACCATTAGAAGGATTTCCAAAAAGTAACTCTTCTTGCATACTGTCAAACCGATCTTTAAAAGAGCTTTGAAAGGAATTCTCATGATTGATTTTAAATTTACAACTCCATTCTTCTCAAGCACTTCAAGAGGAATATCATTTTTTTCTTCAACAAGATTAAGCAGAAAGATGTCTTCTTGACAAAACGTTTCTGAATTGGAAAGATTTAAAGAAACATCCCATTGAGAGTCCTCATCTCCTTACTTTGTGATCCCTTTGTTTATTGCACATTGTTGGTTCTTTCACACACTGAGATTGATGGCATGTTTTCTCTTTTCATTATATATAAGTAGACTAAAATTTTCTTTAAAACCATCACTAACATAATTTTTAACAAGCTGAACGCAATCATCAAAAAAACCATCAAGAGTATAACCCTCTTCTTTCACATCACTAGGTTGATCATCTTCATGCTCATATCTTTCTTCCAATTCTAATCCAAGGTCTGATTTCTCTTCAATTGCATTTTCAGAAAATAAATATGTGGAGGGACTATAAGACTAAAAATTTGTAGAATTAGAATTCTTTATGTAATCACCCACAAAAGCATTAGAACTTAGAGGAAATTGCTGCTGCAAAAAGGAATTTTCTAATTGGGAATAAGCAGCCTCATTATGAAACAAAACTTCAGAAGTTGAATAATATGAAGAAGGGTTTGATTAACCATCCCAACTTCCTTCTTGGTAACACAAATATTGACAAGACTGTTGCAAATTATCATCTACTTCAGGAAAAGAAATGTAGCTGGTTGAATCAGAGTTTTGGCTCATGTCTCTTTCAATTGAGGAAGAAATTATTAACTGCTGATATTTTTCTTGAATGTGAAGACAACTAATTTGTATTTTTTATTCTGAAATGGGTTCTCATATAAAATTTCTAAAATCTCTTCATCCACTAACTCATCATCACTATACATGTTTTCCAAATCTCCAATGAAACCTTTAACACGCGTACAGATATCTTGAACCAACAACAAGGAGGGGTATTGGTTTTTGTAATGTTCATGAAATACTGTATGAAAATCAATAAGGGAAAACAAACTTTCTGATGGTAACCCTTCATGCAATGACCTTGCATCTCCTTCTAAAGTAGCCATGAACATTTTCATTAAAGAATCCTCATGCAATTTAACTCCCAGCTTATGTATATGCATATGAAATCTAACCAAATGAAGGGCAGCATCATCATTCTTTTGATCTTTAAACTTTGGAAGACATGTTTGCCAATCTACTTTAGGCATTCGAATTGGAAAACTAGGAACGTGAGCATGATTCATAGGAGCATACCTTGCCGACAAAGAACTCATCTCAACAAATGAATAAACTGAATCAACTCTTCAAACTTTGCAATCTTTTGACAGTGCAGTTGCGATAGGAATTCTGAAAACTGGATTCTTCAAAGATGGAGTCTCCAAGTGAAAGATGCACAACCTTGCTAACATCTCACTGTTGTTCACCATCAACAATCAAATCTGAAACTATGTCATTCATACCTAGGGAAGATTTGAACCTTCATTCCCCGGCAACGACACCAATTTGTTAGCACTCAAAATATACCCAAGGTTGTGAAAGGTAATCTCAATTTAATACCAAAAACCACTTTAGAAAGAAACTGGCTTTTCTTTCCGGAGAGGGATCTCTCAGATATAAATTTAACAAGGCCAAATATTAGAGTCAACAATTTAAGTTATGTGGATGGCAGAAACAACACATATAACCATTGGGTAATGGATTCAAAATGGATAAAGATAATGCAAAGCTTCATACACAGAATTTCAACAAAGGCAGGATAATAATTCAGTTACAATCATTCATTGATTTTCAGGCGATAAGATAGAAACATGAACAATCCATCAATATAGAGCATCACAGAATGAATTCCATATCAACTTTAGAGGAAATATTTGTGAATATCTGAAACAATAGCCAGAGCATAACATGTATGAATTCTGAAACTATTAAACACTACGTTCAGATATGAAAGAAAACAGAATGGAAGGTAAACACTTAGAAAACAATCACATGGAAAGAAGGAATAGACTGTAACATAAACGACACATGAATCTTTGAAGATCAACTAGCATTCCTATAATTTCATTCAAAAATCATAAGTTCTCAAAAACATCGATCTAAGATTATGGGTTCCAACCCTTGATACATCAATTTCCTTTGAATTTATAGAAAAATAACCTCTACCCAACCTTGAATTCGAAACCTAACTAAACTCTAAAAATAGAAACAGTTACAACAAATTTCCTTCATTTCAGGATGCGGACTACTGAACAATAAGTTTCAAAGTACCTCCTGCATATCTCTAATGGTGACAATTATGTGAAATATGGGAGAGGTTTTTGTAACTGGCCATGTTCCCAACAAAACCCATGTCTTATTTTCTCCAAATTCACCTCCAAATCCTTGAAATATTCCTTTGAAACGGATGACTCAGATAGTAAAATTGTAAATTTCTGGAAAAATAACTTGTGAAGATCTTTTAAATTATCCCAACCTATGATAACTGTGTAAAAAATGAAGGAGTATGTTGACGATAGGCCTGTTAGGAATAAAAACCTCTCTAAGTTTTGTAAAATTAAATTCCATTTGTCTGAAACAATTCTTTGAATTTGATGGCTGAAATAGTCCTTTGGAATACATGAAATATTGCCTGTAAAACTGACTTTGTTTCTCCTAAATCATAGCACCTGTGTGAAAACTAAAATAGGTTATTGTGGATAGGGATGTTGTGAAGAAAATCCTCTCTCATTTTCTCAAAATTCATATTCATTTGATATAAACAATTATTTTCATTTGATGACTAGAACAGTCATTTTGAAATTTGAACATTTTCCCTCTGAAGATGACTTCAATTCTACCAATCCTTAGCACCTATGTAAAAACTGAGAGAGGTTATTGTATATCATCATGTTATGATGAAAATTCTCTTTTATTTTTTTAAAATGCTTCTTTGTTTTCCAAAAATAGTTCTTTGAATTTGATTAGTAAAGTACCAAAATATCTGCAACTTTTACATTTACCAATGGTTCTTTCACATTAAAATGAGCTGTTTGACTTGGATTAATAGAATTAATTATTTTTTTCATAAAAAATTGTGTAGACCATGAAAAAGAATCATTTGCAACTTCCACATTGTTTTAACTTTCCCACTATATAAAATTCCGCTCAATTTTGGAAGTTTAACTAAACTGCTCTTTCAATCTGCGGAATTTTCTAATACTGTTGATATCTTAGTCAAGGAATCACTAACCAAGCACATGTCAAAACTTGCACACGGTATAAAAATTCCACAAATCTCAAAACTTAATTTCTCCTTACATGTTGATGTAGCGGAATTTTCCTCATCCATGGATTTGTTTAGGTTAGCGATGGATGTTTAACACGTGTTTCCAATTTGACCACGAGCAAGTTTATTCCACAAATTGTTAAGAAATTAACCTGTCTGCACTTCTATCTAGCGGAATGATTGCACACCATTGGATGATATTGAGACTTGATCTCGGCGGTAGACCTAAAGAAATGATTCATCTCCAGCACATAATACACTAGATAAGGTTTAGGCAGCCATTTATGATGCAAGAATGCTTCTCCGGGAAAGTATACAGTGCTGGGAAAGTCTCACGAACAACTTGAACGTCAGGAACATAAAAAATGTGCATTGGATAATATTTAAAAATGCCTCTTCTGTTTAAATTTCTCCTTTCTTGCCCCATATATGTTGTTTTTTGCATTGATTAACAATCTTTGAAGAGAGCATGGTTATGCATGTCTACACTTGAAACCATTTCATAAATTTCTACAATCCATATAGGGTGACATAATTCATTATAGATGAAGCGGTTGAGATTATTTATGAGGAAATATGGCCAAATCGATAGAGAGTATTCATTTCTTCACCATAACCAACTCCATCTCTCTTGCGCTCTGCCAAGAAACACTTATAGAATTTCAAATATTTCTGTTGTTTAAAATCATTATCTTCCAAAAGTTCTCAACTTGGATGCTGAAATGAAAGAAAAGACTTCCGCACGAAACCAACTGGTGAACTATTTCCACGTTATCCTCCATAAATTTTTCATTTATAATATATCATGTCGTAAAAATTTCAAAGCTTCATGGTAATATATCCCACATGCATAAGGTGAAAGATATTTTCATTTTTTATATGCATCCACGATTTCACTTTATATCAAGGAACAAAACGATATCATACACCTTGTGAACTTTGGCACTTGGACTTTGGTGGAGGAGTTTCGTTGGTATTGTGTTGATGTGGTGGCCCCTATATGACCAATAGCTCGTGGTGTTGAGCTTGGTTAAAATTTGTCCTTGTGCCAATATAACCTCTTTTATATAAAATAAAACCTTTTATTTTATTTTAAAATAAAACCTTTTCATATTTCCAAAATATAATGAACCCTTGAACTCAAGTTTATAGAGAAAATCAATTATCTTTTAAATCCAAGACTTAACTTGAAAGTAATTCTTAGGCTCTTTGAAACTTTTTCTTCATACCAATCCCAACAAATTATTTAATGCTCGAAAGCTTGCCACTACCAAATCACCCATGAAATGTTGGAAAATTTGATGACGACAACACCAACCACTGTGAAAATAAATTAGTGCTAACACCCAGGAAAATATCGTAGGTGTATTCTTCAAACCAAAGGGCATCACTGTGTATTGGAAGCAACCCCATTCAATGACAAATGTTGTTTTATGTCGATCTTCTTTTGTTATTCTTATCTAGCGGTAGCCAGAAAATCCATCTATAAATGAGTACATCTCCTGAACGCCTACTCCCTCAAGTACTTCGTCTGTGAATGGTGTCGAAAATGGATCATGCATACAGGCATCATTCAATTTTCTTAGATCGACATAGATCCGAACTTCACCCATTTTCTTGTCTTGGACCACCATGGGACTGATACATTCTGATTCTTCAACTGGCTAAATTATTCCAGCATCCAATATCCTATCCAACTCAACTTTAACCCTCTCCTTGTATTGCAAATTCAAGTGATATGGCCTCTGCCTTACTAGTTTCACGTCTGGTTTTAATGGAATCTTCATCTCTCCCAAATCATCAAATATGGCTTTCATTTCAAAGAATTTGGTCAGAAATAGATCTTGAAATTCGTGTAGCAAGTCTGTGATTTTTGCCATAGTCTCTTCATCCCAATAGTCCCCAACACTTGCAAATTTTGGGTTCTCTTCCATCCCAATGTTAAATTTTCTGATCTTCAGTGGTTGGCTCATGGGATCAGTTGGTATATCGAGTGCTGCGATATCCCTACTCCCTTCTATTTATGGAATATTGATATTCCATTAGAGGAAATTTGGGGTCTAAAATGGGCCTTATAAGAAAATGTGCCAAAATAAGTTTTTGTGAGTTGGAATTCAAGAACCAATAGAATTTCAATAAAATAAGTCAACCATAATGGTTGAATTGAGATATTTGTCATTAAAAAAAACTACTTTTTTTGTTCGTATTTTCGACATATCTCATTGTGTTTTTACTCAAATTTCGATCGGGAGAGCTCGTTGGATGCGGAATTTGATTATGCATCCAATGAGTACCCACAATGCATACTTTTGATAGACCCCGCTACCCAAAAAACAAGAAATACCTGAAAAAATTTGATTATGATGTCATCATCACATTTTTTCAGGTATTTCTTGTTTTTGGGGTAGCGGGGTCCGTCAAAACTATGCAGTGTGGGTACTCGTTGGATGTGGAATCAAATTCCGCATCCAATGAGCTCTCCCGATCGAAATTTGAGTAAAAACATAGGGAGACATGTCGAAAATACGAACACAAATAGTAGTTTTTTTCTTTCTTCCTCCAAAATTAATCAATATTATTTTATTATTTTAACTATTATTTTCCTTAGGAGGCCCATTTTAGACCCCAAAATTCCTCTAATGCATAGCTCATCGTCATCCTCAGGTTTTCCAGACACATTGTAACATTCCATCATCGACTACAGGTGGAAATGCGCATGTGGATCCGCAGGATATGCAACTGGTACTACTTTTAATACCACATCGTGGATGATCTGCAGTGCATTATGGACATCGAGATTGATGTCTACGAAGATAAATGTATGAGAAAATCAAACTGTCAGCTCTTCCCAAGTGGTTATTTCTCTATGCAACTCATCTGATATATACCATGACCTTGGCATTTCGTCCAAGGTGTGAATAAAGGCATGGACCCATTCATCCTTTGGTCGTGATGTCCACAAGTTTTGACAGTCCATCATGTGACTGCTAGGGTCACTGCACCCATCGTACCTCCCAGTGTGATATACTTTTGTGTCACCGAAGCGAACTGTCATAAACCATTGACACTGTACCCATTCAGTAATCGACTTTTTATGAGTCGCCTACCAGCGTGCTGGAGTAGATTTTAGTGCTTCCTCCAGTGCCAACAATCACCACGGTGATGATACCTTTTCTTTAAACTCCATTAAGAATGCAGACAACTCAGGTAATCCCTCATAAATTGGTAACTTGACAATCTCAGTTGCGACATGGCATAGCGACTGTGTAATCAAGCCACACTTCCTCACTGACTCTTCATGCATGCGATTTTGCCAATTTTCCAATGCATCGTCAGAATCAGAAGATGTAGAACTAGCATTGTGCCACCCTATTTCTCCGTCAACATTTGGGTGGATGTAATCTTCAGAAATATTGTAAGCATGATCCCATCCCTTGACAACATCATCTTTTACAAGTTCAATATATCTCTATCCTTCTGTTGGATCCATTGGAGCGATGACTTTGATGTCTTAATTCACAAACGTCATCATCTGCTTCTTGAAATTAATCATTGCCACACTATAATGGGCCCATCCAATTCCCAACAACGTAGGATAGGATTCCCCACCCTCGACTCGACAATTTTGATCACATCGAAGTCATCATAAGTCTTCATACCTTCAACATCCACAACTAGGTTCGATACTCGGCCAATAGGTTGTACTTTGGCATGATTAGCCAATCTCATCTATATAGGGGACCAGCCCAATGTCGGTCTCCCCATTTTCTTCCATGTCTGCTTTGTCAAAATATTCACATCAGAGCCCAGATCTAGGATGAATGAATCTACTTCATAGTCCCCAATCTGAATGTTCACACGCATATCCTTTCTCGTCTTTTTCTTATGTAAAGAGTTCACCACGGAGACCTGTCGCTCCTTACCTGGGTGATTCAACAAAATCTTAATCTTAGCCAGAGCATCAATATCTCCTGCCAATGACAAGCAACTCTCAAAGAAGTGATGCAAGGTATCACATTGCCACAATGGTATTGCCTTTGATGAATAATCAAACACAGAGGGAATTTCATAAATAGGTGACTTACCAATATTTCATCTGATCGTGTCCCGAGATTCAAACAATGTCTCTCTTTCAATTGTGATATCAAATGATGCCTTCTTTTTCACACGTAATTGTACCTACGGATGGGGACCATCCTCTCCTATTTTGTCTCATGCACGGGCAACAACGACAATGCCAACATCCTCTTATTTGGGTTCCACTAAGATCGTCGAACCCGTCAACCCTTGGTTTTGGTTCATCGAACATATTTTGGTTCAGCGGTGGATTCTGGTTCGCCGCTGGATTCATCGATTGATTCATAATCTGATTCTAAAGTAGAACTTGATTCGGGGATTGGTTCTGCAACTGGTTCTGGTTATGTAGCTGATTTTTGTTTTTCAACTAGTTCTGATTCTGCAACTGAGGAATTTTCCTTTCCTACTATTTTTTGATTAATTGTGGGAAGTTCTCAATAGTATGATCAATTACGGTGCAATATGTACATGAACATTGTAAATGTGGGAAATCACGCTGGTAATGTCCAAATACCCCACAATTGTAGCACTGGACAAATCCATGACCTCATCCTCCTCCTCTACTAAATCCTCCCCCTCTCCCTCAGAATCCTCTATGAAATCCTCCTTGCTGTTGGTATTGTGGTTGAGCCATTTGTTGTGGTGGGGGATTTGGCTGCTGCTAAACATAGTTTTATGTTTGAACATACTACGGCTGCATTTTAGTCATCAGCACCTGATTGTACTACAACCGAGGGGAAAACTATGGTTGTGGCGCAAAGTATGGTTGCGGCTGCGGTGGTATGAACTGCATCTGCAGTGGTGGTGTGTACTGCGCTTGAGGTGGTGGCTGCACCACCTGTGGCTGTGGTTGTACTATGCGGTGCTCTTCGTCCTTCACGTGGTATGAGTCATATGTCCTTTCCTGGAGTAGTTCATAAGCGCGACAGTATTTATATTCATGCCCAACCGAGCGACGAAAAGTGCAGTATAAGCTAGTCAGTTTTGTGACTATATTTTGCATGTAGCTACATTCTTCATGTTGATGCCCATATACTTGACATATGTGACACCACGGTACACCACTGAAACTTAGTGGGTTTGGTGCACCAGATAAGAGATACTTCTTAAAGTCAGGGAAAGTATCCTTAGTGTGTCCATCTGTGCGACAATGAGTGCACCAAAGATCTCTGCGGTTCTCTTTCCCCTTCTTAATGTCTTTCAACTAAAGTGTCAAGTTCACTACATGTGCCTGAATTTGGTTCACACCAGCTGCTCTTTCTCCAATGGGTGAAGCTTCTAACTTGATTTTGATCTCCAGAACCTCGCTCTGCATCACAATATTCTATTGCATCAGCGATTGTCAGATATGAGGTACCAAAGCTGCAATAAACCATTCTTTGTGCTGAACATCACTCATATCAAAACTGACTCTTGCCATTAGTGTCTTAAATCTTTGATCAAAGTCCCAAATGCTCTCATTAGGAAATTGCTTAGTTTCTTTTAGCTCAGTAATATACTGTGCTTCAGACTTTGGTTTCTGGAATTATTCAATCAGTCCTCTCCTTACTTCATCCCATGTTTTTGCAGTGGTCCCGATAGGAACTTGTATAAACTTAATATACCAATCCAACGCATGACCATGAATATTAGTCGTCAATTGGCCTTTTTGTATGGCATCATCCGTGGCCCGTCTGACAGTCCACACTGCCTCACATAAGAACCAATACTACTCGGGATCATTAGTCACATTTTCATGGAATAAAGGTAACTTCATGTCGTCACCTACCATCCTGGTCCTTCTCCCTACAGATGCTGATCTACTACTAGAATGGTGTTGGCACGTCGAGTAAGTCATCATGGAATTCTTGTTTCTTCCTAAATGTGGAGTAATGCATTGAGGCATGGGTACGTTGTTGTTGGGGTTTGATCTTACCACTACTATGGGCGTAGTCTGGGTCCGGTCTTCCTCTTCCTCACTATAGGTTCGCTTCATCCCGTGTGGTCATCCTTCGCGGTCTTGTGTTTCGATTGCATTAGGAACTTCCCCTGTCCTCTACCTCTTCTCTTATCTAAACCTTGATCCTCCCCTCATAAGACCACTTTCTTCCTCAGCTTTCCTCACAGTCTCATCGAAAGTTGCATCCATCTACCCCTTATCTTCCCATTCATCTCCCCCCTTTTGTCATGGTATCCATTGCCTCCGTACACCAAAGTTATACTACTCGAGGTGCATCTTTAGTATACCCTTTTCACAGACAAGCATTTTAATTGACAATTGCAGAGACATAAGAACCTACCTATGGGTCCATTGAAAAATTCCCTTTCTGCTCCACGGCAGGACTTGGTGGTGTCGACTGCAAATTCAGTGATATATCCTTCGAGGATACTATCTAGCCAGACCTCAATAGCTCGCAATGCTCTGTTGCCAGTTTCCTCCAGCTCCTGGATCAATTCAGGGGTCCAAGATTTTGGCTCTCCTCCTTGGAAAATTTTCTTCTTGTATGTCAATTGTGCCAACCACTCATGCAGTGTGATGGGAAATTCAACGAAAAAATATCTGTGTGGACCGTTGTGTATGTATCTCTCCAACCACTTGTCCATCGTCAGTCCAGGGTTTTGATTTTATGTTTTAGCAAATTCTTGTAGCTTCTAAATAAACCAATCTTGAATATATGGTCGCATCAGATGCCACATATCCTCCTCTCATTTGCAACAAGGTCCCGATAATGAAACCATTTGTTGGCACAAACCCAACCAACAAAACCCAGTCGACAGGGGTTCCCACTTCATCGATCCTCGACTCACCATGATCTCCCTGAGTACCAACCCAAACAGGTTTTACCCCATCTAGCAACACCCACGAAGCAGATGAAGTCTCACCCGAGATGTTCGAGGGAGTGTTGACAGAACCAAGTTTCCGTAGAATAGAAGAGGACTATGGGAATTGACAATTCATCGACTTATATATCATATCTGACCAGTACTTAATCATATCAGCATTTCTCTAAAATATTGCATCATTCGTTCATAGCAGAAATAAATATAACAGAAAGAACCATACTATTGCACAAATAGATCTAAGAATATAGCATCATTCATAAGCAGTAAACATTGCATCATAGATACATGTCACATAGTCACTTCATACTCGTCATGATATTTGCAAAGAAGAAAAACAGGAAAAGATAAAAAGATGACAGTAATGCAGCAATTTAGATCAATATCCTTCTCATTATATTAACTCTTCACAATCAACTACGGATTCAAAATAGCCAAGACTTCATCTTAGCCTCAAGCTCTCAATTCATAGTCCACAACTTGATTCATTATGTGATGTCTCCTCTCTTGATTCATCCCTTATCACATTTACAATTCTTCTTCTACTTATAGGCCTGCGCCTTTACATTCATGGTCCACTTGGACAATTTCTAACTAATTCCTAACTGACTCCTACCAACAAGTGACCAATATCCACAAAATATGGTCAAAAGTACAAAAAGTGACACAAAATATTCAAAAAAATATATTTTCCGTATTATGCACTATCTTTGCCTTGTGCGATGTATTTTGAGCTTGCGCAGCATCCGCGATGCTATGCAACTGGTTTACCCCAAACCCCTTGCCAACACAACCTTCATTTACAATTTTCTTAAACTTTCAAATTTCAATGTCTTTAGTATTTAAATGTGTGGTAGACACACTATGTTGGCAGAGTCCCATAGATGCAAAAACTTTCCATTAGGGTGCTAAGTAAATTTTTTATCTCTTTAGTGTGTGAGCACAACTGAAGTGTCTTTGAAAAGACACATTCTAAGAAGTGCAACAAATAATTTAGAAATGTTCAAGAATCAAAATTTAAATTTAAATTGTTTATAGTATTATTAATTTTAAATTTAAATTAATTACAATTTTGAATTTATCATCACCCTCTAACTATGACCCTCATACAAGTTAGATATCAAGCACCTAAATGACATGGTTTATGTTTACTACAATCTAAGCTTGCAAGTGAATCATATTAAAAAAGTAACCAACACAAGTGTTATTTGATTGGATGAGAATGACGCTACTAGTAAATGGAGGGTGGAGACTAAGGATCCTACGATGGAGGAGGTACCTTAGTGGTTGGAGGGAGAGGACGATGTTGATGCATAGGTGTTGGAGGAGGAGGGAGGAGGAGGAAGATGTTATACTTCTATAGGATGAGGAGACTGATATTCCGAAGCAGATAGTGCCACCACCTCCATGAGTACATGCAATTGGGACTGGGAGGAAACTCACATTGGCTTCCACCTCATCCCCATTACCTTTCACCATAGTCCAAGTAGTTTTAGCTTCTAGTTCCACCCTAGGCTCATCTAAAGCACCTACACAAACACCTACTATTTCGAGAGGAGTGATGCCCCTTGCCCATAAATAAGTATAGCGAATGTTAGACCCAAATATCGTCATCAAAATGTGATAAGATCCTAAACGTCCATGTTTTCCCTCATTCCCAAATCTTGAAGTGAAAACCTTTATCCAAATGTAAAATTTGCATATAAAAACCTAGCACCGCTTCTACCCTTAAGCTTAGGAGTGGTACCTTCTTCAGCACCGCCTGAGTTGTGTTGAAGACAGGAGGTGGCACTGCCTTTACTCTTTGTTTGAAGAGTTGTTCTACGTAGCATTGCTTTGTCATCAAGAAGCAGGAGCGGTGCCCTTGGTAAAAAGTGAAAAGGAGAAGCTTCATGAAGCTTCTAGATAAAAAGCTTTGTGGCGAGCCTTATCCCTATTCACCTAGGTCAGTTGAGCTTGAGATCCATGCTTTATGGATCTCATGTCCACCTCACCCACCAAAATATCAACCATCCCTATCCATTTCAGGCCTATATAAACAAGCTCATACCCCATGGTTGAGGAGAGAGAAAAGTCATGTTTCTATTTTGACATTCTGGCCTGATCCATCAAGAGTGAGCATAGAGGAGCAAGTTGGAGCTATCGGGGATAAGACATCGGTTTTTTGGAGGAGTACATCAACACTAAGGCATAGGTTGTAAGATCTTTCATTATTTATCAATGCAAAGTTGGTTTTCTTCCTATATAACTTGTCATGTATAATCTTGCATGTTTATTATTGGATTCCTTAGTCACCAATATAGATCTATAGATAATACTCTGGTACTTTTGATCTTTTGTGTTTGATTTGTTTTTGCAGGTATCTTCTTGGAGATCTTTTCCATAGGTGAAGGGCCAAATCAATCTTTGAAGATTGTATTCTAGGTGTCTGTAGTTTCTAGGAGAAGTCTATCAGCCTTGTTGTAACTTATTTGTTCTTGATCTGAACCATTGAGACCAGAGGAACAACTTCTGTCCGCAGAAGGTGCGAAATTCCTGACAGCTTATGTCCGTAGAGGAGCCTACGATGGAGGAGGTACCTTAGTGGTTGGAGGGAGAGGAGGATGTTGATGCATATGTGTTGGAGGAGGAGGGGGAGGAGGAAGATGTTATAATTCTAGAGGATGAGGAGACTGATATTCCGATGCAGATAGTGCCACCACCTCCACGAGTACATGCAATTGGGACTGGGAGGAAACTCACATTGGCTTTCACCTCATCCCCATTACCTTTCACCATATTCCAAGCAGTTGGAGTTTCTAGTTCCACCCCAAGCTCATCTAAAGCACCTACACAAACACCTACTATTTCAAGAGGAGTGATGCCCCTTGCCCATAAATAATTAGAGTGAATTGAAGATTCCTATTATTTATAATTGTACTATGTAGTATCTAGATGCCTCATGAGTCATGATGATTCATCTCATGACATACATTGATTTTAATCATTTAATGTGATTTTATATCATTCTACCGAGAACAAATTTTAGAATTTTTAGTTTAGTGTCCATATGTGATCATGATGTATCATTGGCATATTATGCATCTTATATATTTGTTGTGTTTTCATATTTATGTAGCAACATGTTAATTGTTGTTGTTGCTGCTTTATATGTTAAAAAAATTGAAAAAAATGGTTTAATTTTGTATTTTTTAAAGTTTCCCGATATTGTTGACAAGTTATATTCCGAACCCTCGGCAATATATTTTCCTACATCATATATGTAACTATGTTTAAAAAAATAGGATGTAGATCTATAGGAAGTTGCTCTCATGCAGTTCCTCTTTGAAAGGGAATAACCTGAAATAATAAAATATTTAATAGAAAATATGAGATATGCTCAAGTAAGAACATAGATACTAAAATAAATAAAGAATATAATACCTAATAGAAAATAGTTCTCTAACAATTTATTTTTCAGAAAACTGGAATACAAATTTGCAACAATTCAAGTCGATTCCTTACATTTATAAAGGTTGGTCTTGTAAACATTTTGTCAATATAAATCATAGAAAAAAAATACTTGTATAAGACAGTTATGGGTAGTAGGAATTAGTCATGGAGTATATTTTTGAATTCATGGTTGGTTTGGAAAAATATCCTCGCACATGGAAGGGATGGAAAAATTAATGGAAACTTCACTATAAGAGCATAGACATTAATTGTTGACACACTACACTCAACCACCAATTTTGGGAAACAAGTGATGCTCGAAAACCATGCAGGACTAGAAATTTTAGATAAATGGGATCCCAGATACCAAAAGGTAGTGTTATTAGTAATTGGTTTTATCTTCAACCTTATCACTAAAAAGCTTGACAAGTTTGTTTGTAGAATTGGTTGAGTTTAAGGGATTACAGACCTCCTAAAAAGATAAAATATTATAGTTAGAAGAAAACATGCAAAACTAGGTTTGGAATCAACTACTTTTACCAAAGACAATTCCCAAGTACTGCAATGGAGACTACCCACACCAAATTGATTAATAAGGTAGGGGAGACTACTTACAACGATTTTGAACAAACGATACTAAGTTCTAACTTGTAAATAATTTTTTGTATTATTGTACAAATTGAACATTAATCCAATAATATATTGCATGAATAGAACCCAATTAAATATGTTAGATATCTTGAGGTTTGCATTGAGAATTGAATACAAACAATAGACTAGTCCTTCTAAAATCATGTTTATACAAAATCAGATTTGTATTGGATATATAGATGAATTGAAAATTGATTGTAACATGAATGTTTAAATAAGTTAAGGTTATATACGAGACAATTTGTGACAAACACATCTAAATATTAATTGAATACACAAGTACCAACCCATCTAAAGCTTGTACTTATACAGTTTAAGGTTTGTATAGAGTCTAAACTATATCTTAGATGAATTGAACATTAGAGTCTAAACTCAATTCTATATAGTCAACTTGAAAACATTTATTCTAAACAATATATTAGACGAATTGAACACATCTAAACCCTGGTCTACACACCTCAAGGTTACATTGAATATAAATAGCATATTAAATGAATTAATACTTGTATCTAAACAATATATTAGATCAATTGGATATAGAAACCCCTACAAAGCAATCAAAACCCAAGTTTCTACATCTTGTAAAGGTTTGTTAAATTAAATTGAGGTTTGCTAAACTATGAAACACATACTTCAAGTAGTTGGGAGGATGGGTCCCTAATAAAAAACTCTAGAAAACCGTATATAGAGCTTACAAACTATATCAAAATTGGGTTTAAAAGGATATGTGATAGTACGTGTTGTGGTCCCAGGTGTTTTTAAAAACAAGCAGGTAGTGAAATGTGCTAGTTGGTGGTATCCAAATTTTTACTTTAGCATAAATGCTATCAAAATGTGCTTTATGAACAACTAAAATATTGGTTGTAGGTTCATTCTCAAGATCAACAATGAATTTCAATGTCGGATGTAAAACAACATCCTCAAACATAGTAATGTTCCCCACTATAATAATAATTCCTATTTATTATTTTTTCTCTTATTTGAACTACAAATCTTGGTCTAATGCTTATTATTTATATACAAATTTATGTAAATGATTACTCTAAGTAGGCCAACCAAAATCCAGTGGATCGAAGTTCTGAACAATAAAAAGTACTTAAGAAAACAATAAAAAATAGAGGATATCCATAGACAACAATGAAGGCCCTACTCAGATGATGTGTTCCCAATAATAAATTTCCTAACCATACAATAAAAATATACATAGGATATATCTAGCAATGAAGGGAATCCTCCTTGATGGTGATTTTTTGCACTTCTCATGAGAGACCTAGGAAACCAAGAACACCCACATGAATGCCAACTCTTTTTTCCACAAGAAAAAAGGCAGATGGAAGCTCTTCTCAACTAGAAAATGCAAGAAAAATATGGATTAAAACCCTCACTACAATAACTATCAAATTTGAGTCTCTTCGCCACAATGGAAATAAAAACTAAATCTCTTCATCACCAAAAAATGCAGAAAAAAATCACATTAAAATGGGCATTGACGAGACCCTTGCTCAATATCAAAAACTGAAAATAGAATGCAGTTACTCACATGCTTATCTCTTACTGCTAGGAGAATTTTATCAAACCATGTGTATTCATATCTCTAGGGTTACTTCTGCAACAAGATATTTAAAATATCAAAGAGAGAAGGAACTAACGGTGAGTTAGGGATGGTGGGAATAGGCTGGGTTTCAAATTTGGCCAAGGGAAGCTGCAGCTAAATGATGATAAACCTTCAACCCAACCAAGCCTTCACATTTTCCTATAGCATAAAAGAAACCCTTCAACACTAACGATTCTCTACAACTGTAATATGTCCCAAAACCTAGTTCAAAAATTATTCATAGTTACATATACTAAACCTAATCTAAGGGCTTCTCCTGTGATTCTCCATAGTTGGATTTAACAATCAGTTCAAGCTAAACATCGGGTGACAATCACCAACCCTTTATTATTCACCTTTCCACTTGTTATTTCCTCATTTTGGAATCCCACCCTTTCTTCTTGCATATATATGAACATATATGGATAATCATGTGCAAACATAGTTTAATACCTCGTTCACTAGTCCCGGAGGAATTTAAAAGTGCTCCAATCTCAGTTGCAACAAAATTTAGAGTTTCTCTTCTCAGGCATAAGAATTCAATCAACAATTTCCTGTCATGAGTTGTTGTAGGTTCACTACAAACAAAAGAAAGTGATCATTGATATATTTGTGTTGAATTTAAAGTACAATTTACTTTCACCATAGTCTATAAGGATAACTATTTGGGGATAGTCCACTATGCACTCACTCTAAATATAGTTTTAAGAAACTAGTATAGTTCAATGCTTTTGTATCTTTGTGCTCATAAATTTTGTAATAATTTGATTTATCTGAACTTTGAAGGGAGGGAAGGAAAAAGATAAAATAGATGGTAGGATAATAATGTTAGGTAGAAGAAGTGTGGCAATAATTTCTTCTCAAACCGCATGTCCATTGAAATAGATACATTATACAACTCCTCTTGGAAAACTTTGTTCTCTTCATATATATTTCTATTTTTAAAAAAAGAAAAAATGTACACATCTTATCAAAAAATACAAACCAAAGAAATTGCATACGTCTTAACCCTAGATTTTCTCCATAGCAATCTAGAGGGGGTGAGGATCAACACTTTCAATTAGGCCGGTATATACATCATATTCATAGACAATTTTTCAGAGCCAATATTGGTTCCCATTGAGTTTAGATATATGATTGGTACAATGATGTTTCCTTGGCACAAATACAAATATTTCACAAGTTCTTAGTTTTGAGAAGATTCCTATTTTTTAGGAAGTCTTACAATTTTTTAGGAAATAGGGTTTGAAATACCACATGATAGAGATGACCACATTTTTCACATCCTTATGATCTCAAGTTTCCATTAAGACTTTTTGAAGCAACATGCAGTGTTATGAAACCAAGTCCTAGAAATAGCATAAAAAGAGAAGAAATAGACAAGAAGAGAGTAATCCACACCTTAATAATGAATAACGGAGATAAATAACAATCCTCTGATGATAGAAGGAACGCTTCCCATATTTAAGTTAATAGCATCCTCCAAATCTCGAATAGGTGGATGACTTATTGGAATACCTTCAATTAGATTTGAAGGATTTTTAAGGACCCTTTGGTTCTGGATAAATAAGAGACTTAAATGTTTGAACATATAGTGATTATAATTGCATATTTATGCATTGTTTTCCTTTCTTTAACAATGTTTTCATACCATTATATTTGATCACCTTGCTTGGTTTCCCTGTGATACCATTTAACACAAATTATTTTCCTTCCCAGAAATTTTTTAGCAAAAGCTTCTAAAACTTAAAAGCCACTGTTCCCAATGATTGTAACCATTGAAATTCTAATAAAACATCAACACCCCCCATTGGGATAGAAATCATGGGACTATTAAATACCTACACCCCCAACAGTAAGATTGATATTATGGAATTTCCCTGAACAATTGATGGTTACTTCATTTACAATCAATACTTGAGATTATGGTGTTGTGTATACAAACAAATTGAGATCTTTGGATACTGTACAGCGAATTAACTTATGAGTACTACCCGAATCAATCAACATTGTTACCCTTTTATTTTTGATATATCCTTCAATCTTGAGAGTTTTAGGAGTGTTAATTCCAGCCAAAGCATGACAAGATATGGTGGGAGTAATCACTTCTAGTTCATCCCCTTGTGGTGGTTCTTGTTCTTTTTGTTCTTCCTCGTCACATTCTATCTAGAAGAGTTTCCTTTCTCCACACTTATGTCCCTTACTGTACTTTCTATCACAATTAAAGAATATACATTTCTCCCTTTTTTCCTCTATTTGTGTGTCAACCTCTGAGGTTGGTTAGAAGGAACATCATTCTCTCTGTATGTGTTGGAAGTGGCACTTCTAGTAGTCATTTCCATATTTTTACTTTAAACCTTCCTTGCCATCATGAAATACTTTTCTAGGGATGATGGTTCAAAGAGACACACCTCATGTTGAATTTCATCCTTCAAGGTTCCAATAAAGAGATCTAACAAATTATCTCTGAAATATTCTTCAATCTAACACTTAGTTGTTGAAATTGCTTGATGTGCTCTATAACTGGACCTTTTTTCTTGAGATTTACCAACTGTCTAAAGAAGGTGTTGCTATTTATATTCCCATAATGTGAAATCAATGCAATAGTTACATTTTGCAAAGTGAGAACCTGGTGTATATCAAAGAATTGCTCCATCTGAAAAATCCATGCGATTGGATCCTTTCCATCAAACTTTGTCATGTCAATCTTGCGGATAAATTAGTTCCTTGGACCTCAATTGAACCTATGATGTTGTAGTGAATCATCAACTTTTGAGGACTCCAACTTCCTACTCTCCAATTTTTTTCTGGAATACGTCCTATTTTTCCTCCTTATCCTATTCTTGAGTAGATACATGAGGAATAAATATATGTTATTTCCTTCATCAATCCCTTCAAGTCTTAAAGACCTTCTTTTCTATCCATCCATTTGAGATCCTATTTACTAGCCATCGATTTTATATCATATTTTCTAGCCACCCCTTTGAGATCCTCTTTAGTAGCCATCTTATTTTCCAATTTAACTAAGTCATCCATTTTCACATTTTCTTTAATCATATCTTCCAACTTGGACACTCTAAAAGATATGTCTTCCGTTTCATCATATGTCGAGGATGAATCCTATGGGGGTTTGAGTGCAATGTGATTATTTCCACTTCCTTTTGGTGTAATTTTTAACAAAAAATATATATCACACCCTAGGGTTTACCACAAATAGATCATTCTACTCAAATCTATTCAAATGCAAAATGATATACCTTTTTCAAACCCTGATTAGAAGACTGTTTTATGGCCGACTTGTAACTAAGGTAAAATTATAATTTCGAATCCTATGGGTCTACAACTTCTACATGTTATACCATGATGTGTGCTCTTTCCAATGCCGTGGGTATTCCCTAATTTGTATGTGCCAAAACAAAGTTATTGCAAATCTCCCAAAGCTTCTTATTTTTGTCCTATCCAAAAGATCAAACTTGTATGGTATTCCACGTGTCCTATATTTCATTTCTGTCGCTGAAAATTATACCACATGTACCTTGGAATTTATTCTTTCATATGCAACTGTTCTCACTCAATTTGGATCTCGGATGCCTCAGATATGACATTTTTTCCTAGAAGACTTATTTCAAACCCTAATTGGAAGACTATTTTAGGGCCAACTTGTAACTGAGATAAATTTGAATTTAGAATCCTCTGGGTATGAAACTTCAGCCTATGGTACCTTGTTGTGTCCTATTTTGAATTCCACAAGTCTGACTTAATTTGGGTGTTCCAAATTTTTTTTTTGCAAATCTCCCAAAACTTTTTATTTTGGCCTATCTAGAAGAGAGAAATTGTACCGTATGCAACGTCTCCAATATTTTGTTAGTGAAAAACAAAATTCTACCACATATACCCTAGTTCATATTCTTACCTATGCAATTGGTCTCACTCAATTTGGATCTCGGATTCCTCATATATGACCTTTTTCCCTATAACACTTGTTTTATACTAGGTTTTGTACAAATAAAAAAACCCTATATTCCTCCACAATCTTTCTAAAACTGTAGTGTATCAGGATCTAAATTTTAGACTAGAGATCGTTCGGTATGTTTTGGAACTGGATTTTGAACCTGTATCTTGAAATCCTTGTAGAAAAAATGTTGTAGCGAAAATTCCAAGATGACTCGTTTTGAAGAAGTTAGACCCGAGGAAAGAGCTCTGATACCAAATGGTATGCAACCAATTCCCAGAAATAGCTTAAAAAGAGAATAAATAGACAAGAAGAGAGTAATACACACCTTAATAATGAATAATAAAGATAAATAACAATCCTCTTCGAGGGAGGAACCTCCTTACATAATGTACTATGTACCCAAGACAAGACAATATACAATACTTGCTCAAATCAAAATATCTCCTTCCTATATATAGGAGACAAAGGTGCACAATAAAAACTAATAGACCCAATCCTACATCAATAATATGTAATACACCACCATATAGGGGGTAAATTTCCACGTTATAGGGGGGACTGTGCCCAACATTTAGGGCTTAACCTGCAAGATACTTCATTTTTAGGCTTAGGGTTTCGACTTGCATGGAATTGCATGGATCACTTTTAGAAAAAGTACCAAATAAAACAATGCATGAATGGATCAATGGAGTGTTTAGGAGTGCATGTAGGGATTTTATTCAGTTAGACAAGATGCTTGCATGGATCACTAGAGTCTTCTGTAGCGCATGTAGGGATTTTCTTCAGTTAAGCAGGGTGCATGCATGGACCACAAAATGATCTATGGTGCATGCATGAGTGAGTTGGAATTAGTATAAGTTAAAACAGGGTCATTTTAAGTTAACTAATGTGCCACTCATAATACTAGAGTGAGGAGCACTTCACATCAATGCGCATGGATTTCATCCACTTCGTTGGGTTTCTAACTGAGAGAAAATCCTTTGTATGACCCATGCTCCCCTCTTCCTCGATGAACTAATGTGTCCCCCTATCTTGACCTAAAATCTACTTATCTTTTAAAATGAGGAGGATCATAAGTATTTATCGTCATATTTTCTTCGGTTGAAGCTCTCTCTCTCATGCTTTCTCTTCTCTTATAGCTTCTATATTTGTTTTCAGGGAATAACATTGTACTCATTATGTGTCTGTGTTGCAAAGTTACATATATCATGTTGGAGAATATATCGCCAAGGTTCCAAAAATAAATTATCATACTTATCACCGAAAATGTCAGCAAACATCAACAATATTTCAGTAAACTTAAAACATACAAAAACATTCAATTTTTTAAACATCCAAAATAAAAAGAACATGAGTTCCTGACTCATGAATCGCCAAAAACCATAATCAATATATCTCATATACAATGAAATCAAGTAAATCAACTATTTATTCCCTCTACCCTTTTTAAACTATTGATGCCCTATACTCTTTTTATGCGAAAAAAGGTATTCATTTTGGTAATCACTATGCCTCTAGATTTAGAAGGACCTAGCAGTCATGGGGGTCATAGTGGACTCTGTATATTTTAAATCGCTATGTATGTATATGTATTATGTATATTTTGAATTAATAAATGGGAAATGACCTTTAAAATAATGAAAGTGAAAAATAAATCATAAACATAAACATAAATCATAAAGTGAAAGTGAAACATAAACATAAATCTATTCACATTTAAGGATTCATGTTGTACCTTGGATTCCATTTTCATCATTGGTGGAAGTCCCCACCCTTTTCAATAGATTTCAGTATATGTTGTTTCTCAGGTGGTCACTTTCATGTGCTATTTACATATGGTGCATGCATGAGACATACTTGTTGGTTCGTTCTGCAAAACTTTGTCCCAGTCCTTTGCTAAATAAAATTAGTTCTTGATAATTCCTCTTGTTGGATGATGAAGAATGCCTTAATGACTCCATTCCAACAAGTTTTTTCTCTTCAAATTTAACTCATATTACTTTGGTAATGAGGTATAGAGTTTCGATAGTACCTCGGGGCTTGCAATCATCATTGGCGGGTTCCCTTGCTATTGAGTAGCAAGAATACATCAATGTCTCCTACTTGATAGATTCTATAGGTGTTCAACTCCAAGACATATATTCACACTTGTTATAATGTATCAGGTATATTGGTTCCCATTATCATCATCAATGGGTTAGCTTGCATTTTTTAATGGTATACATTAATGACTAGTAATCAAATGGTGTCCTCCATGTTTGAATTTATCTTAACTCACATGGGTAGGATTCATACCTTACACAGTTTTGAGGGAAGACCTTAGGCCAAATATAACATCCTCATTTGCTATTTGCTGAGTTGCGCAAGATTGTACCACATATCATATGACACTAATACCATTGGGAGGACCATTATTCAACTCACTTATATATTGTTCTCTTAGTGCATGATGAGACATATATCCACAATGTATTCATTCATGGCTATGATCTCTAGATTGAAATAGATCCACTTTGTATCTATTTGTGGCTATGATGTTTTGATTGGCATGTATCCATTGTGTATCATCCGATTCATGGCCATGATCCACTTTTTTTATATATCACATGGATCCACTTTGTATTCTTCCATTTCAATGATTGTTACATCTTTCACATATGTGTCATGGATATGCAGTGTATCTGTTTGGTGGCCATGTTCTATCACTTTGAGCATGGACATATCCATTCCATGGAAAAGATTGTTTGAAATACTTTTTCTATATCATGAACTTTTTCAAGGTTAGGACTCTTGGAATTTTCAGCCATGTTTACTTGGCATTCCGCTCCATTAGTTATTATAATATATTTTGGTCATCATGTTCCCTTCTAACCTCACACATTAGGGTGCATATGTCATAGATTAAATCAACACTTCTTCATCTGTGACGACAGTCTAAAAGATGACACTTCAAGTGTCATTGTTCATTCACAAGAAAGGAAACTTATGGATTAAAGAGCCTCGATTTGACCTCTATTATTATGGACTTGAACATTCAAGTAAAACCTCATCCATTCCTAATACACTGAAAGTTATAATCCTTGAAAATGAGCAGATTCACACCCAATATTCATGCAAACTACGAATAATTTGCAAGAATGCAAGAAAAATATCATTCGCATCTTATGCAATGGTTTACAATGAGTCATTTGCTTCTTACATTTAGATTACGCATGAATCCCCGCAAAAATATGAAAAATATATTAAATTTTGAAAAAGAGGGAGTTATGGAATTTTTGAGAACCACATATTTGGTTACAAATTCCCCAACCATTTGTTAATTGTTCCTGGCCATCTTCACCAAACTATAATAAAGGTTGGGATGAGCCAAATGTGGGAGGCCCTTTCATTGCACCAAGAGGAGAGAGGTGCTCTAATTCCCAATATGGAGGATATGTTGTCACGTAAGGTAACATAATGTAACGTAAAACAACATTACAAAAAAAAAAGTAATTAATTTTTTTATGTCATCTCATAAAATATAAAATTATGAAAAGTAATTACAAAAATCCATGTCTACCTATAAAAAAAAGTTAAACTTAAACCCATATCTATCAAACAAGAGAGGGATCATATTTCTTAAGTTTAAAACTTAAAACAAAATACACCTCAAGAAATTGGATCCCACTCGGTGCTTGAGATAGATATGGGTTTAAGATGGTTCTATGCTAGTAGTAATGTTATGTTGCGGGAATTGCTTACCCTTCATTATCATCTCCCTTCCAGTTAATGATATTTATCACTAATCTTATCCCTATGTGTTGAAGATATTTCCCTCAAGTGGTTTCTACTCTTATGCATGTGGATATTTAGAATGGGATTTGTGGAGAATGTGAGAAGGGGTGACCTAGAGCTTTATTTTAGACAAGGTGCCAAACTTAATAAGGTATAATTTGTACTTTTAATGTCGTTCAATAAATATTGGACATATTTCCCTTCCCTACATTCAATGTTTATCATTGTATCAGATTTATTATGAGTAAGTGTTGTATTTTGATTTGAATTAGATTTACTAGTTTCTTATTCAAGTCATGTTTTTATTTCAATTATATATTTTTGTTTCCAAATTCATTTAAGGAAGGTATCTTGTTTGTGTTGTAGGTATTTTGATTGATATCAAGAAGCAGATCTGAAGCAGATAAGGGAGTGGCTAGGATCAACCTTCATAAATAAGGTACACAAGGTTATATTCTTCTATTGTTTAGTACAAATGTGCGTAATATTAATTATTAATTAGGAATCTGTCTCGTTTGCAAATAAATCGTCATATGTTAGTCTAGTGTAACCCAGTACATTGGTGACATAGCCTTAGTCATTGTAAATTTTTCTTAAAAACAATATGGTACCTATTCTTCACTATGGATATGTTCCCTACGTGACCCCCAACAAATTGAGAAGCATGATCTTTTGCAGCTCCCTAGTGATGTCTTATGGAGGAGGTGCATGCACTACGTTCATCGACCCTTCAAGATTTCCCACCCCTATTAGTGGGGGCTCCACTTTACCTCTATCGTAACCCTTACTCCTAGAATCCTCTTTAGTGTATCATTCATTGGCTCTAGAGAGGGAATTACAAGAACCATCTCGGGCTATAGTACTAGTTGTGATGCCTCCACTGTCAGTGCTAGTGGTGATATATCTTTTTTATTTCCCCGACCTCTCACTCCACCTCGATTTAACCTAACCATAATTGATCCTATATTGTGGCATACACCATCATTAGTACAAGTTTTTAGGTCTTAGCTAGGTTACATTTAACAACATACTCACACATGCGTGCATGAGTGAAATCTTCTTGTCTTACATTTTCCTATAACAAGCATTATTGATATCAAGGAAAAAATCCTAAAGGGTCTAGGTTACAATGGCACTACATGATCCCCATGCTCAACATCACCTTTGTGAGCCATGGGGGTAAGACACTATGTCTTAGGGGAACACTCAAAATTTCCTAGTCCTTGTGGATTAAGTAGTCATCTAGTACCACACCTACAATCATAGGCATACTCATTGCAATTCCTAGTGTGAATCATGTTTAAGACTATTTCGACAATATTGGTTCAATGTGAAACTTTATTGGATTGTTAATTAATTCCTACGAAACTTAATTTAATTTAAATTTGACTTAAATTTAGTTTGACTTGTAGGCATGTAAGTTAATTTAACTAATGGGTAACTAAATCTAAATTTAAATATCATTCTCATAGATTAAATCAATAAATTTGATTTACTATAATAATTAGTCTGAATTAAATATATGTACATATTAATTTAATATTACAACATTTAATTATATCAATTTAAACCTTTGAACTTATGAAATATGTAACCATTTAAAAATATATATTTTATATATATAAATAAATCATTTTAACAATATATGTTTAAAAATTATTTAAACCCTAATCTATGTGAGTGTGATGCATCAAGGCCACATGACCTTTCAGAGCATGAATGGGCCTAATGGTTAAGAGCATGTGTTTGTTCTTAGGAGGTCACAAGTTCAAATGCAGAGGGGGGTAGTGTATATACACCTCTGTAGACTTTAGTAGATAAATCATTGCGCAGAGGGGAGGTCCCTTGTCCCACAAACAAGGGGGTCTCATATACCAAATTGGTGTCTCACTTGGAGATGCCTTAAAAATAGATTATTATTAATATTATTATATAAATACACAATAGAGAAATAATAATAAAATAAACTCAAAAAAGAGTGGATGTAAAAATTTCCCTCCTCTTATCCCCGCTCATTATTTCAAGCAATTTTTCTCAAACTCATATACACTGCTATAGCCACCCAGTTTTCATCCATACATTTTCCACATTTTCCAACTACTGAGTTGCAGGCAACCAAGATCTCTATGGAGTTTGACGTCTATATCATTCTACTCCCAGTAAAGAAAAATTTACATTCCCTTTTGAGTTTTTCTTCTTCTGCAAGAGAGAGGCTCTCCCTCTATCCTTTTCCTCAATGTAAGCTTGTCCAAGAACTTGGCTTTTTTTTTTTTTAATGTTTAATATGTTGTTTTTATTTCTGGATTTTTTCCTCCCATTTCCTCATCCTTTTGAGGTATCGTTTCCTATGTAACATCTTTCCCTAGGCATCGTGGGTGGTGGTCGGTAGATTGGTCCATGGTCATAGCATGTAGCCATCCCAAACATCCACGTGGAGGGGTGCCTTCAAGCTCATGACATCCCTTTCACCATCCTTCCACGCGACGTGTATTGCTATAGTAGAGACAACAAGGCTTAACCAATGGTTTTACTTGACAATGGGCTCGGTTATAATTCGGTGCTTGAAATCATAGATTGGTATATTTAGATACATGATCGACATTTGGAATGAAGTGGAGACTTTAAAGGGTAAGTTAAAACCCTTGAAAATTCCATTGAGGAAGTTCACGTATGTGCTTTTGTTGAGTTTGCAATGGAGGCATTTAAAAAGAGTGTCTTTGCATGCTTTCTTAAAACCCTTCTAGAATATTTTAACTGAGTACAAATTTATGATGATGTATCATCTGTAATTTCTCTTCATACAATGAAGAACTACTTGGCTATGGCTCTCTTGATCGGTTTTTCCAATTGCACCATAAATTACGTTTGATAAAATTTATGGGAAGATACTGTGATCATAATCTTATTTATCTTGGATAAGAGCTCAAGTATACTATTAATGATGGTCATTATATTTTTAGTATTGAATACCTAATATCCAAAGTAGGCATATTCAATAGTGTCAAGAGAAAATTATGGATTGTTTACATTTAATAAAATAGATTTAAGAGTGAAACATTGTGTACAGTCATGGGTTCTTTCATGGGTTCTTTTATGATATTAGGTTTGGTGGGTATGTCATGTACCCATCCCTCAGTCTAACCAATATGAGGGGACATGAATTGATTCCAGTTCTCAAAATTCTTCCCCATATCCATGATTATAAATTTCATAACAATAAAAACGTGTGTGCAGGTGCAAAATCAAAATATAAAACATAAATAAAATGTCTACACATATCTAGCATGTGTATACAAGCTTAATCATTACAGGCATATAAATAAATATCATTACACATCATAAACAAAAGAACACTTATTTTAACAAAAGAAAAACTATTTTTGTTGAGAGGTCACCCCCAAGCTGGGATATGAGGCCTCCAAGGAGAAGGAAACACCTACATGCTTCTCTCATTTATCCCACAACCCATTATTCTCTTTATGATTAGCCAAAACTTTTACAAAATTCTATAAAGATCTCACTTAGCCATCACAGCCATGGAACTCCTTCCAACTACCCCACACAACACAAGGAAGGAATTCCCCTGAATTGATCCACATTTCCCTCAGGAATCCAACCCTTGCAATGCTTACTAGTGTGTACAGTAAGAGCCCAATCTAATGTATGTTGTTGGAGAACCTCCTGTAGCCTAAATTATGACTTATCAATCATTCAAAAGTAGAAAAACCCAAAGGGTAAGGGTCCCTAGATTTCCCAACCTACAAACTCACCTACAATAATCAATCTTCCCTTCCCAAAATTTAGTTGTGTGTCTAAATTCGAATTTTTGGGTTCAACACAGTTTGGTAAAGGTCCTCAATAGAAGTGGAAACTCTACGTAGTGTAGAAAACATGCATGGGAGAATGATAAAAAAGGTTGTTGAATCCAAGGGATATGATATGATGGTGAATAGATAATTGACATAGCTTCTAACCATAAAAGAAAAGAACTTCTGACTTCTGACATCTGACATAACTGTCACCACCCCATTGCTTCAATAACTACATGAAGTGACTTTCCCCACCAACCTCCCACATGTATTCAATGATTGGGATAATAGTAAAATACGAATTGGTTGGATAATTTAAAGCACATGGCAGATTTTTGGATGAGTTTTAAGGTTGAAACTTTCAACATAGGATTTAGTTTCCCCATAGGCCCCCTTCAATTATTCCCCACTGGTGGAATCATATCCCCTCTAGTTCTCTTTTCACAACCATCTTGGACCATTTTATTAATTTCCAACATAATATTTACATACATTTCGAATTGCCATGATAATCCAATCATATGGTCCAAATAAAAATATATGCGTCATACATGCCTATCCATTCACTAGTTGGGCCTTCGCCTTGAGCACCGAACTAGGAATCCACACTCAGATAATTACATCATTTACATCATTTTGGTTAAGTACATTGTAAGGAAAAACTAGGGTATTACAAGGTAGTTAATCCAGGAGGGTCTATGATCGCTCAAAATTACCAATCCCAAATACTAAAACATATGGCACCATAATTTAGGGCACAATGAGATCTTTTGAATGATGCTTGAATCACCTCAAACATATGTTGTATGAGGAAGATATTGCACTCTGAACTTTCAATAAAACACAAAAAAAAAGAAAAATATGGGTGCCACATGGAAATCCCACATGATGCCACATGACCTATTTGTATAGTTTACTTGGAATAAGATGGCATTAGCATGACATCATCATACTAACACAACATCACAACATGATGACATGTGTCACCCAAATTCAGTTGATTTGGCACCTAGTTGGACTTGTCCATAAGTGCCACATGGAATCTGTATGGATGATGTGGAATTTGTATGATGACGTGGAATCCATACGATGATGTGGTATCCATATGATGATGTGGTAGGTACAGCCACCAAGGTGACATCAGTAGGATGAGATGGAAGGTGATAAGGTTACATTTTGTATGGACACGTGGAACCAATTGATGGTTGCCACATGTTGTATGGTGACTATGCAACTGAGGTGGCATCTGTACAATGACATTTTGTCTAGGTGGTGGGATGACATGGAAGATCGTAGAGTTGGAAAGATGACATAGACTAGTCTCTTATCAACATGTGGAAAGCCATACTGACATTTGAGCAATGAGTTGGTGTTGACTATGCACATGTGGGCCAATCAAAAGGCACCATGTGGCACCTTCAAGAAGACTATGTTGGCCTAGGGTCAAAAACTTTGCACATCGTACGGACATACCAACACAACACATAAACCAACAAACACTACATATATATGCACTAGTAACATTTTGTTACCATGAGAGGAGTTCATGGGAATGGATCCCAAAGATGGAATTAAAAAATTTTGTGATCCTGCTTTGCATCTTTCACAGATGGCTAGACTGACTGCACTCATCGCTCAAGCGGATGAAAAAATTCACATTTAGCATGAACGACTTGGTCACCTAAAATTTAAAATTATGAAGATGATGGTAACTGAAAACATGGTCACTAGTCTCCCAAATAAGTTTTCCCCTAATGTATTTTGTAAAGGATGTATGGCTGGGAAGCATCATTAGAAACCCTTTGATTCAAGGAAGGCATGGCATGCACATGAACTAAGGGAGTTGTCGCATCCCCCTCCCCTCTCATGGATCCAGCCCGATGGAGAGGACGTGACACTACGCTAGCTATAACCGGGGATATATCCACATTTACATAAGAAAAAATGCATTAAAGGTAAAAGACGTATGCAGATGCATAATACATGAAAATACAGCGGAAGTAAATCTCATTCAATACATTCATAATAATTCTTAAAACATATGCATTGCAAGATTAATATAGAGAGTACTTATCTTGAAAATGAGTTGCCTCGAGCAACTAGCTATTTTGCTGTTGAGCCCCATTTTGTTACCATTTTTTAGATAAAAACCTTATGTATTAACGCACATTTTGTTATCTTTTGGCATCTTTGCATCATACGAATTACCATCTAGCTTCAAGTATGATCTTATTTTGGATTTATTTAAGATTGATTCATTCTTGATTATTTTACTGCTTTAATGAGTAAATTTGATGTTAGTTGATGAAATTGCTAAAAAGTGCATTCTTTAATTGCAAAGCATGATTTTTGGGCGAATTTGACATGCAGACACACATTTGGCTAGATATGCGCATAGCATATCCAGCTCACCATTCAGCTTTCCAAAACAACCGCGCGTTGGAACTAATTGATTCTCCAACATTTAAGCATGGAGCGACCTGCAACTGTTTGTTGTCCACATGCCGAAGTGTTAGCACGAGCCTTGTTCTGGAAGGTTGCCATCATTGACATCACGCCATTAGTTCACGCCAAAGAAGGGAAGCATGTACGCCACCTCATGCCCGATGGAAACCAACTCGCGATAAGGGAGGAAAAACGACTGTGTGTTGGCATCAAAGCAACGGATTGTAATAATGGTTGACTCATCTCAAAGAGTAGTCGACCACTAAAGGGTCGACTCGCTCGCCTTCTCAAAACTATATATATAAGAACGCTTGTATGCAAGAAAAAGTTAAGCATAAGTAGTTTTTTAGCTCAGCGAGTTTATGTAATTCAGACTCTGTTTCTTATTTTTAATGAAAGTTATGTTATACTGTCTACGATCATGTTCCATTAGAATTTAGCAAGCTGTGACTCTGTTTGCTGGGAGGGCCCCCCGCCAATCAGAGTTTTATATTTTCGTATACTCTCTTTCATTTCCCTTTTCTGTAATTAGTATAGCTTTGTTCATAGATTGTTTATGCAATTTCATTCTTGCAATCGCTTATATTATTTCTTGTAGCTTAGATTTCATTTCAGTATTCTGATGCGTATAGCTTAGATTTCATTTCAGTGTTATGATGCTTATATAATCTTTCATTTTAAGTTAGCAACCGGTTGCATATAGACTAGATTGTAATTTCTTTTGATGTTGCATATAGACTAGATTGCAATTCCTTTTTTATTATGTATTATATTATAATTCCTTTTGATGCATTTCCAGTTCATTATTTGATTCAATATTAATAGGATAAATTGCTTCAATACTGTAGAATTTAATCATAGTTAGTTTTAATTCTTCTAGTTCTTATTATGTTCTAAGTTTATTTAATTTCCAATTTCCTTTCAAATTGATATAGGTAATGATGTTTTCAAGTTATGAATTGTATTTGACTTATCTTGTAGGGTAAATGTAGTTGCTAAATAGGTTTAATTCCTGTATTTACATTCTAGTTATTACATGCATGAGTCAGCTGGCTGAGCCCATCTAGATTAGTCATTTTTTCAAAGTTTTAAGTATTTTTGTATACAGACTGTCATACAGACAGATTGTTTGGGTTGTTGTACAGACTGCCATTTCAACCTGTTTTTCAGTCTTTCATCCAGTCCTTAGCATATTTTACATAGTTTAAGTTTGTTTTCTTCATTTCTTTGAGTATGTTTCGATTAGAATAGTTAGATAGTGATTATATTTCCTTTTAAGATTCTGTGATTAAATTATCTAGGGTACTTATTAAGTCTTTATTTCTTTTTACCATATGATAATGTTTTGTAATATTAGTTTGAATTGATTTCATTTCTTTATATATGATTCAGGGCTTATTAATAATTTGGTAGATATGTTGATAGGTTATAAATAGAGGTTGTTCTTTTTAGTTAGATGGTTACTAAATAAGAATTAAGATCATCTTCGTTAGGTTTTCTATTTGTTTATAAGTTAGGTTCTCTCCTTTGCATTTCTGTTTTGTCTTTTGTTAAGTGTCCATGACATACCGAGCCATGTTTACCATTACTTGCAACTGGACATTCTTTAGTTTACATATTTTCGTAGAGGTAAAGCTAGACTTAATTCCCTTTAGTTTCTATACCTCATTTGAAAGCCATTTCGACTCTCCTCCTACACCTGTCCCAGTCATTGTAAATGATTACCCCAAAATAATCCAGGAAGTTGCCATGTATATTTTTAGTTCTATATCTTAGTTGATGTAATTTTGTAAATCCTCCTTTGTATAGTTAGCTTTCAAAGTTGTTTAAAGTAGTCGAATATATATTAAGGGATAGTTCATTATTATAAGGTTATCTTGTTTTTATTTGCATTCCTCCAATAAGTATGTATAAAGTAGAGTAGTATAACTGGATACTGCACTAGTCTTCTGTCCTAGCTTAATCTTCTTAACCACTGAATTCATAGGAGTCACTCTTTTCTTATTTTGAAGATCTTTTGGTTTTTGTTTGTTAAAATATTGCCACGACATCTTAGGAATCCTTTTTTTCCTTTGCATATATTTTGTAGCAACTCCAAGATTACAAACACCGGTCGATAATTAAATATTAGGTAAACTATTCAAGACAATATTTTTCCCAACAGTCGCTGCAACGTTCCACCCAACCATAGGCTAGTTGTGCTCATCAATCTCTCAACACAACTTCCACCCCCGAGATGGGCATGATTTCCACAAGGAAAAAGGGAACAATAGGCTCACACATAGCCAAATACACACCAAGGATTAGCCAAGCCAATCCATAATTGGGTTTAGCAGGTTGCTAAGGCAGTGGAAAGTAAGAATTTCTAAGCTAGTGAGCTCAACCACAGAGCATTGGACACCTCTACAAGATCTATCTAGCTTGGCCTCCACAATACCTACACACCCAACACATGGAAGTATTCCCTTCACTGCTACACAGTCCCTCGGGCCATACCTTACATTCTAGTGTTCTCCAAGGTGTGCATAGAAGAGTATCCAACCCCTTTTGATATTTTGTGAGGTTCCTCTCTTCACTAGGTTTATCAAGTCAATTCTAGTCCTCTTCCACTCTTGATTCTCACTTACATTTCATACCAAAACAAGGATTCACATAACAACAAAACACAAGTGTTCGGTATGAAGAAAAACATTTTGGTTGTGGGATTCCCAAGATGGGGTTTCCATTAGTCTCAAAAGTCATGAGAAACCAAAAAACGAAATGGTATATGGGGAATCAACCCTAGGAGAGCAAATTCAATTTCAGAGAACATTTATGGGCCTTACAGGGGCAGAAACAACCTCTATAAACCCCCAAATCATGAATCTCTCTTCCCATCGCCATGGAAAAATGAAGGAAAATGCAAGAAAACGTGAAAAACAATGCCCCAACTAGCTCCAGCTGTGTGAGGAAGTGAAAATCGCGGGTGAGGAATGGATTGGGTACACATTTATGGGTGTTTTCTTGCCCCACAAGCAAAAATATGATTTTCCATATTGATGGCTTTCCCATACACGAAATTGCCTGCCATGCATCTCCATTCCCAATGCATTAACTGCCTCAACCAACTCTTAGAAGAATCAAATGGCTGGGTGCATAAGTCAAAATGGGTAGTTGATATTTTATGGGTTCTCTCATTGGAATTTGTCTTAACACTATTGACTCAAGAGTTTTAATAATTACCCTCCCTATTCCTTGTGAAAATAATGCCCCCATCTCTTGTTGCATTGCATAGCTAGTTGTGGGTATTTTAATAAATTGCATATTTACATGATGTCTCAATTTATATTGTGCATGGCTAGCATGAGAACCATAGGCATTGATTTTAATTTTCGATACATAAAACGATAAATTGATGGTGGGGCCTTGGCCTTGAGCTCCTCAACATGATTTAATAATGATATTTACATTATGTACAATTTTAAAGCAATAGGGTCAAAATCAGGATATTACAAGCTTGTTCACAATGATCTGTGTTGCATGAAAATACCATGATTAGATGGTTCCAAGTATATTTTGACATTTATTGATGATTTTTCTTAATTTACGTGGTTTTATTTCATGAAGAATGAGAGTAAAGTATTTGAAAGATTCAAGGAAAATAGAGTGTTGGTTGAGAAGAAGAGTGGTCGACCCCTTAATTGTTTGAGATCAGATAATGGTGGTGAATATGCGAGCCGATAGTTTGAAGAGTATCTATTGAAAAATGGAATTTCTTGGAAGAGATCTATCCCTGATCACACCCCTCAACAAAATGGCGTCGTAGAGAGGAAGAATCAAACCTTGGTAGAAATGGTTAGATGCCTACTGTAGGCCAAGGACATTTCGACGAAATTTTGGGCAGAAGCCATCTACTGCTCAAAATATATTATGAACCTTGCACTGACTAGAGCATTCATTGACACTAGGAAAATTTTTAAGGATCCATACTTAATTAAAAATGTATAAACCTTGGCGAATCTAACAAATTCTTAAAATGTCAACTATAAAATATTTGGCAATGTTTTTCTAAAAAAATTTCAATTTATAAGTATTTTATATAGTTTATATAATAAGCTGGCTATTTTTAGAGTGAAAATTTTTTACCCCATCGAAATTGGGCAATACAAGGCTTCAAAAAATGCAACTTTTGGTGAATCGTTTTTGGAAAAAACATGAAAAATATCCCATGGGATAAATTTCACCCCTAAATTTTTCCTTTATTAACACGTCTCCAGTCAAGAAATGGATTGGTTAGAAATCCTTTGTCGGACACCTCAGAATATTTGGATGTGTTTCTTGGGTGCATATCAATGACTGTTGTAGGAAGAAACTAGATTCCAAGAGTCATGTTTGCATCATGATGGGATACTTTGATAAGTAAAAATCCTATAGACTGTTTCACCCTATCAAATAATACATCATATTGAGTCAAAGTGTATTTTTTGATGAGACAGCTTTAGGTATTAAGCTATTAATTCTCCTCCTAGTCCTTTAAATAGTGATTGATTCGACATTCTTGATTAATCTATGTCTACTGTATCTATTTGTGGAATGCCAACTGGATCGATGAATTCTCCTGAATCGAATAATAGTCGATCTACTGTGATTGTTGAGATTAGCATTCCAACTTACTTGGCTCATACGACTGACGATCATCAACCTGAGTCACTGACAACTTGTTTACCTCGATGGGATATTAATACAATTGAAACTGTCAGGCCAGATGCTTACAATCCAAGTATTGGTTGACAGAATAAAATTCATAAACAATGTGGCAGCGCTGCTTTGATGGAACATGTACTTGAACATTGTGATCCTGATACATATGTTGATTCCCAGGGTGTGCCAGAATGGGAGAATGTTATGTCTTCTAAAATTGATTCCTTAAAGAAGAATCAGATGTGGGAACTTGTTCCTCAACTGCAAGGAAAGAATGTTGTGAAGTATCGATGGGTCTACAATACCAATTTTACCTTCGACGATGTTGTTGAATGCCACAAGGCTCGTTTAGTATCCAAGGGATTCTCTCAATGAGAAGGTATTGACTATACTGAAACCTTTTTTCCCTATTGCAAAGATGAATTATGTCCGACTAATCATTTCCCTTGTTTCTCATTTAGGTTGGGAGCTTCATCAAATGGACGTCAAAAGTGCCTTTCTTCATGGGTATCTAAGTGAATAAATATATATGGAGTAACATCTTGGTTTTGTGACAAATTTTGGTCTTGTTTGTCGACTCAAGAAGTCATTGTATGGATTGAAATAGGCACCTCATATTGGTATGGGAATATTTATCAGTTCTTTGTCAATTTTATCCTTAAACATTGTAAATATGATCACAATATTTATGTATTACATGTTCATGGTGATACTTTAATTGTTGCATTATATGCTGATGATTTAGTCCTAACTGGAAATAATGCCAATCTTATTTCCGGTTTGATGAAACAACTTGTTGATACCTTTGAAATGTCTCACCTTGGCCTTTTGCATTTTTTTCTCGGCATTCAAGTTTTACAAATGGATGATGGTATCTTTTTTTCTCAACCTAAATATGCCTTGGATATTTTGAATGATTCAAACTATATGACTATAAGCCATGTGCTACACCTTATCAGTCAAGAGTGAATATATTGAAAGACTATGATTCTCCATGAGTCGACACCGTTCTTTATTGATAGTTGGTGAGTAGCCTAATTTATTTGGCACATATTCGACTTGATCTCTCCTTTCTATAGTGTGGTTTCCTGGTTCATGTAGGATCCTCGAGAAAGCCACTGGAAGTCTGCAAATAGAATTGTTCGCTATATTAATGCAACTTATCAGTATGGTATCAAGTATTCTTGCATTATAGAACACTTATAAAATTGAGGCACAACAATCTTAGAACCAAGACAAAATTTACTACAGATTCATATATATCAATTTACTCAATGAATTCCAGAAACTGTGCAAAACGTTTGCAACAGTAATATTATAATCAGTAATTCAGAAGATAGATTACAATGCTCTACAAAGGCATGAATAGCTAAGAAATTTAGGTCATTCGAATTGAATGCATGAGAGTGTCTTACTTGTTAGTTAACACCACTCAATACATTAGTTAACCACTTAACTACAACATAATTGAATCTAACAGACTCAAAGGCAGATTAAACTAAGTCTAACTGAGCCAGGACTCAATTACATGTGAACAAGTAGGTGGGGGTGCATTTTTGACTTCAGTTATCTGACCATAACTGAACTAAATGACCAAAAATAGGTGAGGGAACCTTTAAGTCATCTATTAACTGAATTTGGTGCTAGAAGTTCGGTGGAGGCGCCTTTATCACTCCAGTTAATTGATTTGAGTACCAGACGTTTGGTGGAGGCACCATTAACACTTCAATTAACCCAGAATTAGGTATGGTAGCTCCCAATTGACTAAGTGGGGTGCATTAATCATGAAAATCAAACCATATTGGGCTCCCCGAATAAAGGAGGAGGCCCATATAACTGAAACTGATGAGATGTTGATGATGTAAGCAGATGCTTGAGTCAAATACCTAGGATAAGTTGTAAATTAGGATGTTTAGGCCAAAATAATGATGTGGGGTTGGATAATGAATCCAACACCCCCCCTTAAGCTAATCTCATGTGGAGGAGTAAAACAAATATGGCCCCAGTAACAAAAACGATAGGTCACCCAATATAGAAATAATCCTAAAATGCTAAAAAGAAATCTAAGTGAGGAAAGAGGGGAAAAACCAGTTGTAAAGAAAACCCCCCCTCAAGATGAAAAATGAACGATATAATATGTCCTCACCATAGTGGAACTCACCCCTAATAGTGAATAGAGGTAAGAGAATTTCTTCTCAGTGAATATCTTAGTGAAGATGTCTGCAATTTGCTCTTCTATAAGGAAATATTGTAGTACAATTTTCATATCATGCATAAGCTCTCTAATGTAGTGCATGTGAATCTCGATGTGTTTGGTCCTTTGTCTCTTAACTGAATCTGTCAATACATTGATAGCACTCCGATTGTCACAAAAAATGACAGTACATGTGGTGCTACCAATATCAAACTCTGCTAGAATACCCTGCAACCAAACTGCTTGAATGCAAGCATTGACTTCTCCTCGATACTCCGCCTTTACTGAAGATAAGGAAATGGCTGCATTATTTTTTCTTGACCAAAAAATAGGGCCACTACCAAACATGAAAAAATATCCGGAATTTTAATTCTGATCAATGTTATCACCTACCCAATCCGACTAAGTGAATCCAACCAAGTCTAGATCAGAATCTGCAACATAGCGAATGCCAAAGTGTATAGTGCCCTGCACATATTGTAGAATTATTTTGGATGCCTTCCAATGAATCTCATGAGGCTGTTGCATGTGCCTTGACACAACATTAATGGCATAATAAATAGTAGTCCAAGAATGTGTCAAGTACAGAAGATTTCCAATCAATTGCTGGTAGAGTGTAGAATCCACCAACAGTGTAGAATTACCCTCCTCAAGACTGATTTCTGAGAGGAATGGGAGTGTTGGAGCCTTACATTCTGCCATATTACACTTAATTAGCAGGTATGAATCATATTTTGATATGGATATCATGATCCCATCAAAATTTTGAGTGATTTCTAGACCAAGAAATTGCTTCAGCAGGCCTGAATCACTCATATCAAATAATTGATTTAAAGTAGTTTTTATGAGGATGATTGAATCAAGAGTACTTCCTGTAATCAATAGGTCATCAACATAAAGTAAAATTTTCAGTAAATTACCTTCATACTTCTATGAATACACATTCATATCTGATTTGCATCTTGCAAAATTTTGTGATAGCATAAAGGAATCCATCTTCGCATACCATGCTCTTGGGGCATGTTTTAAGTGATACAAGGATTTCCTTAATATGCAAACTAATTTCGGATATGATATGTAACCTTCAGGATGCTTCATGTAGATATATTCCTGCAGATATCCATGGATAAATGCACTCTTCACATCCATATGATGCATGCTGCACCTCCTAGTGTTTGGATGCGGAAATTGCCAAGACTAGCCGAATTGAGTCCATTTTTGCAACCGGTGCAAAAGTTTCTATGTATTCCACTCCTTGAACTTGTGATAAAAAAAATTCCACCAACCATAATTTTTATTTTCAGGTTGAACCATCATCATAAATCTTGTTTTGGTAGACCAATTTTTATTGAACCAGTTTCCTCCCAAGTGGAAGAGAAACTAGCTCCCATGTTGCATTTTTCTTAAGAGAGTTGTACTCTTCCTCCATGGCAGCTTGCCATATAGGATCATGGTGGGCATTATAGTATGATTTTGGATCTGATCCTATCATCATAGAACATTTTCTAGACAGCAAATTATCAATTCGTAAAAGAGCCATACTTTCTCTTTGAAAGTCTACTCGAGTTCTTCTTGGATCAACAGGATTTCGAATGTTTGAACTGACATATGAGATAGTCTCTTCTTCCCACTTTCGAAACTGAGGGGGCTCATGTGTATATCAATCAGAACCTGATTCTTCATGCTCTCTAATATCAGAAATTACATCTGAAATATCAAAACATGTACTTCCATTTTCATCTCCAGAATCTTCATCGGAAAGAGGAAGCAGTTTGGCATTTTTTTCCTCCACTAGTTGCAGATATTGAAGAGGTTCTTCAAATCAGACACTTCTCTCAATGAATATATTTTTGGATATGATATCCATGATTTTTTATCCTTTTTATTCTTAATAATATCCAATGCGAATGAAATAAATACTCCGTGGCTCCAAATATTTTCTCTTATCCAGTGGAATTCTATCCCATGTAGTGGACCCAAAAACCCTAAGATTGGACACATCAGGCTTGTGACCAGTATAGGATTCGAAAGGATTTTTAAATTTTAAATATGATTGTGGGAATATTTTATGAATTTATGCATAAGCATTCATTTCCTCAACCCAAATATTTTCATCCAAACCTTTCAACTCAAGCATACATGTTTTCATCTCTTTTAGTGCTCGGTTTTCCTCTCTGCTACACCATTCTACTGAGGTGTGTAGGGAACTATCTGTTGGATATGGATTCCATTTTCCACAAAAATTTCCATCATATATTATTTGATATATTCCCCTCCATTATCATATCTGAGATATTTTATCTTGCTACTAGTAGAAGTCTCAACATAAGCTTTAAAAATCTTGAATTTTTCAAATACTTCCAATTTCTTTTTAAGAAAGTAGACCCATGTAGATCTTGAAAGGTCATCAATGAAAGTGAGAAAATACCTCAATACATTCATGGAGGTAGTTGGAAATGTACCACTAATATCACTATGAATCATCCCCAAAATACAGGAATCTCTGCTAGCTTTTCCTCGATTGAACTTGTGCTAAGGATGCTTGTCGACTATGCACACCTTGCAGATCCATTTTGAGGATTTGATGTTTGGAAGACCTTCCACCATGGAATATTTTTGTAGAATCTGTAAATATTTATAGTTTAGGTTTTCAAACCTCTCAGTCCACAGACGAATGACCTCATTTCCATGAACCATAAGGGCACTTGGCTTTGAATAAGGCACAAAGCTGGATAACTCATAAGCTTTTGCAACATGATTTGATTTTCCTACTGCCATGAGTTTTCCGGTGGTTGTCTCTGAAATATCAACATCAATAGGAATGAATTCAACACTTTTAGGAAAACTAGTGTGTGTCATTTGATACACAAAAAGCAATTTTGAGACTAGAGAGGGAACATATAGAACATTCTGAAAGCTACGATGTTCAAGATGAATAATACATTTTCCTTTTGATGAGACTTGAGAATCATTTACCATGTGTATGGAGATGCAGCTATTAGAATCCAGTGATTTCAAAGAGTATTTTCTTGCAACCATATGATTCGAATCTCCAAAATCTATGATAATATATTTAGCATTTTAAAAACTATCCATGAGTGCATGACCTCTTTCAGGCCAATCATTCTGATCTCTATTATCCTTCTTCCTTGTGTCATCTAGAAGAGTGATGTTGTTTTTCTCCAGGATAAGTTCCATATGATCAATAGTCCTCTTCATGCATTATATTTCAGTTTGAAATCCTTTGCCACAATAAAAGAACTTTTTCTTCTCTTTTCCATTTTTATTTTCTTTCCTCAAACTTGAGGGCTCATTTGACTGCTTGGATTTCTCCTTCTGCTTGGGAGGATCAAACTTGGTCTTCTCTTTCTTTTAATTTCCTTTAGTATTCGTAGCCTTGGGTCCTCCAACAAACAAACATTGATATTTGGAGGATCTCATGGATCCAATCTAAACAATTTTATCATGCTCATTGGTTAAGGAATCAATGAATGCATTCAAGGTAGGCATATTCCAATTTGAATTGTGAGTTTTCTGGTATGGAAGGTAGATACAAACACATAATGGTCTGCTCCAAGATTCGAAAGGATATCAAGAATTAGCTGGGTTTTTTTTCACTTCTCTGCATTGCTTCAATTGAAGCACCAAATGTTTAAACTTAGTGAAGAATTCATTTATGGTCTCGAAATTGCCAAGATTGAGAGAGATTAGTTCATTCTCCAACCGATAAACTCTCATATCATCTTATTTTTCAAATAGTTTGGAAATTTGTTCCCACACTTATTTGCGAGTCTTCAATCCACTGAGATAGAAAATAAGACCCTTCAAAATGGAGAGGCATAGGAAACCATAAGCTTCATAAAGCTTATTCCAATATTTGGGCTTCTCTACAACTGCAATGGGCTCTGGCTCCATTTCCATGGTGACTCTATAGATTACCTTGGAGCGCAATATTATCTATGTTTCCTCTTTCTAGTGATGATAGTTGAAAGGAGTAAGAATATTTCTAGAGGAAGAGTCCATTTTCCAGCTGTAGCGAATGCAAATGAATATTTTGAGTTACTTTCAGTCACACAAAAAAAACCAAATAAGGTCTAACAACCTGCACTTTTGAAGTTACACCACACCTGGAATAGTCTTCAAGCAAGCTTGATTCATCTGGATGCAGGTTTATCCAAGATTTATGTGGAAAACTTTCCACTTCTAGTGCAGTGTTGGAATATTTTTGAGCAATTTTGCTCAATCTTCATCAAAGATCCATTAAAAACTATGTAGAAGAGTTTCTTGGTCCAACCATGGATATGATACTACAGATTCATATAGATCAATTTACTTAATTGAGGCAAAAGTTACTACAGATTCATATAGATCAATTTACTTAATGAATGCCATAAACTATACAAAAGGTTTGCAGTACCAATATTATAATCATTAATCGAGAAGATATATTACAATGCTCTACAATGGTATGAATAGCTAAGAAAATCAAATCCTAGAGAGGTCATTAAAATTGAATGCATGAGAGTGGCTTACTTGTTAGTTAACACCACTTGGAACATCGGTTAACCACTTAAGTATAACATAATTGACTCTAAAAGACTTGGAGGTAGATTAAAAGGAGACTAATTGAGTCAGAACTCAACTGCATGCCAAAAAGTAGGTGGAGGTGCCTTTCTGACTTCAGTTAGCTGAGAAGAACTGAACTAGATGACCAAAAATAGGTGAGGGCGTCTTTAAGTCTTCAATTAACTAAATTTGGTGCCAGAATTTAGGTGGAGGTGCATTTATAACTTCTATTAACTTATTTGAGTGCCAGAAGTTAGGTGGAGGATCCTTTAACACTTTAGCTAACCCAGAATTAGGTGTGTTAGCTCCCATTTGACTAAGTGGGGTGTGTTAATCATGCAAATCAACCCAGATTGGCTCCGTGAATGAAGGAGGAGGCCCAGATAACTGAAAGTGATGAGATTTTGATGATGCAAGAACATGTTTGAGTCAAATACTTAGGATGAGTGGTGAATTAGGATGTTTAGGCCCAAATAATGATGTGGGGTTGGATAATGACTCCAACACCACTCATTGGCTACACTGATTCCGATCAGGGTAGTGACATTGGTGATCGAAAATATAGTTTTGGTTATTTTTTCAACTAAGTGCTAGACCCCTGTTCTGTTCGTGTAAGAACCATAAGGTAGTCTCTCTTTTGACTATAGAATCCAAGTATTGTCGTGCTATCAATGTAGATACATAGGTGGTTTGGATGTGTCATCTTCTCGACATGCTTGGATTTCCTATTCAGGCCTCTAATTTTATTTACTGTGATAATCAGGGTGATATTCAAGTTATTGAAAATTTCGTTCCTCATAGAAAGATGAAGCATGTTGAACTTCTTGTTAAATATGAGACAGATGATGCAGGAAAATGTTGTCTCACTTATTTATTGTAGGGTAGATAATGAGGTCACTAATACCGTTATGAATCCTTTACCAGAATCTAAGTTTGTGAAACTTTAGGCTATGCTTAGGGATTTAGCAAGTTGCAATTATGGGGGTTGTTCAAAGCACATAATTTCACCTCGTGAATCTACAGATCATTGTGCTAATGGGGGGCATTGGAACCTATAGTTTTTATGGATAATCACACCTCTATATATTATAGAGACAACTAGTCAATAGAAGAGATGTGACTAGTTGATCAGTCGAGCAAATTCGGTAGAACGTCTGAACAATCGGTTGGAAAAACAACTAAATGTCCAACATGATTGTGGTTGGTGCAGCTACAAAAATTGACTAAACTTTGGGATGTTGCAAATTATATGGAAATGGTTTGGACCAAAGACCCCTACTTGTGGACCAGATCTTCCTCTCTTTCAGGGATTTGGTTAGATCTGGAAACAATAAATAGGAGACCCTATGGTTTGTCTAACATATTTCTTTGGGATGTTCTATAATTATCATTATGCATTGTGATGTTCTTATTATGATGCGTTGTGCTTGATTGCCTCAAAAGTGTCTTTAGACTCCACCTTTCTTCTTGGAGTATTGTTCCCTTCTTTTTTTCATTTTAATCTATAGTTCAAGATGAGATGTTTCCCAACAAATAGATATTTACTCCATTCTTTAGGCATGTCGATAATGGAAGCATTAAATTATGAAAAATGAAATGATCATCCACATAGACCATGTGTTTATGCAATTTACAGAGGCATGAGGAATGTTGTAAAACAATCATCATCACAATTAGTCCATTTACCTTCAACATTTTCATTTGAACATTTGGTACAATAAGGGAGGCACCGACTGAGTTTCACACTCCGTCGATGGACCTATATAAGTTGTGGAACTAACCACAGTTCTCAATTATTGTGGACATGAATTCAAGGTGGCCTTAACCTTATGAAAATAACCTTGATTTCATGGTTGCATACTAAACAATGGTCATAGGTAAACAAGTTTCACACTTTCATCTCTAGGATGGGCTTCTATTCCATCTAGGCCAACTTTGTGTTCCTTTATGGTAACTAGTGAGAAAATTATTTGGGAGACAACTATAGTTGGGTGGTAGGTAATTTCTCCATGGAGAAGATAGTGGTAGAGTTGCATAATTTCTTATACTAGGAAAATTTCTTACAAGACATCAACAAATTTATTGGATCTTGCAGTACATGTCCCATGGGTTCTAAACCTACAATTAAGAAGAAAGAACTATAAAATACTATGCCCACTCCAAAAAATCCTTGATATCCACTGTCCATGGATTTATGTAAGGGATTCCTTCAACCAAACATGGTAACAATTGTGTTTTATAGTTATTGGTTGGTTTTTTAAAATGGTGATCTTAGCGCCCTACAAGAAGCGTGTCACAATAGAAGTCATTGATAATCTCTTCTTCAAGCATGTTTGGGTTTGATTTAAGTTAGCAAATACCATTATTTATGGTAAGGACAACAAGTTCCCAAGTTTCCTTTGATCCAACTTGTGTTCAATGATAGACACAAATTTGACTAAATCCACTACCTTAGTCATCTTGAACTCTCCTAGTGGTGCCACATGTCATTAGTGGTATTCTTGCAGGGCCGTGAAGCTGAAAATAAACAACAAGTAGTTTGAATATCCTGAGTGCATGTGAATTGTTGATTTCTCAAATGGACTTGATACTAACCGTGAACATGCATTTATTTGTACTTTGATTTTGGACACAAAATGCTTTGCTCCTATCCCAAGTTAAAATTGTCTTATTGTTCTTTTGTGGAGGAAATTGTAACCATAGCTCGATCCATGCATCTAGTTCATGATAACACTGTTCACTTGTAATAGAGAATCGGTTCCCCTCCGACTATCTAAGAAGTATATCACTAGCACCATATTCAACAGGGAGAAACTCTTCTTCCAGGGGAGACTGAGAATAGTAGACATGTGCCTTAATCCGTTGGGTTATGGAGTCCAAGTACTTCAAATAGCTTTTCCTTTGAGAACTTTATTTTCCACATTTCTCATAATAGAAGTATTAAAAATAAAAGATTACATGAAATTGAACTCTAATAAAGGAGCACTGAAGGAAAAGAAAAACTTTTTTACATATAGTACAAAAATTGCATTGTGAGAAAGAAATTAATAATGGAAAAATCGTTTGATAAACCTGCCATTGACATGATCTCCCAGCAAGTCACCATCAAGTTTTGCTAGTTCATAAGTATTATTGTCTTGCAATATGATGACATGAAAATGACCTATCCAAATATTGTTGAATATCCCATGTTTGGGTTTGTCTTCTTTCCTTGCAGCCCATTTCAGTACTAAGTTTCCAGGTTGGAAATATTTTAATACTGCCTTTATTTCAAATATAGACTCCATCTTGTCCTGGTGGATATTTGTAGTGTCATCTATCTTCTCTATAACTTGTTTCATTTCAATGAATTGGTGGATTTTTATTTCCATATAATTTGATTCATTTCACTAGTACAAAATGAGAAATTAATGACTAAAAAATTGACTAAAATCCAGCTATAAACGACTATTTTTTAGTCGATGACTAATAGTAGATAATTTCTACTATCTTATATATTGACTAACTTAGTCGTATTTCACTTAGTCATTAATATCTTGACTTATTAGTCATTTGTTTAGTCCATATTTAGTCATTGATAGTCAATGATTTAGTCATCGATTTAGTCAATTATTTATTCATTGATCTAATCATTGGTTTAGTCCCATATTTAGTCACTAATTTAGTCATCGATTGCAGCAATTACTGACCAAATATATGACTAAATAAACTACTAGATGATAATATATTAATGACTAAGCTAAATATGACTAAACATTAGTCGCGCTATAAGATACGGGAAATTAGCTGCTAATAGTCGTATATATGTGAATTTAGTCATTTTTTGTAGTCACAAATTTATGATAGGACACGGGGGAATCAAACCACCAACCTCTTGCCTATCATTAGGAAGGTGCTCTACCATTGAGCTAGCACCCTTTAAGAAGTTGCTATTTCTTTATAATGATGATATTCAAACAAATTTTGCATCATTTAAGCATACAAAGTAATGATTATCAAGTTACTATAGATCCATAATGGCTTACCCTGTACTAGTCCTTCAAGTCATTTTTGCACTTAATAAATGCATTTGAAAGACTTGAAGGAATATTAAAAGGTATTCCATTATGTATCTATAGTAACTTGATAATCATTATTTTGTATGTTAATTCATCACATTCTACACACACAAAATTATTTTCAATGATAACCAATCCAAGCATTAGTGTGTTTGACAATTCAATCTCCCCTTGAGTAAACAATTTAATTGCATTGTTATAGCTACTCTCCATGCAATGATAAAGTTTTTAAACTTCCAAGTTGTCCGAAACAATGTATTTCAACCAAAATCCAACATATACAAAAATTATATAAGAATACTCACAGACAATATTGGCATGCTTTTGTTATTTGAGTGCCACTCTAAGTAAGATTTCTTAAAATCAAATGATATTAAAAAAACTATTTTCAAATCCAACATATATAAAAAAATGTAGAATAAATACTTCAAATAAGACAAGGGGAAGATATCAGAATGCTTGTACTATTTCAGTGCCACTATAAGCAAAATTTCTTGAAATTAAAGGATATGAATAAGAATGATTTCATATCACAACCAAAAAAAATTTCATAAGATCATAGCCATCAGTGTTATGAAGTTTTTGTGGGAAGTGATTTTCCCATATAAAGGGATTGATGTCACAATGATCTATAGGAAGAAAGGTAAGTACATCCAAGGTCAAGAGATTCCATGCCCAAAAATGTCTTGAATTAACCCCACAACCATTTCCCACCCAAATTTATGTTGGCAAAGGAAATGCACCATTCACAATGCAAACAAAGGATTGTATTTTATGCCTAAAACAATTTGCAATAATGTGTTCGTTTGTTGAAGTGTTTCTTCAAACACTTTGACTTGTTGCATGGGAGGCTACATTCTTAATCAATACAGGAAAAGTTTCTTCCTCCATGAGATCACTTTCTTACTGCGTTGTATTGTAGGCATTATGCGCTATGATTTCTCCCCATGAAATTAATTTCTTAATGGTTTACTTGCAGAAATTATGGCAATGATTTTACCCCATTAAAATATATTTCTCATACAAGAAAACACACGGTCATTAATGACCAAGAACAAAACTTCTGAATGAATTTCTTCGAGCAAAAAAAACCATGAACTGGGCATATTCTTGACCTAATATGAACCCAAAACTTGTTATGAAACAATTTTCCAAAGTAATGCAACAAAAATTATCATATTATTTTGTACAAATAAAATCAAATTTTCAAAGTGATACAACAAACACTTATTATGTTCCATTACCAATTGGTTTAATAATGCGAAACTAAAATCAATTATCTCATATTTTACTAATTGAAAAGCTAATATAAAGCAAAACAATTCCCAATTATTCTACAAAACCAAGATGTTAATTGAAGCTAACAACAATTACCTTATTCCTCTTCAAAATCAAAATTCCCAGATGGAATCAACAACTAGTTCAAGGGACTCAACATTGTATAACAATTCAAATAGATTTTACCAAACATTCAAGAATTAATTAAATACTTACAATCTAGGTGCCAAATGAAATGATCAAGTCTCTTCTTAAACAAAAATCTCGAAACAATTAATAAACAGAGTTGTACAAAGGCTTGAGCACACCATTTAAAATAGATCATTTTTTATTCAAGCACACAGCTGAATAACATTCCATGCATATCCCTTGATTTGTATTAGCCCATGTAGAAAATAAACAAACAACACAACTAATCTATACTCCGTCTATTTAATTCAAACAAGGTTGGGCATAATGATAACCATATCGAATTAAATTTGTAGCAACAAAAGATTCCGGGACAAGGAATACACTTATCTACACTTGATGACATGGAATTTGAATTAGGGTTGGAAGGCCCATTTTGAGTTGAAATTTCCTCTAATGACTGATGTTATAGGGAGCTACTTTCAATAGTCTGCCATCTACTTCATATTGCACATATGGTAGGATAGGTTGGAAATGGCTCGTGTTCAATTGACAAATACAGTTGAGAGGATGAATCATTGGGCAGATTGTAACATTTGGGAGGTAAAATTCTAAGTGGGTGACAAGGTATTACTTAATTTGGGGAGAAACAGTTCAGTGGCATGACCTGCACTTTGGTGTGACATTTGAAGGGGCCATTTAAGGTACTTGAGAATATCGGTAATGTCACTTTATGATTGGATTTACCAGAGCACATGAGACACATCATCTAGTTTTCCACTTTATTCAGTTGAATCCATGTAGAATTGAATAAGGTGATCCTGAGAGTGTTGCACTAAACCATGCTCCTGCGATGATTGTAGACAAGGTAGAGTTGGAGGTGGATAAGATACTTGCACACAAGGAAACCGACTTTGGAAAAATTGAAGGCAAGAGTACTTTGTAAGAAAGAAGGACAGACCCAAAGAGGAAAACAATTGGGAAAGGAAGGATGCATTGTAGCAGCATAAGCACAAAATATGAGAGTTTGAGAAATGGAGCCTTCAAGCACTTTAACAAGTTCTATCTAGTGAATGATGTTGGGGAAACAACAAGTCTAGTGGGGTGGGATGTTTGTAATTTTATTATATCAGTGTAAAAAAATCAATCTTATTTGTAATTTTATCTCTGGCCAACTTGCCTTAGATATATCCACAACTAGACTAATACTAAGAATTATCATAACCAAGGGCACTCCAGAAGTGCACCACAGGAAAAGTAATAAAGACAGGGAAAAAAATCACCAGAACGAAGGTAAAATTTGAGAACAAACAAATGTTGTATGTTGGTTCTACTGTATTTGGACACCCAGGTGCTATAAGCAACAACAATTAGAAGATAACCAATTAGTTAATTTTTCAGTTATTATCCCTTGACTCTTTTACAAGGAAAGTTGAATAGAATGAGACAAAAGTGTTCTCCCATAATTTAGCCTCCCTGCCAACACGAACCTCCTCAATCTTCTTGATGGCCTTCAAAGTATTTTGAACATTTATATCATATCTCTCAGGCCTATTTCTTCTTCTCTCAAACTCGAACGTTGTGTCCTATTTGTTTCAAAGCAATGATATTAATTGGAAATTTTGCATTTCTAATAATTTCATCAAATTAACTCCATCCACATCCAAACATGGCCTTAAGAATTTGGTATGGCACAAAAAATGAAATGGTTTTCCTTACATTCTTCAAAATTGTTAAAAAAAAAATTACTATTGTTGCAAAAATTGACTAATCTCGAAGTTTGTTCTGGCAACTATCTAAGTGCAAAGAGATAGACCCAAATAAGTAATCATCCATATTGCAAGTTTGGATGAAAATTGTGGCACAACATGGGAAAACATGTCAACATGTGTCATGGGCTAATAAAAGATACCTTAGTAAGTTCTTTTCCATGTAGATTTATGTATGCTTTAGTCCACTTCACCTTTCGAGGGTTGTGTTTCATTTTGAAACTCTTATGACATTTGGAATGGCAAAACAGGAATACCTAAAAATGAGAAGAAAAAAAAAGTTAGCAGATAGCACTATTATTTTAGTATGCTAGGAAGAAACTGAAAAAATTGCAAGATATGGCCTTTTTGGACAGCTCAAATTCAATGTAAAATGTTATATAATTGAAAGATATACTAATTCTACAAAGAAACAGTTAAACCTTTATCATCAGCTTCAAGAATTGTTTCATTGTACCATGAATCATGATACAATCATATGTATCAAACTACAAAACTGATAAACACTTGAAGGTGTTTCATTCCAGTTAGATTTGTTGGAGTTATTAACATTCAAATAATAATACTAGGAGTCTTTTGATGCATGCCTTCGAACCCACCCAAAATTTTTATTTTTGGGGGCCACCATACATTATAGTATATATACTAAATCCTCCATTTTGTTATGTTTTTCTGCCGTAAAATATGGTTCTCAGGTTTGTAACATATTTGGCATACCCGTGTCTTGTGCTATTATTGTTTGATAAAAGAATAATTAGAACTTAAAAGTAAAACAAAAAGGAGTAAAGGGCCATGTAGCCTTGCTTGTCACCACACTACTACACGTATGAAAGAAAATGAATACTACAAAGGGGGGGTTCCTCATTCCAGAAGGTGGAAATACATCAAATAAAGTAATCTCCTGCTCAGGAGAAGGGATAATCAGGCCTAGAGGGAACTAGGAGAAGAATGTTGAGAATGTGTTCATTGTGTTGTCATTGATGTCAAATGGGGTCATAGATGTCAAGCAAGTATTTTAATGATTGAGGATATGAATCAATGAATGATTGTGGAGAAGATGCCAACCTTCTAGGATCAAATCCCTTTGGTATAAAGAACCTATGAACATGGCTTATAGAGTATCTACATATAGAGGCATTGCAAATAATGTGCTGGTGATAAAAAGTGAAAGAAGTATGCAATATTGTGCAACCACAATAATTATTAGTTGTGTTTAAATAGACAAAGACCGTTGGAGAGTATTGAGGTCTATGAAATATGATCCCCTGGTGATATCCATTGAAACCCAAACCATTTGTTTCATAACAGAGAAATATTTGACTCAGTAAGTATAACTGTGTTAGAAGGACAAGATAAAAGACAGAATTTGTTTTCTATATGGAAGTCAATGTTTGTTGCAACAATGTGTCAATGACCACATAGTCAAAAGTATAACTCAGTCATCAAGAATCATGAAGCGGTTTGAAGAGCCATAGCTTGGCCATCTACAGAATGTGTGGAAGAGACACAACTATTAAGACACTTTAAATCATTTGAATAAGCACACAAGTCGGCTCCAAAATTTGGCTCAAACAAGTACATGTTGTTATATTTTTATATGCTTAGCTAAAACATCAGTATTTCATTTCATTTCCATAACAAAAGCATATAAACAGGATCACTGAAAGAAACAGTATCACAAGAACAACACAGATTTATCCTGGGAAAACCCTAAAGGGAAAAACCCGGCAAAAGCTTCCTCAATATAGATGCCCCAAAAAGGTAAAAAAGTAAAACCAACAAGGAGATCAAAAACCTAATCCTCCTCCTTCTCCAACTACTTCTCTCCTCCACAAGTGCGCTACTCAAGTGAGTGTGTGTGTCTCAAATGAGGAGCACTACACCTCTATTTATATTCATCCATTCACTTAAGTTAACTCATTTGACATGTAGGCTCGAGTTACACATGTAGGCTCAAGTAACCACACTGGGGTGCTAATGACCCACCTTTACAATTAGAGGGGACTACCTCATGACTCTTATTAGTTCTTCCGATTAGGAGCATCGGGGTACAATGTAATACAAGTGGTTTCATGTAGGCTCGAGTTACACATGTAGGCTCAAGTAACCACACTGGGGTGCTAATGACCCACCTTTACAATTAGAGGGGACTACCTCATGACTCTTATT
>LPNX010681301.1:266937-354343 GCA_001517045.1 Pseudotsuga menziesii | reverse complement strand
AAAAAAAATTATCTTCCTGATTTTTGGCACTGTTAAAATAAAAAATCCGCGCGCCGTCGGAAAAAACCGTCGGATTTTGGATCGAAATCTAGTAGTGAAAGAGGCAGGTAGAAGAGTTAAGGTTGGACATGTGCAGGTCAAGAAGGACGGCATAAGTCAGAGTCGACGGAAGACTAAAGGACAGTTTTGCGGCTAGTTATGACCTATACAAGCAGGTTGAAAGACGTTTCCGTGGCTAGTTATGGACGTGGTTGTTGAAATATTGTAACTTCGAAGAATATTCTATATGTATCTTTTTGTGGTCCCTGATGGTCGTATCGGGAGAACCACTTGTATTACTTTGTACCCCAATGCTTCTAATCAAAAGAACTAATAAGAGTCATGAGGTAGTCCCCTCTAATTGTAAAGGTGGGTCATTAGCACCCCAGGTGGTTACTTGAGCCTACATGTGTAACTCAAGCCTACATGATTTAACTCGAGCCTACATGTCGGATGAATATAAATAGAGGTGTAGCACTCCTCATTTGGAAGACACACACACTCTCACTTGTGTAGCGCATTAGTGGAGAAGAAAAGAGTAGCTGGAGAAGGAGGAGGATCAGGCTTTGATCCCCTTGTTGGTTTTACCTTTTATCTTTTTGGGGCATCTATATTAAGGAAGCTTTTGCTGGGTTTTTCCCTTTAGGGTTTTCCCAGGATAAATATTTGTGTTCCTTTTGTATGGTTGCGCTTGTATATCTTTCAGTGATCTTGTTTATATGCTTTTGTTATGAAATCAAAATGAAATACTAATGATCTAGCTTAGCATATGGAAATTTAACATGGTATCAGAGCCACCTTGAAAGAAGACATTATGCAGTTACAGAATCTAGGGCTTCTTACTTCTTGGTTCTCTCTCCACAATCGATCAGCAAAATAAGGCAAGGCTGACTCGCCATTGAAGGGAGCATCTTTCTGTCAAAGCGGAAATCGATTCCGAGCATTTTCAATTTTCAGTGCGGGAAATTAGGGCTTCTTACAGAAGAAGAATTTTTGAGTGAGCCCGGCATAGGATTTCTCTCCTCATCAAAATCGAAGTTTAGAGACTTGGATCAATATTTTTGGTTGGGTGAAACTCCAGGAAAGTCAAACCCTAGTTTGACCCCGAGCTAGAAAAACCCTAAATACTAAAACTGCTAAGTTTTTATACATTCGCTATATCTCGCGATTGGCGAAGGTTCAGGAGTTGAAAGTTGTAGAGGATGAAGATAAAATTTGTATGTACACTGTTTCCAAAATTCAGCCTCATATTCTCTATATTTGGTGAGATATGATCCCTCCAAGTTAGGGTTCCAGCCTCTTCCAGAATTCATCCCTAAAAAGGACACCTAGTGAGAATTGATATAGCTTGGGATAAAGAGGTCCAAATGGAATTCCTGAAGATATTTTAGAAATAGCACGGACTGCAATTTCTATGGTCCGAATTTCAGAACCAGCAGATGAAACAATGACATGTGGTAGGCCGTACGACTTCGCTGTTCTGAACATTCCTGTAACAGGTCACCTTGAGAAAAGGATCATATGTCCCAATTGGTGAAACCAATTCTGATGAAACCTATGGTTTTGGATCAAGGACATGCGAGGTTACCTTATTACAAAATTTTAGACACATAGAAGTAGTAATTTTGGAGATATCGTAGAAACAGTGACATGCATTTCTACAGAAGAAATTGGAAAACTAGGGCTTCCTGTTCCGGGAGCTTCCCTCTACTATTTTCAGAAAAGGAGTACATTGGCCAGCTTCATTTGAAGAGATCTATCTTTATATCCAATCAGATCTGAAAGATTCCAAGTTTTAAAAATTAGGGTTTCTCTGACAAACCCTAGATCAGCCAGCCCCGAAAGCAGGACAGACACCTCAAATCGGTAAGATCTAATATTTTGCTATTTGCATTTGAGGTTATCATTTCAAAGTGATCTATCACATCAGCTTGATGATAAGCTTGGTGAAGTTGACAACTTCCAAGCATGGAAGTATTTGATCTCTCTGAAGAAAATGAATTTGACACCTACATGAGTAGAGAGGTTCCAGTTCTAGAGGGAGATGAGGCTCAAAGCCTTACACCAAAAGAACTTGGTCAAGGCCAAGAAGATCATTGTTGATTCAGTCACGGATCAAATTGTACCACAAGTGTCTTCCCTAAAGACACCGAAAGAGATGTTTGATTCCTTGACCAAACTATTTGAAGGAAAGAACATACATCGGAAGATGACCTTAAGAAACAAATTGAAGAGGTAAAAGAAGAAGTGAAGAATGCGGAACTGGTGATAGCCACCTTGAATGGCCTCCCAGGTTCATGGGATTCATTCATGCAAAGAATGTATGCCATATGGAATTGATTACTTTCAGCTCGACTCATAAGAAGAGAAGAAGAAGATGGGAGCAATTGAAGATCAAGCTCTCACCATTCAAAGAAGATCCCTCATGCGATGAGGAATATGAAGAACCCAATTCTTGAAGAACCTCTTATTCATCTTATCATTTGGATAAGAAATGATGATTTCATGAATGAAGAAGATGATGAAGTAGAAGGATCAAGAAGGAGTCTACCCATTAAACGAATAAAATATAAGTATTCAATTGTCATTTCATGATATTGTTTTGTTACACATCTGATTATATTCAGTTGATGTGTTATGCATGATAGACTGGTTTCATTAATGACAGTAGTGAGATATGGATGAATGTTGTGTTGGCTAAACAATTGCATGATGCATAAGAATTTGTCGTTATGCATATGTTTTATGAAATAGTTCTAACCATGCAACTGGTGCATTTGAATTGTAGGAAAGGTCTTGTACAACCGCCTACAAGAAAAGAAGGATGAGACTTGTTCCGAAGAACAAGTGATGACAATTCAATAAACATGAATTTGAATATCTCAGGGTTAGAGACATCATGATGAAGGAAAGAGCTTCAGAGAGCGGTAGATCCACCTCGAAGGATGAATACCACCATGGCTATGAAAGAAGCTATGATCAAAGAGTAACAATTGATCATGAGGAATGATGTATTCGATATGGTTTCGAGACATAATGGGAAGTACGTAGTATCTTCCATATGGATCTACAAGAAAAAGTGTACAAAGCAAGGTTCATGATTTGCCTCAGAAAGAATAGACTATGACATGACATACTCTATTGACAAGTATATATCAAGCATAGAACCACCTGTACATAATGAAGAGGAAAGATGATACTCCACTTCAGGGGGAGTGACTACATAAGATATCTGAGTTCGACATGGTACGACATGTTGGAAAGCTTCCTGATGGATCAAGACTTTACCAAGACTAAAGTGGGTTCCAACCTTCAAGGTTGAATGTAGAAGACTAGGATATGTTGATGACCTGACAAGACACACTCATGGAAGATGTTATGATGAAAGAATACTAGAATGATGTTTGGGATATAGTACTCAAACCAGAAAGCAAAGATGTGGTATCTTCCAAATGGATTTGCAAGATAAAATATGTTGCAGATAGAAGTAAGGAAAGACTTGTGGCTATCATAAAGAGGGAATTAATTATGGAGAGACATTTGCCCTAGTAGCATGGTATACTTCGATTAGAGCTATCATGGCACTTGCATCCATGATGAAGTGGGACTTACACTAGATGGATGTGACAATAGTTTTTTCTGAATGGTGTGATCGAAGAAGAAGTATACATAGAACAACCACAAGGATTTGAAGTTGATGATAGACATACTCACATATGCAAGTTGAAGAAGGCCTTGTATGGCCTTAAACAAGCTCCTTGAGCTTGGTATGAAAGGATAGATAGTTTCCTGTCGAGCATGGGCTTTACCAAGAGTAAAGTTGATCCTAACCTATATCTCAAGGTTGTAGAAGATGAACATGTCATATTATTACTATATGTGGATAATCTATTCCTGACAGGGAATGAGAAATAGATTGTAGAATGTAAGAAGAAGCTCGTTGAAGAATTTTAGATGAAAGACCTTGGGTTAATGCATTATTTCCTAGGTCTGGAAGTATGGCAAAATTCAGAAGGAATCTTTCTCAACTAGGGAAAGTATGCAGTAGAGATATTGAAAAGATTCGATATGTTGGAATACAAAGCCATGTCCACACCCATGGATTCCAACTTGAAGTTATTAGCTGATGGTGGATGTGACTCAATAAAGACATATTATTGGGTCGTTAAATGTATCTAACAAATACCAGACCAGACATTTGTTTTGCTGTGAACACCTTGAGTCAGTATCTAGTTCAACCTAGACGTGTTCACCAAATTGCTACAAAACATGTGATGAGATATTTGAAAGGGAATATAGACTTTGGTCTATACTATGATGGAAACCATGACTACGGATTGTATGGCTATACAGATGCAGATTGGGCTGGAAGTATCTCAGAAAAGAAAAGCACATCAGGTAGATGCTTTTGTTTGGGGTCTATTATGAGTTCATGGTTTAGCAGGAAATAGTCCAGTGTTTCTCTTAGCATGACTGAAGCAGAATACATAGATGATTGCTCTGCTAAATTGTGAAGACATATAGCTTCGGAAGCTGATATCAGGTCCCTTTGACCTGAAGATAGATACAAATGATAGTGATTCATTATTTCTATAATGAATATAGAGATGATGATGTTTCAGTATTCCCATACTGAAGATATAGATGATGATGATTTCAGTATTCCTATACTGAAGATATAGATGATGATGATTTCAGTATTCCCATACTGCAGATATAGATGACGTTTTAGTATTTACATACTGTAGATTCAGATGATGGTGATTCTGTATTTCTATACTGAATATAGAGGTGATGATGCTTTCAGTATTCACATACTAGAGATACAGATGGTGATAGTTCAGTATCCACATACTGAAGATGTAGATGATGATGTGTTGACGAAACCTCTGTCCCGATTAAAGTTCAAACACTTTCGAGACAAGATTGGTGTGGTTCGAAAAGACCTTCCCTGAAAGGGGGAGTAGTGATGTTGCAGTGGGATTGTATCATCCCTGGGCACTTTCCCTAAAGTGTTTCGGTGACCTCGGTCCTTGAGAATGAAGAGGGATTGTATCATCCCAGGACATATGTCCATAATAGATCCGGTGAACTTTGGTCATTGAGAATGTGGTAGGATTGTATCATCCATGAAATTCAGTTCAGAATGGATCCGGTGACTTGGGTCATCGAGATGGTGGTAGGATTGTATCATCCGTGAACTTCGGTTCAAAATGGATCCAGTGACTTCGGTCATCGAGATGGTGGTAGGATTGTATCATCCATGAACTTCGGTGAACTTCGGTCATCGAGAAGGTGGTAGGATTGTATCATCTGTGAACTTCGGTTCAGAATGGATCCGGTGACTTCAGTCATCGAGATGGTGGTAGGATTGTATCATACATGAAATTAGGTTCAGGATGGATCCGGTGAACTTCGGTCATCGAGAAGGTGGTAGGATTGTATCATCCGTGAACTTTGGTTTAGAATGGATCCGGTGACTTCAGTCATCGAGATGGTGGTAGGATTGTATCATCCGTGAACCTCGGTTCAAAATGGATCCAGTGAATTCGGTACTCGAAAACGTGGTAGGATTGTATCATTCTTGAACCTCGGTTCAGAACGGATCCAGTGACCTCAGTTGTCGAGAATGTGGTAGGATTGCATCATCCCTAGACTTTAAGTCCAAAAGAGATCCAAATACTTCTTTGTCTTTGTATTGTGGCTTGCAAGTTGTTGCTGATGATGATGATGTTTTCTGATCGAAAGATCAGAGTATGATGATGATGATGTTTTCTGATCGAAAGATCAGAGTATGATCATTAGAGGAAATTTGGGGTCTAAAATGGGCCTCCTAAGGAAAATAATAAAATAATACTTAAAATAATAAAATAATAGTTATTAATTTTGGAGGAAGAATGAAAAAACTACTTTTTGTGTTTGTATTTTCGACATATCTCCCTGTGTTTTTACTCACATTCTGAGTGGGAGAGTTCATTGGATGCAAAATTTAATTCTGCATCCAACGAGTACCCTCACCACATACTTTTGACAGACCTTGCTACCCCAAAAACAAGAAATACCTGAAAAAACGTGATGATGATGTCATCATCACGTTTTTTTAGGCATTTCTTGTTTTTGGGGTAGCGGGGTCCATCAAAAGTATGCAGTGTGGGTACTCATTGGATGTGGAATTGAGGTCCACATCTAACGAGCTCTCCCGCTTGAAATTTGAGTAAAAACACAAAGAGATATGTCGAAAATACGAACAAAAAAAGTAGTTTTCTTTTATGACAAATATGTCAATTCAACCATTATGGTTGACTCATTTTATTGAAATTCTATTGGTTCTTGAATTCCAACTCACAAAATTTATTGTTGGTGCTTTTTCTTATAAGGCCCATTTTAGACCCCAAGTTTCCTCTAATGGATGATGATGTTTCTTGATTGAAAGATCAGAGTGTGATGATGATGATGATGTTTCTGATCGAAAGATCAGAATGTGATGATGATGATATTCTGATGATGATGATGCTTTCTGATCGAAAGATTAGGGTATGATGATGATGATGATGCCATACTGATTGAAATATCAGAGTATGATGATGATGATGTACTGATCGAAATATCAGAGTGTGATGATGATGATGATGACGTACTAATCGAAAGATCAGAATATGATGATGATGACGTTTCTGATCAAAAGATCAGAGTATGATGATGTTTCTGATCAGAGTATGACGATGTTTTGATGATGATGGCTCTGATCGAAAGATCAGAGAATGATGATATTTTGATGATGATGTTTCAGATCAAAATATCAGAGTGCGATGATAATGTTGCTGATCAAAAGATCAAAAGTGCTAAAGATGTTGCTGATCGAAAGGTCAAAGTGCTGAAGATATTGCTGATCGAAAAGTCAAAGTGTTGATGTTGATGTTGCTGATCGAAAGGTCAAAATGCTGAAGATATTGCTAATCAAAAGGTCAAAGTGCAGATGATGATGTTGCTGATCGAAAATTCAAAGTGTTGCTATTGTTGAAGATTGAAGATGAAGACTAAGATGATGTTGTTAAAGCATTGCTGTTGTTGAAGACAAAGATGAAGACTATATGATGTTAAAAAGCTTCCAATGATTTATAGATGTGTTACCCTGATGATGTTGATGATGTCCTCAATCTCTCTCCTATTATTGTTGTTGTTGATGTTGTTGTAGAATACCCTTCTCGTTAAGGGGGAGTGTTGAAATATTGTAACTTCGAAGAATATTCTATATGTATATTTTTTTGGTCCCCAATGGTCGTACCGGGAGAACCACTTGTATTACTTTGTACCCCGATGCTTCTAATCAGAAGAACTAATAAGAGTCATGAGGTAGTCCCCTCTAATTGTAAAGGTGGGTCATTAGCACCCCAGGTGTTTACTTGAGCTTACATGTGTAACTCGAGCCTACATGATTTAACTCGAGCCTACATGTCGGATGAGTAAATTAAAGTGAACGGATGATTATAAATAGAGGTGTAACGCTCCTCATTTGGAAGGCACACACACTCTCACTTGTGTAGCGCATTAGTGGAGAAGAGAAGAGTAGCTGGAGAAGGAGGAGGATCAAGATTTGATCTCCTTGTTGGTTTTACCTTTTATCTTTTTGGGGCATCTATATTGAGGAAGCTTTTGCTGGGTTTTTCCCTTTAGGGTTTTCCCAGGATAAATCTTTGTGTTCCTTTTGTATGGTTGTGCTTGTCTATCTTTCAATGATCATGTTTATATGCTTTTGTTATGAAATCAAAATGAAATACTAATGATCTAGCTTAGCATATGAAAATTTAACAGTGGTTAATGTAATACAGGAATTTTGTGGCTAGGTATGGTCCATCATCAATGTAATAGAAGATATTTTGTAACTACTTATGTCTTTAATAACTGATCGATACTCAGTCAACCCTGCACAATCTTGTAAACACTATAAATAGGAGGAACTCGCTCTGTATAAGGGTTAGCTTCAAGAAATAGTTTCAAGTTAGCTTTCAGTTAGCTTCAGAAGGGTTGTAGTAGTTGATCCATAAATTAGAGAGAAGTCTGCTAGTAGAAGGTTGTTGAGCCACAGATCTAAAGCCGAGTGCACAGAAAGTAGAGTAGAAGAGTCGATCCAGACTATGTGCGGATCAGTAGGAGTAGATAGAAGCAATAAACCAGAGAGCATGAAAGCAAGAAGAGTATGATCCAAAAGACATATCTTAAAACAGTCTATAAGTCATAGACTGCAAGGTGCTACCTATATTTCTCATGCCAGATGAAGAGCACCTTGGTGGTTTTTCCCAGATGGGTTTCCACGTTATTTCCTGTATTAATGAATGATATGTTGTGTTTATTTTTTGACTGCTAATGATTGAATGTTGATTAACTTGCATTATTTATGGTTATTGTTGGAATGAATGTCACAGTACTGATAAGCGATGAATGAATGGATAGCTAAGCATTGTCGAGTATTGTGTATTACTTCATGTTTAAATACTGTTAAGTCACGATATAAGTTGCATCACTGTCATTTACTTTAAAGGAATCAGTTGCGTCGCACTATTGCACCAGCTGTTAAGTTGTCGAGGACAAGGTTGTGGCACATTGTTGCGCCTTTGTCGAGCAGTAGAAGAATCCAACCCTCTGTCTTTGTCAAGCTCCTTGGCTGCACGCCAAGGGACTGTACTCCGTCGCCAACTGCGGAAACATGGTTCTGGCAGTTACACATTAAGATATCTCAGGTGATACTGCGCCTGCCTCGTAGGTGTTACCGACTTAGCTTGCTCCATCGGGCCGATGTCTTTGGGTGTTTTGTTGGTTTTGTGTTGTTGTCGAACTTGGGTTGCATGAGTGGGAAAATAGGACAACAAACATTTCTCCTAGATTAGCATCAAGAACGTTCTAGTCTCTAATCATTTGATAGATATTCCCCCATTTGAACTCTGGGTCGGCTCCTGTAATGGCCTTAATGTCCTCAAATTTATCTCGGTCCTGGAGATGATCTCCACATCTCAATCGACCTCACTAGCCTTTGCTTTCTTCTTGCCACTCCTTCGGGAGGTAATCCTCCCCTGTGAGAGTAGAACCTGTGACATGAGCATGATGGGAGATGTCTTAATAAAATCGTGGTTATCTAAAAAAACATGCATTATTGTATCAAAAATGAAATAACCCGAAATGAGAGAAAAAGATGCTAAGTGTATGAATCATTGTTCTTTAAAAAGGAGAGTGCAATCACTGTCTAGTGTTATAATAGAGAATAGAGCTATATTTACCATTCTATTGCTGGCCATTCAGAAACAGTTTTGTGAGGTGGAGAGAGGTAATTCCTTAGAATTTGATTAGTCATTTATGCTTGTGACAAGGGTGTGTGTTTGCAAATTTTAAATGAAAACTCATCATCCCATGTGTATATGCCACCGTGTGAGTTACACCTTTCTGTTATCATATCTACTCCTTCGTGTCTTTGAGCAACAATAATAGGTCATAACAAACTGAAAGCTAAGCATTTTACTGCTTATTCTTTCATGCGTAAATGTTAATTGATTTTATCCAGGTTAGCGGAGTTCACAATCTTTGTTTTAAACTTCTTGTTTATTAAGTTCAAACTCTCAAGGCAACTGGTTCTACTCATAACCTTATTCCTAGGAAATGATGTACAAGAAAGTAAAACTTCCTATTATCGAAAGCTGAATTCTTGAAAATCTTAGTTTCGTTTAAAAACAAAATCGATCATTTTGGTGTAACACTTCCCAGTAATCTTTCCATTCTATCGTGTTTACAGGGTGCTTGAAAACCTCTCCCAAGAAAACCGCTGCGGAGTAAAAGTGTGGGTACTCGCAACCAAAAAATAGAAAAAGTTCTACCTTTATGCATAACATGTAAAACCAAACACTCGAGAAACACAAATGAGTAGGTACTTTGGATAGGGAGGTTATCCCCATCCTAACCCGAAAACGATGCGAAGTTTGGTATAAGAAAATGCTTGTGAAAAAAAGAGTCCAATCAGCTCGGGGAGGGGCTTTGCCTTAAGAAAACCGCACATATAACCAGATTCCTAGTGCGATAATCACGCGAAAAAGGAGCATTTTGTAGTAAAAATCCCATGGGGGATGGGCGTGAAAACGGCCGCAAGGCCCTAATATTTAAAAAAAAATCTTTGGGTAAGCCTGTTAAATTGCAACAAAATCACCCTAGGGGCCAAGGGTTTTCTTCTACCTGGAAAGGGGTTGTGGAATAGAGTAGAAAAAGGCACAAATAACCCTAAATCCTTTCCACCTCTCTCTCTCTCTCTATAGTTTTTAAGCCTCTAAAAGAATAAAAAAGACAAGAGTACAGGTTCATGCCCCTACCTATCAACTGTAGAAGTGAACACGGTGTTGGGCCGAGTATAAGCTCCAAATGTCTTTACTTGGTTGGGTGCTCTCCAAAACGACGTTCGTGGGATAAAAACAACTAACAAAACACTGTTTATATATAAAAAATCGAAAAGAGAGTCATTAATGCAGTGGTTGAATAACATTTAATGCAGCCAAGTCAAAACGTCGTTTGGCGCTAAAACTTGATAACTTGTCGCACGATGACGATACATGTCAGAAACGTTTTCTAGGGTTTCTGATACCATCAGTGATGAAATGCGAGTTTCGCGATAGTTTCGGTGGAAAACAACGAGTTCCTCCGACCATGTCAACAAAACTCATCGAACTCTTCCGATGGACTTACCATTTCATTGACCAAAACTGCATCGGCGAAAAGCTTGAAAGTCTCTGAACATTGGGCCACAATTCAACTTCGGCAACAATTTTTAATTTCCCCGATCGTATCGGAGGTAACTCGCAAGTAACTTGCAGCTGTGTCATCAAAACTTGCTAAGTTCTTTCGATATATCGAAAAAACTTGTTAACTTCTTCCGATATGTCGGTAAAACTTGCTGAGTTCTTTCGATACGTTGCCAAAACTTGTTGAGTTCTTCCGATATGTCGACAAAACTTGTTGAGTTCTTCTGATACATCGACAAAACTCACTGAGTTCTTCCGACACGTTGGTGGAAAAACATGAGTTTTAACTTAGCCAAAAACCTTCATTACTCAACTTTTGGGAAAAACTAAGTGTTAGGATGAACTCTCTAGGACTGAGAAACTAGTCTAAGTAAGCTTAAAATAAAAAAAAGTAAGGAGGAGCCCTAAAATGTAGAAAAATTTGGGGAAGCAGTTGCAGCAGCAACACGTTCATAGTAGCAAGATTTTTTATTAAATTGGAGACACAATTGTTTTATTTAAAGCATGCAAATCTCAAGACCCAAATTCAACTCCAAACATATTAAGCACCCACATTCTCATCATAGGTTCAATTACACTTGGCTACAATTTTTTTTATATTATGATCTGATTAACTATTATTTTAGTAGAAATGACTGCTTATTAGTATGGTCTTCTTGATTAAATAATATTCACAAAAGGCATGTAAACATTTGCTATTGGGCTACTTGGTGAAGATGTTGCAAGAATGAGTGATGCTTGCATCAAAGGGTTCTAAAAGTGAATTGATTTGGTTGAAAATTCAACAAGATGATTACATACTCTCAACCTAGAAGATAAAGCTCTATGTGAGGATGTTTTAGTGGTAGATGTTGAAAATTCAACAAAATGATTACATACTCTTAACCTAGATCAAAACCTCTTTTTGAGGATGTTTTAGTGGTGGATCCAGATTGGTGGTACAAGATATCTAGAAGATCAATTGTCCCCTCAAATTAAGAAAAATTATATGTTATTACATGGAATAACTTACACAAAAAATGTTGGTGTGGGCATAATAGATGTTCATTGTGCAAAGAGTCTGTGGGTACCATTTTTCATTTGCTTGTTTAATGTTTTTACACTCTACATGTATAGAAAGAGGTAGAGCCTCTCATTAGACATAGAAACATGTGGAATGTTAACTCAAAAGAATAATGTTTGAGCATCTAGTGTGAAAACCAAGTAAGAAAACCCTGCTAAGCCTTTCTTGTAATTTTTTCATAGGGTATATGGGTTGCTCGTAATGGAATTTCATTTGAAGACGAACTTAGCACAAATTTACAATGTGCACTCTCAAATCTTGTATATTCTTATAAGTTTTAAGCAAACAAAACGAGTCAGACTACAAATCATGTTGTAGTGGAAGAGGTGGATAAATCAAGAGCCTAAGCCTACTTTGATGGACCAGTTGTAGGTCATCCTTAGATAAGTGGGGGTGGAGGATTTCATTCCTAAGAGTCACATTCTATATGATTTAAAATTTGATTAAGTAGGGGATCTAACAATTATGCAAAATTGATGGCATTGAAAATATTCTTTCTTGTGATGATAAAACATGGTTAAAAAATTTAGATTTTATTCCTAAAGGAGTCAAATGCTATAATATTTAAAGTTTTATTCGGTACGGGATTAATAACTATGTAAAACTAATGGAACTAAAGTTATCCTCCTTTTAGTGATGAGAAAAAAGGGTTAAAACAATTCAAATGTTTGGTGACTCACTTGTGATCAATTGAATGAAAAGACTTTATTCCTTAGATAATAATTCCATGCTACGACCGACTTCAAGGAGACTCGAATGTTATCTTCTCATTTTGACTCCATCAATTGTCATAATGCCTAAATGGTAAGGAAAATTGGTTGATGGATTACTACCACCTGCTGGCACATTTGGGAGGATGTGGATGGACAACTTTTTGAATTTGATCATCCTTCCCTCTTTTTCAAATTTTGCATTCATAATCAATTTTATGAATGTATATGATGGTGTCTTGGTTTGTTCTATGACCTTAATGGTGATTATACATATATGCTCGCTATGTAAGTTTACAATCGAATATTGCACTTGGAAATATAATGTGTTCTTTTATCATGAAATGTTTATTGACTTGAAGTGGAGGTTGTATAGAGATAGTTATGAGCTATGACCTAATGATTATATAGGGATGTTTGAGCTCATATTATTTTTGCTATGTGGGGTTATAGGTGAACATTGTACTTATTAGGAATCTGTATATGGATAGTTATGGATAATTGTGACCTAATGCATAAAATGTTTGAGCTCATATTTTGTTAATGTTTGGGGAGAGTTATATAGGAGTTTTCAATGATATAGATCGATAATAAATAGAATCAAAGACGTGCTTCATATTCCTACTCTCTCTTTTCGTAGTGTCTAAATGGTAAGGAACACTTTAATTGATGGATTATTTAAGGTATTTTGATTGATGTGCATCGGAATGTATTCTTATTAAACTAGTGAAGGAAGAGAAAGTAGAATACAAGAAAGGGCAAATTATCCTAGTGAAAAAGGGTAACTTTGACCAAGAAGAAAAAAATGACAAGTGTGATTAAAAGATAAATAAAAGATAAATAAATAATAAATAAAAATATAAGTGGACCTAATTATGGAAACTTCTAGTGAAAAGAAGAATATAAATAAAGTGCTTCCACACCTCATTTTCACATTTAAGCAAACTTATCTAGCTCTCTCTCTCAAGGAGACTCATGTTATCTTTTCATTTTGACTCCATCAATTGTCATAATGCCTAAATGGTAAGGAAAATTGGTTGATGGATTACTGCCACCTGCTGGCACATTTGGGAGGATGTGGATGGACAACTTTTTGAATTTGATCATCCTTCCTTCTTTTTCAAAATTTACATTGATAATCAATTTTATTAATGTATATGATGGTGTCTTGGTTTGTTCTATGGTCTTCAAGGTGATTATACATATATGCTCGCTACGTGGGTTTACAATTGAACATTACACTTGGATATGTAATGTATTCTTTTATCAGAAAATGTTTATTGACTTGAAGTGGAGGTTGTATAGAGATAGTTATGAGCTATGACCTAATGATTATATAGGGATGTTTGAGCTCATATTATTTTTGCTATGTGGGGTTTATACTTGAACATTGTACTTATTAGGAGTATGTATAGGGATAGTTATGGATAATTGTGACCTAATGCATAAAATGTTTGAGCTCATATTTTGTTAATGTTTGGGGAGAGTTATATAGGAGTTTTTCATTATATAGCTCGATAATAGATAGAATCAAAGAAGTGCTTCCGCTCTCTCTTTTCATAGTGTCTAAATGGTAAGGAACACTTTAATTGATGGATTATTTAAGGTATTTTGATTGATGTGTTGATGTTAATGTAGCATCAGAATGTATTCTTATTCAACTAGTGAAGGAAGAGAAAGTAGAATACAAGAAAGGACAAATTACCCTAGTGAAAAAGGGTAACTTGGACCAAAAAGAAAAAATGACAAGTGTGATTGAAAGATAAATAAAAGATAAATAAATAATAAATAGAAGTACAAGCCGACCTAATTATGGAAACTTCTAGTGAAAACAAGAATATAAATAAAGTGCTTCCACATGTCATTTTCATATTCAAGCAAGCTTATCTCCCTCTCTCTGAAGTGAAGTGGTGCGCACGTCGGAAGTGAAGATCAGAAAGAAGCATAATTTTGGGGTAATATAATCTCTCCCTCTCTCAAGGTTCACTATGGTTTCTTGTGGAAGGAGAACACAGTATTGTGCTAGGGATTAATCTTCATAATTGATATTGTTCTTGGATAGGATTGATTGAATTTTTTCAAAAAAAATTTTGTTGGGTTTTTTTCAGATTTGGATTTCTCACGATAAAATCTTTATATCTCTCGTATATAGCTTTTTTTTTTAATAAATCATAGACAAAAATTACAACATCCATCAGCCTGAATTTCTTCAATGCTGTCTGATCCCTGTTTGAGTTTCCACTACAAAATTGCCTCCTAAACCCCTCCCTCCCTCGAAGGGGGAAACAGTTTGAAAAATGCAAGTACTCGTTACCGGGTTAACCGAACATTCAAGTTTCCATAGATTATGTTGTCGATAATTATTTACTAACAATTGGCATTATTCTCAGGTGGTTTTTACACCACTGTTTTACAGTTACAGATTGATTGATTATAGGTTTATAATATGTTGCAGTATAAAGCTTACTACCAATAGGTGTAAGTCAAGTCTAAAAGCTTTCCACGTCACCACCCGTTTTTGAATTCATATACCTCTCAAAATCATTGAAAGATTTAAAATGAAGATAGGATAAAACACACTTTTGGTGAAGGAAGAATCATTTTAGAACATATGCATTTTGTTTGACATATCTACTTTTGTTTTGCAGAATTCAATGACTCGTGTTCTTTGGATTCGATTGGGCTGAGAAGAATTTTGGTGAATATAACAGTTGGACAAAATGGTAAGAATAAGATGCATAACATCCTGAATTTTCTTCCATGAAGTATGTTGATCTGCTACACATAATTCTGCATATGTGAGGATTTTCCATGTAGTATGTGTTCTCTTATAGATTTGCGTTGTGTGTTTGCAGGTGAAGTTCACAGCTGAAGGGCTTCGTGGTATTATGGACAGGAAACATAACATACGAAACATGTCTGTTATTGCCCATGTTGACCATGATATTAGTCTCTCTTGGCTTTGCTCTCATGGTAATTTACTTTTGATGTGACCGCGTGCATGTTAGCTGGTAGCAATACATGACCTTGGTGCGTTGCGTTGCAGGAAAATCTACTCTCACGGATTCTTTGGTAGCAGCAGCTGGTATTATTGCTCAAGAAGTTGCTGGAGATGTCAGGATGACTGATACTCGTGCTGATGAAGCTGAACGTGGTATCACCATCAAGTCCTCTGGAATCTCATTGTATTATGAGATGGAGGATTCGGCTCTGAAATTTTTTAAGGGGGATAGAGAAGGAAACGAATATTTGATAAATCTGATTGATTCTCCAGGGCATGTTGACTTCTCTTCAGAGATTACAGCAGCTCTGCGAATTACCGATGGTGCACTGGTTGTGGTAGATTGCATTGAAGGGGTTTGTGTCCAGACCGAAACTGTTATTCGTCAAGCTCTTGGAGAAAGGATTAGGCCAGTTCTTACTGTGAACAAGATGGACAGGTGCTTTCTTGAATTACAGGTTGATGGAGAGGAAGCTTACCAAACTTTTTCACGTGTCATTGAAAATGCAAATGTGATTATGGCTACTTATGAAGATCCTCTTCTTGGTGATTGCCAAGTTTATCCTGAAAAAGGTACAGTTGCATTCTCGGCAGGTTTGCATGGGTGGGCATTTACTTTGACAAATTTTGCAAAAATGTATGCTTCAAAGTTTGGAGTGGATGAAGGAAAGATGATGGAGAGGCTGTGGGGTGAGAACTTTTTTGATCCAGCTACCAAGAAATGGACAACCAAGAATACAGGTTCAGCAACCTGCAAAAGAGGTGTTGAGACAGTAAGGCAAGGGCCATTGTTTTCCACCCATCCCAACTGGTGAGGGGGGTGGGTGAGGAGTGGTGTGTAAATTGAGGCGTTGCACCAAGGCTTGGGCAATGAGGTTTTCTTGGCATTTGTTGTCCAGAATTAGTGTGGCCAAGACATTCCTAATTTGGCAATTATGGGTGAGCGAAGGGGTTGGAGAAGCGACCGAATCCTCAGAAGTCATCAAGATGAGTGAAGGGTCCGGTTTTGTGGAATTATCCAGAGAGATGAGGTATGAAGTGAAGGTTGGATTTGTAGAGGAATGGGAATAGTCGGAAAACAACTCTTTGGCAAGGCATCAGTTTTTGAGGACTCTAAACTCCATAATAGAGTGCAAGTTAGTCTTATGTAGATGACACCAAGGAGAAGTGCTGGCTGCAGAGGGGGGTGAGGGAACTGACATAGAAGTTAGAGGTCTGGATCAAGGAGATCTGATTTTGGGAGCTACCTTCCGTTCCAAATCCAAGACCTGGATGAAGGCCTTGTCCAAGGACATGCTATCGAATAATTCCACTTCTCGATGAAGAATCAACAACAAACTAGAATTAAACTTAACATTAAGTACCTCTTCAGGGTCATGGATGCAGAGCTTGTAGAAGATTTCAATGTAGATTTGGACTGCATCAATAGAGACTTTTTTGAGGTGCAACCAATGAGCGAGAAGGTTGTGTTGATAGTCGAGAGGGTAAAAGTGGTTTCACAATGCTTGACAGAAGGCATCCTAGGATGCAAAAGAGGGCGTTTCGACCTCTGACGCGATACTCATTTAAATCACTAGGGATTACTCTAATGTGATACCCAATTCAATCACAAGGGAGGGACTGTCCAGTTGAGTGTCCCAACATGCTTGACCAATGCCCTCTAGTTGTAGAATTTCAATTTTAAGTTTGGTCTCCTTCTCCAAATTAGGTGATGCCTTAAAGTACGTGGAGAGGTTATGTTTCCAAGACTCTATGGTCTCACCATTCATATACTCGAAGAATTTCGACAATTGAAAATGAGTGTTCAATTGCATTGGTGTTAGAGATCATCGTTGTTGCATAAGCATGATCTCATTCAATGATAGCACCAAGTCTTGGACGGGATAGGAAGTGGAAGAGTCCTTTGGTGATGGATATCTGCATGGGGGGCATGATTTTCATAGGTGCACTGGAGAGTTATCAGAGGAGGGTACGCTTAATCAACCCCCTAGTTTTTGTATTGGAGATGGAGCAGAGGAGGGTGCAGTGACTAAACCATCTAGATCTAACACGAGAGAAAGATCTAAGGAGGGCACACTAACTAAAACCCTTGAGATTTGGTACTAGAGAAGAATCTGAGTAGGGCGCACTAACTGAATACCGCTAGATATGGGCATTGATGAGGCCTTGGGGAGGGCACATTGATGGTTTGAGAAGTTCTGAAGTAATGATATGACAAGCGTTGAATACTATAATAAAACCCTATGAAGGGCGTTGGCATAAACCTTGAAAATGGTTGCTTTGAGAAACCCTGAGAAGAGCATGTTAAGAAACCCTCAAAAGGGTGTATTTCTAGATCTTGAGAAGGGCGTCGGAGAAATCCTTCGGGACGATATTGAATAAACCACCAAGGAGGGTGTGCTAGTTAATGAGAACCTTAGTTGAGAAGTTTCCCACCAAAAAATATTCTTGAACTTGTTGTCAAAACACTTGTGAATAAGGGTGCCTCTACTAGATGGTGTTATCACCCATGAGTAGAAATGTAAGGATCTTAGCTCTGATATTAATTGATCTAGTTATAGATTTGAGAAGTATCATAAACAAGAAATGAAAGACAAAAATAATCATTCATACACAATAAGATTGAGACAAAAGACCATCAACTTTATTAGTGAGATAGGTGAGCCTTTTATAAGAAGAACTACTTTAACCTATCTTCTAGAAACTCCCAAAAGCTAACTAACTGAACCAGATTACATTGCACGATGTTCACACAACAGATGAGAACAAAAGGTGCCTCCTTGAGAGAAGTTCCTAGTAGGCTCTAAGTGGCTAATGAAGGGTAGCGCCCTTCATGGTGGACCAATGAGTATGAATAAATGTATGTCAACAATTGTGTGTTTTTTTGTTTTAAATAATGTCCTTATACATAATCTAAGTATTTAGTAATGGGAACATATTTCAAAAATTAGAATGAACAAAGTAACAAATAACCCAACCCAACATTTATCAAGTCATGTGATCATTCCAAAGCAAACAACCATGGTTGGAATATGGATTAATATTACAAAATAGAGGCATACACACCTATGGTTCTGGAAGCATCATTTCCATCATAGAACATAGGATGGACCAACACATCCATAAGCTTGAGCAAACATCCCTAACAATCCCAACAATGGGATCAATGCAATGTTGTGTATGTTGATGTTTGTAACTTAGATAAGTATTTTCACGAGTTTGTGTCTAACTTATGGAAATCATCACTAATATCTCTAAGGAACTTTGAAATTTCACTTTATTAAAGTCAAATAGTAAAATGAATGTCTTTTTAGATTAGTTGGGGTTAATTTCAAGAAAACCCGAGTTTTTGGCATTAGTGATTTAAGTTAATTAAATAAATCTCAACTATTGATCTCAAGTGAGTGAGATCTAATCTCAACCATCAGAGTTAGGGTTTTAGTTCATCCCAATTGTATAAAAGGAAACCAAGGAGAGAGGAGAAGACACAACACCAACAAGAGATAAAATTAAGCATTGAGTTGGAGAGGACTTTCTACTTTCTAGATTTGGTAGGGAGAGAAAGGAAGCAACAATCAAGAATATTGCATGGGGATTGTACGAGTGACAAGGTCTAAGTAAATCAGTCTTTGTATAGTTTATATGGAAGTTGTATCTAGGATCGTACATACGTTGATGCGGGCTATCGGTTCGTAGGGCGCGTCTTTGTGGGAATACTTGTAGTTGCAGACGTGATTGTACAACCCATATGGGTTGTAGAACAACACCATATAGTTTTTATGACACAACAATGATCAACAACATTTTCTAGATATATTTGTACATTGGAGGAGGACATTTTACTAGGTTTGATTGTTGTATTTTCTCGGGTCATTTACCCAGTAAGTGATCCCTTATAATCTTTGAATATATTGAATGAAAAGTTGATTTGAAGGGGAAAATCTATGTGTTATTTTCATGTGTAGATCTGTTTCATTTCTTTTTGTTTCCTAGAATCTCCCTGACTTGTGGGAGTTTCCTTTGGTCTAAGCAACCATGACTCAAGGGCATCTAGGCCATCAAAATCACTCGGGGATCACACATGGCCTGGGCCACACCAACAATAAATTTGTTGGATTTTTTGTGTCTCCTCCCAACTAGATCACCCCTAAAGAGAAGTGAACCCAGATTTCCTTGCTGACGATACCACACCTTAACCAAATGAGCTACTGAGATAAATACAATAAGAATATCTTATGATGCTTCATATTAATTCAACAGATGATGTAGAGCTCGTTTAAGTGGCGTTGAATGGATTCTCCAAGCATCGGGAACCATTTGTAAAAGGAATTTGTGCACGAGAGAAACTCCCCACATGGNTAAGGGGGGGGGGGGTGTTAAGAGCTCAGAAGAAAGAGGATGGAGAAGAAAAATTGGCCCTTGTCAGCAAGGCAAGAAAGGGGAAACTAAATAGTTCCAGCAAGAAGGGTAATGGTCAGGAGGGAACCTCATAGCCGAGGAAGAAGAAAGATTTTAGTAAAATCAAATGTTTCACACGCCACAATAATGTGCATTATGCATCTCAGTGTCCAGAGAATAAAAAATGGAAAGGAAAGATGCTACATGTAGCAACCTCTATAGAGACTCAATTGAGTGAGTTTGCTGCGAAATTCAAGAGTGACTTCTATTTATTTCCTACCTTTCTACCAACACAGTTGCTAGGAGTGCCTAGTACTTGGAGAATGTTGTATCTCGTTATATGATAGAAGCACATGAGCTCTTCAATAAATTGACACATTTAGACTCAGGGATCCATGTGGAGCTTGGTGATTATACCAATTATGCAGTAAGGGGAGAGGAAACATTTCATTCCAACATGATTCAAGTGGTTGATTTGATGCCTGGATGTGCTATTTGTACCAATACTAAAGAAATTTCTCTTGGTCTCAATTATGGAGGACATGGGTTTTTCCGTTATCTTTAGGAGAGGTAAAGTACTCATACATCTAGAGGGAGCTAGCCTTGACACAACAATGAGGATTGGGGTTAGAGAGGGAACTTATACATGTTGCATGGGAATCATGTTCATGCTTTGGTACATGACAATGAAAATTTGTACGAGCTTTGGCACAGGAGGATGGGACACTTGCATCATAGGGAGTTATCAATTCTGAGGGATATTGTCAATGGTATTCCGAATTTCAGCATTGAGAAACATGGGCATATATAGAGGGAGTGCACTTGGAAAGAATGCTAAGACCACGTTTCCAAGTAGTGAGAGTAGGTCCAAGGGGATATTGGATCTTATTCATTCAAATGTGTGTAAGGGTAGATGTCTATAGTATATATGTGGAGAGCATTGTACTACATGAGGTTCATTGATGAATTTTCCAGGAAAACCTTAATCTACTTTATGAAGACCAAGGATGAGGCCTTCAATTGGTTCCGAGAGTTCAAGGATTAGGTGGGGATTTCCACAATATCTTCAAGGATCTTGAGCATTTTAATATGGTAGAAATTGTGAAACTTTCCTCCTTTTCCCATATTTATTTTGGAAGAATTGAATGTGGGCCTCCTAGAGGAATTCATAAATATCTTTTCCTATGTGGGCCTCCTTTTCCTAAATATCTTTTGTGTGGCAACTGGAATGGAGGTAAATGCACAAAAAAATGATTTCAGTTTCATTAGCTTAAGAGAGTAAGTGTAACTTAGAATGGTTGTGATTTTTTCTTCTAGATCCTTTGATTTGCATTAAGGTTTTTAAGTATTTATGCATTATTCTCAAACCTAATAGTTATGGCAAAAGAGACTAAGCATGGATTTTTTTCCTGGGAAAAAAGCGTAATTTTATTCCATCACGTGTGAACAGATTTACATTATGTATATGCACATCCATTGTGCATTGCTAAGAGAAAACTAGACTGTTTCCAAGACAGATTGTCTTCATATTGTAGCTCTATTTTATGGAGCTATTACATTAGAGAGTTTTGTTATATCAAAATCTGCTATAAAGGAGCATATATAGTCACTTGGCCTGTCAACCTGATAATTAATCGATATATATAAACCAAAAAATGAGAAAAGCCCTGTATCCTTCTATATAAGAGACAAAAAGTAAAATACTGTCTTGATGATAAGCTTTGATATGCCAGTCCCGCTGGAATGTTCATTCTATAAATGGTCGATGGTAGTATTCAAATGTAGACTCGTCCTGGAATTCCTTTATCTTCCGAATCCCTAGACCCACTTGCAGACCCTCCTTTGAGGCTTTGTTCACCTCTTTGTTTTTTTCCCTGTAAACATGACGGCATGAGAAAGTATCGAAAGTGTTATGAACCTCCTAAATGGAAATAGGATATTTTCTAATCTTAACTTCTTGCATTGTGGAGTCCCTTTTATCCAATTGATAACATTTAGTGAGTCACCAAAAATGTTAATTCTTCGGAAATCCTTTTCGGCTGCAAAAAATAGAAGCAACTTTAGTCTCAGAAGTTCAACATAGTTGTTACTTCCCTCTCCCAACCCCAGAGTAAGTTCAAAATAGTGAGAAACTGAAAGGAAAAGAAGGGCCCCTCCCCCACATAAGTTGTTTTGGCATGCACCATAAAACAAAAACCCATGGAATAATCCTATCAATTTCAACTGCCAGGGTCTCCCTTTGTTTTGTTGCTCTAATATGCTGAGGGGAGCAGTTAGAATGCCACAATAAAGTGTTGCAGTAATATATGGCATACAATTTTTTCCAAAAAAATGTAGTTATTCCTTTCCAATTAGATACCCCAAATGACCAACAGAGGCAGGGCTTGCATAGATTTGAGGTGTGCCACAGAATTCTATTTTTCCCAAGATTGAGACATCAAGTTCCCTCCAAGTGCAAATGATACCAGTTTTTTGTGTGCACTCTTCCCACACCTCTCTAATGTAAGGACAATTTAAAAAGAGATGTATGATCAACTCTTCCTCTGACTTACAGAGAACACACCACCCAGGTCCATGTTTGTTCCTTTTCTACAGGTTGTCCCATGTTGGGACCTTATTTTCCAAGGTGTTCCACATAAACAAGCGAGTTTTGGGTGGGCTCTTGACCTTCCAAATTTTTTTCCACCACCAAACTGAATCCCTGCTGTTCACATCTGCACTTAGACAGATATAACCGGTTTCAGAGAGAATATGCCAAGGGGGTCACCTTCCCACAAGAGTTCATCTTCCCTGTCCCTTAGAATAATTTGTGCCCTATTGAGTTCCTGAATAAGAAGAGACAATGTTGCTTGGTCTGGTTCCTAGATTCCTAAAATATTCACCTGTCTTCAGGATTGTACCTAGACCCTTTCCTGTAATGGAGTTTCCAGTTGTGATAGGAAAAATTATATCCCTCTCCCTCAAGGCTTCCACTGTTCGTCTAGGAAGGAGATGGTGATGTGCACACCTAATCCAAGGGTCTTCCCCGATTCTAATCCTCCTCCCATCTCCAATGTCCCAAGCCAATTTTGGCATGAAATCCCAATAGTAGACTTCGACCCCCATAAGTTGAAAACCTTCACATTCCTATTGTTCCAACCAATAGCCAACCCACCAGAATGACCTATAACATCCAAAGTTTCAAAATTCCACCCTACAAATCAACTTTCCAATCTAACCTTCACCACCTCACCAATTCCCAGAGTTTCTTGAAGAAGAATGATGTTCGAGCATTCTAAAAACACCACCCTCTTTAGTGCTGATCTTTTATGGGGGGCATCCAGACCCATGCATTTAAAAGACATGAGTTTCATGAACGACCCTTCTTATGGGTTCGCACTGCTCTAAGCACTTGTTCAATAGATTGTTGTTTCTCTTCCAAAAGATCATTTCTTGCTTTAGTATGAGCCTTGGAAATAAAATAAGTCCTCCCTCTTCCCCCTGAAGGCCACTCCTTCCCTTTCCCAAGACCCCCGGCTCCTAACTTTGTCCCAGAGCGAAAAAATAACCCGAGTCCAAGGACTCGGGTGGGGGCGAGGTGGAGTCTTCCTCACAAGATGTCAAGTTGGGTTCAAGTGGAGGGGAGACCTCCTCCATAGGGGAAGGACGAAAACAAATAAGGGAAGGAGGGGTCGAAGGAGGATGTGGATTGATTGAAAAATTCTTGAGGCTCTCAACCCAGTCTAAACTAGAGAAAGAAACATTATTCATAAAAAATTTAATGGAAGAAGAAAGAGGAGGAAGAGGAGTACCCACAAACAAAGGCCCCTGCACATGACACATCTCAACTGGTTCTAGAGATTCCTTTTTTGGACTTCACGGAGGTCGTTCCTCCTCTGGAGAGGGTATGCCCCCCTACTCCCCAACACTACCAAGGTTTTTCTCCTAATGGGGAGGCGATGAGGTAGGACCTGCGAGCACCACCCTGTCAATCCCATCTAACCACTGACGCCGAACTCCAGGCCTAGTCCATAGAGGGAGTTTGCATTCGGAAGCTAGGTGTTCATAGGCATGACATATTCGGCATCTAAATGAAACATTCTCATAGTCCAGCTTCTAAGTGATTATGTAATGACCCCAACTAAGCTTCATCTCTTCTGCCAACACTTCTTTGGTGTTGAGGTTTACCAGAATTCTTGCTACCTTCTTTTGTTTTGTGCACACAAAGGAGAAATCCCCCTCCAGATAAGTTCCCATAATATTTCCAATCCCTCAGAAATGTCGCTTCGACCAGTAGTGAAGAGGAAGGCCAGGTAGTCGAACCCATAAAGGCAAAACATCCAATCTTTCTCTATTGGCATCAAAGAGCGGATGTCAAGGATTAAGCATAATCGGGAAATGATCCCATTTCTAGTTTCTATTGAGAACCCACAATGCATCTTATGCATTGCGAAAATTGAAAGAAAAACAATTCCTAGTTAGTTCTTCCACCTCAGGCACATAGCCTAGGATTTTCTTCCAATGGACCTCGACCCAAGCTAAAATGCTCTGCCATGCAGACGTCCGACCTCAATCCTTTCCAACCAAAGTCCGATCCTAATTTGTACTACCTAATTCCACTCTATGTCCTCTGTCAGGGCATAGTTGTAGTCTGTGTGGAAATATTTAACCCAACGTTTCCTTCCTCTTTTCTTGGGGTTCTCCAAACCCTCCTTAGACCCCTCATCGACGACATCCAAACCAGTCCCTGTCACCAAACTAGGTCTTGAGAATCCCCTCTTTGTGTGCGCACTCAAACACCCAGTGAAAGAACTAGACTCATGCAGATTGTTTTAATCTAACAAGCTCAAAGGTTCCAGATATTGACTTCTAGCACGAAACCTACCCTACCGCGGTGACTCCCCAACCTCTACACCACTGAGGTTTCGATCACCCTCCTCAAAGCCCAGGAGGGGCTGAACAAAATTCCATGATGGTACCCCCATGACTTCGGGCAACAGAATTTCATCCACACGATGAAACCCCACGTATTCATGCTGCAGATACGACAGAGGAGAAAAAACCAAAATGCCAGAAGAACAAAAACCAGTCTCTGTCAGTGGTTGTTCAACATGCATATGCGAGACCCCAGAACCCCTCATCGGGCCCAGTGTCTCTACATCAACCCAAAATTTTCCAGCTTCTGTGGCCCAGATCGCCCCACTCTCCAAATGGTCACTAAAATAATCCACCAGGTCTCCTGCCTCCATGGTCATTAGGGAACACAATAAAAACACGGTAAAAACCCTAGGTGTAAACAACCGATAAAAAACACCTGAAGAGGGAATCCACCGGTGCAAAGTATTTGTCCCACCACACCAAAGAGAGGAAACCTGCGCAAAATGACCTCTAGGTCCACTCTCGATGCTCTGATAACGACCCCTCCTAGCCGTTGACAGGCCTGCGGCCTGCGACCAACAACCTTCACCCTTCACTCTTCATGTTGAAACCCTAACCCTCCATCGCTCACAAAACCCTACTCAACTCTCTAAGCATGGCTTATTGAAAAGATAGAAAGTAGAATTTTTCATTGGTGCAATAGATGGATTTCAAGGAGTGGCATGTTAACTTTTGTAATGTCCATCTGGAAGTTGTCCTTGTGTATTGGCATTCTCTTGCTTTTACTCCAAAATGGTTTTAAAAAAGTTTAAGGCAATTTTCTTTAATTTATTATGGGATGATAACGTGAAAACAATGGGATTCCCCTGACTAACTGGTTAGACATGGCCAAGCCTAAGGACATGGATGGTTGGGTTTTAAAACACATCCATTTTTTTGGAAAAACCTTAGTAGCCAAAAGTGCATGGAAGCTACTAGCTAAATATAGTCTCTAGAAGAGAGTAGTAGAAAAAAGAATTATTCTTAAGAGAAGCAAAAGCAGAAGATTGGGGGAAATCCGATATAGGGAAAATAAAGGCACTAAAGAAAACTAGGACTTTTCTATGGCTTTCTCTTCATAATAGACTCTTGACTTTGGATGTTCTTCATAAAAGAGGTAAATCTGGTTTAAGTATATGTTATTTATACAAGAGAGCGAAAGAGAACATTAAACATCTCATGATTTAGTGCCCTTATACTCAACAAACTTGGAAAAATGTTGAGCAAATGACTAGCTGACCTACTATTTTAAGTGACATGTACGTAGAACGCTAATTGAAAAGTTGGTCCAAGAAGAAGTAATTGAAGGTTTTTAGATTCTTGTATTGTTTGATTATTTGGTCCATTCAGATTGCACGAAATAAAGGTATGTGTAATGATAAGTTGAAGCCATCTTTTTAGGTATATTCATAGATTTATGGGGTTTTTGAAGGTTGTAGATTTCAGGTTAAGGAAATAGTTCTAAGGTAATTAGGGGAGTTGGTGATTGACAAATCTACCCCATGGGGATTTTTTGATGGGGTGAACCAAGGTTCTCATCATTTATGCAATGCTAAGGGTATTATGTTCTAATCAACTAGCCTCTTTGTGAGGTTCGAAGCATGTTTAGGAACTGGTACCAATAATACTATTGAATTGATGGCATTGAGGTGTGTTCTTAAAATCTCTTTTACTCATTTCTTCAGAGAGTTAAATGTTGTGGTTGATGATATCTCAAAGGAGGGTCAACAAATTGGAGAGGGAGTACTGAAACTCGAGGAATCCTTTGAAGGAGTCCCCCCTTTGGATTTACATCTTATGATATGATACACGATCCATTTTGTGTTGCCAACAAATCCTCATATCATTTTTAATATTGTTACAATCAGTTATTATAGTTAAGGTCTAGTTGATGCCAAATATGTATAAGCTTAGGTGATTTGGGAGATCTTTGTCAAAATTCTTTTATTTTTGAGTCCTTTTAAACAACACAAGATCATAGGTTATAGGTGAATGATGTAGTCTCTTAATGTTGATGGATTAATTTTTTGAATTCATGTACCTTATTTTGTGTCAAAAGTATCGAGAGCACATAAAGAATGTAATTTTTCATTCAATTTGAATAGAAATTGCAATTTTTTTTCTCTTTGAGGGAAATACATATATATAACAATGATCTTTATCCTAATCCTCACTAATCTTCTAGAGATATAATTGTGATAAAGAGATTATAAAGATAATAATTCCTTACAACTCACGAAATCTAGGACTCCCTATGCATTCAAAACTACATGACCACACCACTAGTTTGAAATTTATGCAAGTTGTAGTTTTATTGCAACTATCTATTACATTATTCACGTAAGAATCTATATTTTCTCCATGCTCCCTTGGGCATTTTATTGTTATGAAGCGAGATTTCATGTGAGAAGTAAGAATTTCATGTCTCATTGCATCTAATGGCACTTTTACTATCAAAGTCAAGGAAACTCTTCATGTATCCTAATACTATGCATTTTTTGTTATTTGGCACATGGATCAAAACCCTATTGGTGGTCCATTCATGCATTAGACACAATTAGATTTCTAAGTGATCATTGTAAGAAGTCACTCTCATAACAAATAGTACAATATGGTACCGAGGCATGAATTCGTAAGATCACATCTAAGAATGAACGCTTTATATTGATTTATTTATGGGTTTGATTAATTTGCAGTTTCATGTAAGGGTGTATTTTATACATCTTTATAATTGTTGCATTTACCATTTCATCAATTAGAAATTATTTTTAACATGTGTCATAACTTGGTGAGATTTTGATATTAACATGTATTATAATAATATAACTTTTTTAAAAATCAAATTCAAGCAATACAATACCTTTTGATTATGGTTAGACTTAGGGTTAAATTAGAAATTCATAAATTCCCAGGCCAATGCACTTTTTACCTTAGGTCAGTTTCTTATGCTTCCCATACTTCTAAATATAACTCTTGATTAATTAACATTTCATTTAAATAAAAAACAACAATTTTCAATCATTAACAATATTTATATATCTTTAAGAAAACTTTTCAAACAATATTTGTATATCTTTAAACAAACTTTTCATATAACTCTCATTTAAATTAACATATTATATAAAATACCTTAATACTACGTACCTAAAGCGTTCCTAGATTTATGGATTGAACTTACCAATTATAAGGCAAATAAGCCTTTCCTTTATGTTCGAGCAAAAGCTAGCAAGTGGTTGGCTCTGTTCTATGCTTTTACACGCTAACTCAGCTTTGTAAGGCACTTTATTCTAATATTTCTCACTTTAATGATTTCTATCCACGGTATTATAGGAAGATTATAATAGGACTTAGCATGTTCCATCTCTATACCTTGTTTTACAATTCTCATTAAAGTAAATCCTAAGACTTCATTCATTAAGATAAACTATAATAAAATAAATCCTAAGACTTAGTTAGTTTGGTAGATTTTGTTTGGAGCATCATAAGCTAAAACATATATTAAAATAATTTACATGCCTTTGAAGTGTATGATTATAAGTTAAATTACATTAAAGTAAATCCTAAGAGTGAGTTTGGTAGATTTTATCTAGAGCATCATAAGCTTAAAAATAATTGACATGTCTTTGAAAATGTATGATTATATTGTTTATTGTAAAAAAAATAGTTGATTATAAGCAGTATATAAATTCAATTTAAAAATAGTTGATGACAAAAAAATAAAAAGTATTACATGCTTGGATCATTATTTTTCATGACTTTGATTGTTTCTGTGAAGTGTGGTTGGGTTGGATTAGTTTATGATGATAATGATTAGAGTACAAAAGTCTACAGTATAGTTTATATATTATTTTTAATTTAGAAAAGCTTGGGTGTGATAGAGTATAAACCAAACTTGTTAGTTTAAAATAGGTGAAATTAGATTTGAGTTATACTTTGATGTGATCCCACAACACACATACATATAGTATTTAGTTAATATTTTAAAGCATTTAGTCAAAATTATAACAAAATGACACAATTGGCAAAAGCATTCGAAATGAAATGGGTCACCACAAACATCTAATAAACTAGGCATGCTTTAAACACTATTTTCATTAAAACATCTTGTAATTTGCAAAAGTCAACAAGGATCAATAGAGGGTGTTATATAGGAGCTTTCTCCGATAAGGAGAAAAGATCCCTTACTATCATGTGCAAGCACCAACAACATCGGCAAGAGTTCACCTTCAAAGATGTGTGTATGTATGTCAATGTGATGCCTACTATTGATAATGATCAAGTTCATAGTTGCAAGATTTTTTATTAAATTGGAGACACAATTATTTGATTTAAAGCATGCAAATCTCAAGACCCAAATTCAACTCCAAACATATTAAACACCCACATTCTCATCATAACTTCAATTACACTTGGCTACAAAAAAAATTATATCGTGATCTAATTAATTATTATTTTAGTAGCAACGTCTGTTTATTTATATTGTTTTCTTGATTAAATAATATTAACAAAAGACATGTCAACAATTGATATTGGGCTACTTGGTGAAGATGTTGCAAGAATGAGTCATGTTTGCATAAAAGGGTTCTAAAGATGAATTGATTTGGTCGAAAATTTAACAAGATGATTACATACTCTCAACCTAGAAGATAAATCTCTCCGTGAAGATGTTTTAGTGGTGGATGTTGAAAATTCAACAAAATGATTACATACTCTTAACTTAGAACAAAAACTCTCAGTGAGGATGTTTTAGTGGTGGATCCATATTGGTGGTACAAGATATATAGAAGATCAATTGTCCCCTCAAATCAAGAATAAATATATGTTCTTACATGGAATAACTTACACAAAAAATGTTGGTGTGGGCATAATAGATGTTCATTGTGCAAAGAATCTGTGGGTACCATTTTGCATTTGCTTGTTTCATGTTTTTACAATGTACATGTATGGAAAGAGGTAAAGCCTCTCATTAGACATAGAAACGTGTGGAATGTTAACTCAAATAAAGAATGTTTGAGCATCTAGTGTGAAAACCAAGTAAGAAAACCCTGTTAAGCCTTTCTTGTAACTATTCCATAGGGTATATGCGTTGCTCGTAATGGAATTTGATTTGAAGACGAACTTAGCACAAATTTACAATGTGATCTCTCAATTCTTGTATATTATTATAAGTTTTAAACAAACAAAACGAGTTAGACTACAAATCATAATGTAGTCGAAGAGGTAGATAAATCAAGAGCCTAATCCTACTTTGATGGACCAGTTGTAGGTCATCCTTAGATAAGTGGGGGTGGAGGATTTCATTCCTAAGAATCACATTCTATATGATTTAAAATTTGACTAAGTAGGGGATCTAATAACAATGCAAAACTAATGGCATTGAAAATATTCTCTTTCTAGTGATGGTAAAAAATGGTTTTAAAAATTTGGATTTTATTCCTAAAGGAGCAACATGCTATAATATTTAAAGTTCGATTCGCTAGGGATATAATAACTATGTAAAACTAAAGGAACTGAAGTTATCCTCTTTTTAGTGATGAGAAAAAAGGGTTAAAACAATTCAAATGTTTGGTGACTCACTTGTGATCATATGAATGAAAAGCCTTAGATAATAATTCCATGTTATGACCCACTTCAAGGAGACTCAAATGTTATCTTTTCATTTTGACTCCATCTCTTTTCATAATTCCTAAATGGTAAGGAAAATTGGTTCATGGATTACTACTAGCACATTTGGAAGGATGTGGATGGACAACTTTTTGAATTTGATCATCCTTCCCTCTTTTTCAAATTTTGCATTGATAATCAATTTTATTAATGTATATGATGGTGTCTTGGTTTGTTCTATGACCTTAAAGGTGATTATACATATATGTTCGCTATGTGGGTTTACAATTGAACATTATACTTGGATATATAATGCATTCTTTTATCTGTAAATGTTGATTGACTTGAAGTGGAGGTTATATATAGATAGTTATTAGTTATGACCTAATGAGGGATGTTTGAGCTCATATTATTTTTGCTATGTGGTTTTAAAGGTGAACATTGTACTTATTAGGAGTCGGTATATGGATAGTTATGGACAATTGTGACCTAATGCATAAAATGTTTGAGATCATATTTTGTTAATGTTTGGGGAGAATTATATAGGATTTTTTCATTATATAGCTTGATGATAGATAGAATCAAAGACATGCTTCATATTATGACTCTCTCTTTTCATAGTGTCTAAATGGTAAGGAAAACTTTAATTGATGGATTATTTAAGGTATTTTGATTGATGTGTTGATGTTAATGTAGCATCATGAATGTATTCTCATTAAACTAGTGAAGTTTGCCCAGTGAAAGAAGAGAAAGTAGAATACAAGAAAGGGAAAATTACCCCAGTGAAAAAGGGTAACTTGGACCAAGAAAACAAAATGACAAGCCTGATTGAAAGAAATAAATAATAAATAAAAGTACAAGTCAACCTAATTATGGAAAATTCTAGTGAGAAGAAGAATATAAATAAAGTGCTTCCACACCTCATTTTCACATTCAAGCAAGCTTATCTCCCTCTCTCTCTCAACTGGTGCGCACTTATCGAGGAGGAGAAGTGAAGATCACAAGAAGCATAAGTTTGGGGTTATCTTAATATAATATCTCTCTCTCTCTATCATTGTTCGCTAGGGCTTCTAGTGGAAGGAAAAAACATATTATTGTGCTATGGATTAATCTTCATGATTGATATTGCTCTTGTATTGGGTTGATTGAATTTCTTCAAAGAAACGTTTGTTAGGTTTTTCTCCAATTTGGGTTTCCCAGGGGAAAATATGTGTGTCTCTTATGTATGGTTTTTTAATAAATCAATCATATCATATTAACATATTATACAAAAATTACAACATCCATCCGCCTAAATTTCTTCAAGGTTGTATGATCCCTCATACAAACCGGTTTGAGTTTCCACTACAAAATTGCCTCATAGACCCCTCCCTCGAAGAAGAAAACTTGGCTTACATTCAGTACTATTTTCAACATTATTCATTCACCAGACCGATTAATATTTTCCAACAATAGACAATTACCCCCTATACTATAAATATCTTCATAAGGCCTATCAAACCGAATTGCATGGGATAACAAATGAAAACAAAACACATACATAACAAAAAGTTCCTAAACATAGAAACAACACAAAAAAACTAGGGCACCTGAGCATTCGTTGAGGGATGGATCACCCCCGCCTAGGAATTGTTTGTATCTGTGTTGCAAATTACAATCTGAACCTCATCACTTGTAGGAGAAAACACCCCCATCTTCGAGAGAAAAGGAATTCCTTGTTGTTTTCCTAGTGCATCCATTTTCATATGTAGAAGCATGGTGTCTGCATACAATTCTTTCCAAAATGTCGCTAGTATCTCCTCGACGTGTTGCTTCTCCTATCTCTCCAGCAACATGCTACCAAGGAGCCCTTTAATCACCCAATATAGCATCATAGTCTTCTCATACAACCCCTGCCGAACCCGCAACAACATTGGATCCTGGATCCATTGTTCCAACGCAATAGATTCCACTGAAGTGGAATTTTCTAGAACTTCAATCCAAATTCCTTGCTTGAGAATCTCCATGTATTCCCTAATAGAGCGAGGGACAGATTCTTTGTACCTATAGGCTTCTTGGGAAACCCAAATTTTCTTATGGTTGGCTCTCTGTTTTCTTGCACCATGTCATATCCCACGTGCTATACGTACTTCCCCACTTTACCTCCATTAAAATATGCCTCTTTCTCATACGTAAGCGTTGTGAGGGGACCCTCCCTTTACCTTCTCACTAGTGCATGTCTGCCTTGACACCTAATTTCATGATAGCATTCCTCTTGCATGTGACTAGTCATGAACACCATATGTCTCGCTTTCCACCTTGCCACTCCTTCGTTCCTCACCCACATATGATATCCCATGATCTAGAGAAGCCAGTCGGATTCATTGGATTTGCAGGACCATCTCTTCCACTTCTTCGACCATTCCTTCTCATATCATGTTCCTCCTACTCACCCCTGCATTTTCCAAGAGATACACAAGTTTGTTTCCCTGAGTTAGCCCAGAAGCTGATTTTTCCAATCAAAATTCCAATATCCAATGGTCCAAGACCTTAGAAGCATGCTTCCCACTCTTATTGTTCTCTTCCATTCGTAGAATTACAATCGAATCCACTTCCAAAATAATGGGAAAGAATTCTCTATGAAAGAAACTGGATAGGCCCTGGAATCGACCTTCCAGTTCTTCCACATTATTTTTCTCAGTACCCCCAATAGAGCCACACTATATTCCCTGAATGATTGTGAATCACCCGCAAAAACCAACCGAACCTGGGTTTCCTTTTGATGCTCCATTGAAGCTCAATTTATAGATCCCTTCTAGAGGTGAGTAACACACCTAGGGGCTCCATGGATTCATCCTAATGTCAGGGGGGGGCCAATAAGAGTTGGAATGGATATTACTCCCCAATCCCATAGGATTCACGTTTCTCTTTCCCTTGCTTACATAGAATTTTTAGACTATGTAGTAAGCTTTAGAGTTTCTTGAATATGGACAATAATTAAGTTCCATACTTCCTCTTCATAATGTTGTTTTTCATGGAAAATATATTTATTCCTCTCTTTCCATATTTCCCATAGTACAAATCTTGGAAACAATTGCCATATTATGTTAACTAAAATGTTCTGAAATGGATCTATGGTCCACTCTTTGATCAAGAGGTCTGGTATTCCCCTCATTCTAGAATATTGGTGAAATATCCCAGCCTCTTTGTCCCAGATTGAAGAGGCAAAGGGGCATAGATATAAGAGGGATCCATTACTTCTTACTCATCCCAACACATACAACACCACGTCGATCCCTAAAATCCATGTTGCTTGAGTCTTTCCCCAATTAGGATCCTTTTCTTTGAGACCATCCACAGGAACGTTGTCACCTTTGGACATAAATTATACTGCCATATCCTTTTCCATTCCGAGAGTTCCCATTTATCTTTTAGCCATGCTACTATGCTAAGCCTCCTTCACTGAGAAGGATCCCCACACCTCATATCACCATCATATCTTGTCCTAATATTCATTTCTCCTTATGCTTCTCTCCTGAAGTTCCTCCCACAACTCTTGGATCTCTTCTTTCCCATTAAGATCCCTCCAATGTTCCTTCCTCTGCCAAAGTATGAATTCACCAAGTTTGGGAATTTCCTCCCAGTAATCCTTCACTCTCACTACCCATGTGAATGATGCAACCCTTTAGGTTTCAACCAAGGATCCTAATTGAGATAGGAGGGGAGATCTCCCACAAGTATTTCTAGAAATCCATTGTTTCCCCATTCATCATCCCCTAGAAACTATGATTTTGCACTATCTCTTTACCCATTTTAGCATAATTCCAAAATATCTGAGCCCGTCCAAAGATCATTGAATTTGATCAGATATCGCTTCTCCCAACCTCTAACATACTTATAGTTCCATAGTTTCACCCATGCCTCCTTTTCATAGGACACCCACCTCCACCAAATTTCCGCCCCCATGAAAAAGCTGCTTATTTATGGATCCCTGAGGCCAAGACCTCCTTATGACTTGGGATGACAAAGGGAATCCCAGCCGACCAGAGCCCATTTTTGTATATCCTATGTACTTCCCCACTTCCTTATGTGCAACCATGACTAACATCAAGTAGGTGGGCATGGATTGAAGCATCGACTTTGCTAAAATTAATCAACTAGGAAAATTCAGGGGGCGAAAGACCTAGTTAGCTAGCAATTGTTTCATTATTTCAATAAGTTATTTCCAAGAATCTTGTCAAATCACAAAATCTTACAAGGGGGCTCCAAGACATTTGGACAAAATGGATCTCGTTTGAAATCTGAGGATTCACAGAATGTCTTGCTGAGTGATTATGACATTATTAAAAAGGAATATTTGAGACTTCTCTAAGTTAACCTCGAGACTTGAGTCTTTGTAGAACATTTGGAGTCCTCGTTTAGAATATTTAGTTTCTTGAACGATGCATGGCCCCATTAACATAGTGTCATCCACAAATTTTTGATGGGTTTGAATAGGGGAATTAGTATGAAGAGAAAGGATTTTAAGAGCTCTCTCTTGCATCATTGCTTTTAAGGTTTTACCCAACCCTTCTTCCAGCAAAATAAATAATAAAGGGGAAATAGGATCACCCTTCCGGATACCTCACGATGGCAGAAAAGGAATCGAGGGAATCATGTTTACCATAATAGATAAGAAAGCAGAGGGAACTAAGTTGCAGATCCAACTAGCACGGTCAATGTTAAATCCAAACACCAACATTATTTCACACATGTACTGCCAGCTGACCTTGTCAAATGAATTTTCCAAGTCAATTTTTAGCAACGTGTCAGGTTTCCTAGTGGGTTTCAAATAATGGCAGACCTCATGGATGAGGATTCATTAGAGGAAATTTGGGGTCTAAAATGGGCCTTATAAGAAAGCGTGCCAAAATAAGTTTTTGTGAGTTGGAATTCAAGAACCAATAGAATTTCAAAAAAATAAGTCAACCATAATGGTTGAATTGACATATTTGTCATTAAAAAAAACTACTTTTTTTGTTCATATTTTCGACATATCTCATTGTACATCATCATCACGTTTTTTCAGGTATTTCTTGTTTTTGGGGTAGCGGGGTCCGTCAAAAGTATGCAGTGTGGGTACTTGTTGGATGCGGAATCAAATTCCGCATCCAACGAGCTCTCCCGATCGAAATTTGAGTAAAAACACAGGGAGATATGTCAAAAATACGAACACAAAAAGTAGTTTTTTTCTTTCTTCCTCCAAAATTAATCAATATTATTTTATTATTTTAACTATTATTTTATTATTTTCCTTAGGAGGCCCATTTTAGACCCCAAAATTCCTCTAATGATTCCATCCAAGATTTGTCTCCCTTCAACAAACCTTTATTTCTCTTGAGATATTAAATTAGGGAGAAGGGGATTCAACCTATTTACAATAACCTTCGAGATGATCTTATAAATAACATTGCACAAAGATATATGCATGAAATTACCAGAGTGTCTGCACCCTTGCTTTTAGGAATGAGGGAGAGAAAAGTTGTGTTTAAGGCCATAAGCACCCCTCTGGAGGTTTTGGAATATTTTACTATTTGCACCTACTCATCCATATTTAAGTCCCATAAGTGGTGTAAAACATTGAGAGTAAAACCATCTGGTACTAGTGCCTTGCCATACTCCATTTGATTAACAACCTCCTCCACCTTTGTAGAATGCACAGTCTTCATGAGCAGGTTGTTCTATTCCTGGGAGATCAACTGCGGAATGTGTTGGGTAACCTAAGCTATACCTTGAGGATGATCCTGAATGGGATCCTCCATGATCGACCTGTAATACCTCACACTTCCCCTTATATCTCCCTTCTGTACTCCAAGCGGTTTCCATCCTAAGCTTTTAGATACGTTATTTTATTCCTCTTATGATGTTGAATTATGGATCTGTGAAAAAAGAAGGTTGTATTGCATTCTCCTTATTTCTACCATCTATTGATGGATTTCTATTTCCACAGGATCTCCTCCTATGCCTCCCTAACTGTCACTTGCTCTAGAACTTGCCTTTCCTCATCCCTTAGGGCCTTGTCGAATCTCTCCCTCATCCCTTTAATTTGGATCTCTTCAAGCTAGATTTCAAAGCACCTCTTATCCTCAAAAATATTCCCAAATATTTATTTGTTCCAAACTTTTAGTTTCACCTTAATGGTTTTAATCTTTTGTTGAAATTGGTACATACGAGATCCCCTAGCTACGTCCCCTTACTCCCACCAATCTTTGACCATGGATTTAAAGTCCAGGTGGGAGAACCAAAATCATTCCAAATGAAAGGGGCGTCTCTAGGTCTCACCATATTGAACCCATGATAGATTGATCGACCAATTATTCTATCCTGTCGTGAGGACCCACACATGTGCCTCTCCGTCATTGATGAGAATATATTCCAAAACCAAAAACCTGTCAAGGTATGAGTCAATGTTCCTCCCCCCTCCTTGTTTGTTATTCCATGCGAAAGTGATTGCTCATTTCCATAACTACTAACTTCATGTCCTCAATGAAATTTCAAAAATATTAAATGATAGGCTCCAAGAATCTCTTCCCCCTTTCTTTTCCTCTAAATAGATGATCATGTTAAAGTCCCCTCAATGATCCAGTGCTTTCCACTCACCTAGTCTTTGTGCTCCACTAAGGACTTGAGGAAGCGAAATTTTTTAGCATTGGACTAAGGACCACACACATTGGTAACCACTCTCTCCATTTCCAACCCAATACTTTTTATTTATCCAAATGAATCTCCAGGTAGCCACAATTTTAAATAGAACTATTACCCCTAGATCCCACAATGTGGCAAGACCGCCTTCCATCCCTCCTGCTACAACAACTATCACTTCACTATTTCTCCATACCTTCCAAGTTATTCCTACCAATTATTCCATCAAACATTTTGTTTCCTGCAAGAAAACCACTGTCAGTATCTCCTTTCTAATTTTGTTTCGTAACATCTTAATCTTTTGGGGGTTGCACACACACCTTATGTTCGATGATAAAATATTCATTGAGATAACTTCTTGAATGTGGATTTAGTCATCGGATACTGAACTGAATCAATCGACATGGCACTAACCTCTGCAATTCATTGTCAATTACTTCTTCTTCCCCTCTTCTTCAATCCCTCTTTAAATTTATTCTTATTTTCCTTTATTTTACCCCCAGCAATTCCTACGGTTTTGGCTTTAGCCTTCTTAAGGATGGATTCCTGGAGAAGTTGGACTTGCTAAGCAAACACATTGCTGGGCCTAGGGAAAGGAAAGCATAATTTGAATTCTACTTAAGTATGAAAAGAAGTGAGAAAAAGAAGAGAAAGAAGTTGCGACAAATGTAGCGACAGAAGGAAGGAAGAGCAGATGAAGGAAAAGAAGGAAAATGAGGTGCGACAGAAGCAGATAAAGAAGAGAGAGTTAAGGAAAGAACAAGCTCAAGAGGAAACTGTGTAAGTTGTGACAGAAGGAAGATGTGTGATAGAAGGAAGGAATGCGACAAGGAAAGATGCGATGGAATAACATTACCAGAAGGCATGCAATGGTATAAGGGGTGGAAAATGAGAGTAGGGAATAACAGCCATAAAGCGACAATTCAGGAAGATCGTGGGTATGAGGTCGGCTAGAAATAGCGTAAGTTGCATGTATGAAGGTCTATTTGTAAGTTAGACCATTAGTTCCTACTTTCATGTGTCGTTAGAATAGGAAAGACAACCTGTTGGCTAAATGTAGAAAGTCAGTTGAGAAAGGGACATGTAAAGAGTCTGTAAAGAGTCTATAAAAGGAGGAACCCAAGCTATATGTGGGTTAGCTCCTCCTCTGTGGATTCTTAGCTGTAGACTCTCGTTTGTTATCTCTTGATCATTGTTAGTTCTGGTTATTGTTGTTGTAAGTGGTGTATCTACTAGTTTTGTCAAGTGCATAGAGTTGAAGAATCTGCAGCTGAGTGCACAAAAGTGTAGGAGAAATTGAGTTGATCCAGGATGTGTGCGGATCGTTAGTAAAGTCAAGTAGGGAAGGAGTAGAAGAGGATATCATAGAGCATGAGAGGAAGAAAGATTCTATATAGATAAATAAGAATATTTAGAACTCAGGTCTACAGCTTAGTGCGTAGGAAAAAGGTGTGTACATTTCTCATGCCATATGAAGAGCACCTTTGTGGTTTTTTCCCAAATGAGTTTCAACGTTAACTACTGTGTCGATTGTGTGAATGATGAATGTGTTTAATATGCATGTATATATGTTGTTGTGAGTGAATGTCTATGTATTTTCTTACAAAGATTATTTTATATCTGTTGTATTATTATTGTGAATGTACGTATGCCGCATTGGGTTGTTGATATAATACTTACACAAGTAGAAATCGTGTCGCAGCTTGGTTGTGTAGAATAAGTGTCAAAACCCCACCCATCATGATTGATTGAGCACCTTGGAATGTTTTCAAGGGATAGGAAATCCCCCACCCCACTGATGAAACCTAGTTTTGGTAGTTACCCATAAACGACAATATCTAGGCTAAGACTGCATCTGCACTGCAGGTGTCGAAAATTGAGCCTTGCTCTATCGGGCCGATATATTGGGCTTTAATGCACTAAGCAGAGGGGACTGAAACTAAGTCGAAGGGAAGCAGAAAATCCAAAAAACGGTTCCATTACCGGGGCGTAAGTATTTTGGTGAGCGATATGTTGTGGGAGCCGACAAAGCTTGAAATCCAAGATTGGGTGTATTTCAAAGCGTTAGAATTTGCACAAGAAGAAAGCAAAGGATATCAGTTGAATCCAACAGAGTGGTTGGGTCGATACCTTTACACGGATATTCACGATATTTAATTTTAAGTTTCCCATTGTGTTGCATGAGTGGTTGTCTAATTTTTCAAACCAGCAAAGAAACTTCCAAGGAGGAGAACCAACGTAGTGGAATATCCAGTTGATTCAACGACTAAAAAGTATGAGCAATCGTGTTTCAAGGGTTGTATATTTTTGGGTAGACATTATTTTGGAGGGATACATTATTGAGTTTGTTGTCGAAAAAATAACCTCATATAGTAAGGCGGAGGGAAAAAAATTTCCAAGGACCCCGCGGAATATATTTGTCGTCTTTAAAGACATGGATAAAAATGCTTGTATGTGAAAAAGGTATCCTACGAATGTGACAAGTTGGAAGCGGAGCACAAAAAGGTGGGTATGTTGCATGAGAACTATGTAAAAAATGGCATAAACTAAGTTGAGATGTTCCCTGGAGATAGTGGAACTGAACTAGAGCTTGGTTGTTTAAGAAGTGGAAGAAGTCTCCTGTCGAGAAAGAGACGAAATACTGTGACAGGAAGGAGTCGAAACACGACCAGAGAAGAATACTACAAGCTTGCATCATACTTGGGCGAAGGGTCTTGCGACGAAGATGAAGAATATCAACCAATATCCAAAGGAGAAGAAGAATCGGAAGAATCAACTGAAGCTCCATATCCAGAATGTGGGTACGATATGCCTACAACACCGCGCACATCGTCAGAGGTAAGATCTAGAAACTTATCTCCAAGTGGCTTTGTAAATACATGTAGTACTAACGCTGTGAATAACAGACAAGGGAGTCTGGTTAGTCAAAAAAATTATCTGAACATACCAGTAGTTAATACAATGGTTGGGACTGACATTGAGTTTCCAATATTCAATGGAAATGGGGTAGAAGACCCAAAGCAACATTGGTTTCTTTGTGAAGTCATGTGGACTGTGCGACAAATCCAAGATGATGACATAAAGAAAGCCCAAATGATCACGACTCTGCGAGGTCATGCGCTAGACTTGTACATGAAATTTTCTTTAGTGCCAGTAGGAGTTGTGCAGAAAATACTCGACCAGATTTGGGTTGGAATGATAGAAGAGTTTAGAAAACCGAAGTCTGAGTCGCTAGCTACAAATTCAGTTTTGGGACTTTGACCAGAGATTCAAGAGATTAATGGCCAAAGTGAGCTTCCAGATGTTGGATATACAACACAATGAATGGTTCATTGCCACCTTGTTTCCACAAATCTAGATCCCATTGATGCAACAGAAGATCGTGTCACAGATAGAAGCTCTAGAAATAACAATGAAACTAGAATCCTCACCGATTGGAGAAACCGACGCATGAATGATGCATATTCAGTCGACGGTAGCTAATATTACGGTGAAACTCTAGGACATCAAGGAAAGGCAAGGACGTTCAAGAATAATTTTGGTGTACAAGATGTAGAACAAATAGACGCCATAAAGATAATTGACCAGTGCTCATGAACTACGTCACAGTGGGAGCATCGAACCCAATAAAAACCCAAGGGTTTCCTTGGTGTAGAATATGTTAGACTAGAGGCTATAAGTCAGAAGAATGTTTGTGTTTATAGAATATTGTAAGTACACCAACTAGTTTTTACTATAAATTTTGTAAATTGGCAGGACACGATGAGAAAGATTGCACAACACTTCAGCTGCTGCAAGAAAAGACAGTGGATACCTACTTGATGAATAATGATGAACAGATGCAAGCTGAACGAGTGCAAGCTCAATATCATCTTGCTTAATATGCACCAACACAATTTCAACAACCACAATATCCTTAGCCACTATGCCAACAGAATCAGTATCTTCCACATCAACAATACCCTCAGCGAAGGGAGGGTGGAAATTTTTGAGGTCGAGGACAACAACAAGGAGGAGGAGGAGGATTTAGTTGAGGAAGAATCCAAGTCATATGTTATAACTGTGGACAACCATAACACTTTTCCTGATATTTCCAAAGTCTTGTGAAGACATGAACATATTGTAAAGCATTCGACCACACTGTCGAACAATGTTCGTAATTGATTGCGAAATGACAGGATCGAACTGTGGGAAATCCCAATCCTTCCTAGAACCCAAACTCGAACCCCAACCAAAACATTCATATGATATCTGCTGATACAAGAGAACCAAATGTTGATGTTATTACAAGAGGAGGTGTTGCGACGAGAGCATACCAAAATACACGGCATGGACAACCGCAAGTGTGACCTGCGGCACAAAAGAAAGCCCTATCATACGTCCAGAAGGAGAAGGAAGTATTCTTGTATGTGAAACCAGAATTTGTTGATACCAATCAAGCGTCGACATCTAGACAAGTAAAGGTTATGCTAGAAATATTTGACCGATTTCTCAGAAAGCAACCACTGAAAAAAATTAGTAAGCTTAAAGAATTTTTCAAAAGTTGTTTAAAACTAATCCATGATAGAGATGGTGTCGTAGAATTAATAGCACTCATGGAAGAAACTCCAGAAGGTTGTGACCTGAAAAAAGAGTTAACCATGTCGGGAAAAGATTAAAAACTAGTCATGAATTGTGAATGACTACGTAGATAGGAGATTATGATATGGACTATATTATTTTACATTTGGGCTCTGATGTCAATATATTAACAAGACAAACATGGGAAATCATGAATAAGCCACAATTGGATTGGTATCCCATTCATCTAAGGCTAGCGAATCAGTCGAAGGTTATACCCATTGGTTGACTGAGTCAAGTACCTGTCGAATTAGAAGGCCTGAGGAAATATGCAAACTTTGAAGTAATCGACATTATCGATGATACAAACCCATATCCTGCACTTTTGGGGATTGATTGGGTGATACATAACCATACCATAATCCAGTTGGTCCATGTTGTCTGTCGCGATGGAATTTTGGTCGACGATCTAGCCAAAATTGTGATCATCCTTGATTTACCACCACCTACTACAATTAAGAGGTTAAGAGCAACACTGGGACACACTGGATGCTACATGAAATTTATCAAAGGATATGCAGAGGTGACTGCTCCGATGGAAAAAATGTTTAAAAAAGATACTAAGTTTCAATGGACAACAGGTTGTCAAGAAAGTGTAGAGAAGCTGGAGAACAAAATTGCTACTGCGCTAATACTTGTGTTTCCAGAATGGGAAAAAGAGTTCCTTGTTCATGTTGACACATCGTCTGTTGTGTTCGGTGTGGTACTGACACAACCTGGTGAAGGATCGATTGATCATCCCATTTCCTTCACTAGCAGAAAATTATCAACTTCAGGGAATAACTATACCACAACGAAAAGTGAAAGGCTAGCGATGGTATATGAGCGGCAGAAATTCAGACACTATTTATTGGGAGGACATTTCAAGATCTACATTGACCATTCTACATTGAAATACTTGGTCAATAACCAAGTGTTGGGGGGGAATATCTATCGATGGCTTCTCCTATTTCGAGAATTTGATTTTCAGGTAATTGTTAAACCTAGTCAATTGAATTTGGGGTCAGACCATCTTTCAATGATTGAAAGTGGAGAAGAACCCACTAGTATGGAAGATAATATTCCTTATGCACAATTGTTTACGATAACCATGTTTGATCATCAGTATAAATATATCATACATTCTCTGAGTACAGGTTATTCACCAGTTGAACTCAATGTTGCAAAAAAGAAGTGGTTGGTTATGTGAGCTGTAGATTTCAAATTGATCGTTGGACACTTGTATAAAATGGGTGCTAATGAGATACTTTGGCCCTACATCTTGGAGCACAAGTGCTCGATGATATTAAATGAAGCACATGTTGGTGTCGTAGGGGGCCACTATGCAGGAAAAGCTACATTGCACAATATTTTGCAAGCAGGATTATGGTGGCCCACCATGCATGTGGACGCTCAGGATTATTGTCACAGCTGTGATGTCTATCAAAGAACTGGAAATCCTTCCTGAAGAGATGAAATTCCATTCATGCCACAGAAAACATTACAAGCATTTGATAAATGGGTTGTTGATTTTGTAGGACCTATCAAACCGACAAGAAAGCGCACGGGTGCACAATATATTTTTACTGCAACTGATTACTTAACCAAATGGGAAGAAGTAGCACCAGTAAAGGATTTCACTGTTGCGACTACTGCGAAGTTTCTATTTGAAAATGTTGTGACAAGATTTGGGTGCCCAAAGATATTAATCAACGATCAAGCTATGCATTTTGTTAATCAATTGATTGAAGAACTAACTGAGGAATTTCAGATACAACATAGAAGGAAAATACCATATCATCCTTAAGAAAATGGAGTTGTTGAAGCATTCAACAAGATTCTGAAAAAACACATTGAAAAAGGTTTACAATGCGCGAAGAGTTGACTGGGACCAGAAGATTTATGCAGTATTATGGGCATATAACACGACGTGTAAGAAGTTTACAAGTCGGACTCCATTTCAGTTGGTATATGGGCAAGAATATGTCATGCCTATGGAGTACATTATACCAAGATTAAGAGTTGATGCGATCACTAAGATGAAAGATGTTGTTGCTATGGAAAATAGGTTACTTTAACTAGTACAATTAGAGGAAGAACTTTTTGCTGCAGGATTTCACCAAAACGTAGAAAAGAAAAGACAGAAGGTATGGCATGATCGACACATTAAGAATAAGAAGTTTCAAGTTGGAGGTCATGTTCTTATGTATGATAGAAAATTATTCAAGCACCTAGGGAAGTTAAAAACTCATTGGTTAGGACCATACTTTGTCAAAGAAATCGTTGATGGAGGAGCAGTGAAGCTAGAAAAATTATATGGGATAGAGGTTAGAGGATTGGTCAATGGGAGTCGACTAAAACCATATTATGATAGTTGTGACTTGGTCGCATAAAAAAAATGGAGAAAAGCGAGAGGAAAGAAAAATATGAAAAAAGGAAAGAAAGAATGATCCAAAATTCATGATCGCAGATTGCTAGTATGCCGCAGTAAGAGGTGAATTTTTCGTATACTTGGGGTCTGGCGAAGACCAAAAAGATAGCACAAGGACATGTAGTGAGTCCCAAAAGAAAGGGACTCTTCCAAACAAAATAAATTAGGTTGCAAGTGACGCGACGATGGCACAAGAATCAAGAGACTCGTTGACATGACAACAGTCTGTCATTAATTTGAAAATATCGAGAGAATTTGGCGGCGTGCTTTGTGGTCACGTCTTCCTTTATAAAAATAACTTCCCTTGAAGCTTCCACCTAGTTGACGACATGATGAGAAGTTTCCTTAAATGATTTGAACGGCCTGCCCATGTGACTGAAAGAATGGATTCCTTTGTTTGAATGCCTGCACGTGTGAAGAACAACTATTGAAAACTGTTGTCTGATATCAAACTTCATGCCAAAGCTCAGTTTCATTCTGCTTGCATGAGAGAAGAGCGATTCACATTTGCAACCTCGGGAGCCATAACGACTTCATGGTAATTTCGATCTCAAGTACTAGTGCAACTATTGAAACTGAATTTGGAATTGCATCACCCACGCCCATCATGGAAGGTACTGCAGGATATTTTCCTCAAACGTAGCAGCCTATTCTAGCTACTAAGAAAGTTCTAGTTCAGCTATTCGGAAAACCCAGAGCAGACGTACCAGGACCCTCAGTATCTTCAAAGGGAAAGCATAAAATGAAGAGGAAGACAAAGGAAAAAGCAACGCCACCAATCCTTGACCAAGAAGAAGAATTGGAAACCAGACAATTGTTGTCACCATATATCCCACCAAGCAATACAAACACACCAAAGGTCAAAATTCCATCCAAGGTTCGAGTCTCGTTCGTAGCGCCCAAACTACCAAAAGGAATTAAGGTACCGCAGGACATTATGCCAAATTTGCAGAAGTTATCCTTTGTTGACCATGATACGAAAAAACTAAAAGAATTGGATAGAAATAACTAAATGAAACTATTGAAGGAAACACATGATTCACCGAACTATTTTCTTCCAATGGAATGGGCGAAAGGACTAGACTAGTATGGACTATTTTCATTGTTGCCCATGCCACACTTTGGCCGAAGAACACAAGTGAACACCTTTGTGTGACATTTCCTAGTAGTATTTCATGGAGGATACCTGTGGCTAGATAAAGCATATTCGATCGATGTTGACCTCATGTCACTAATCATGGGCCTTCCACAAACAGGAATAGACCCAACGCTATATTTAAGGAAGGACAAGGAAACAATGATAATTGTGAGGGTCAAGGATAAGTATGAATTGGTTAGGGACAAAAGAGGGTTCCTAATTTTGTCAATTAATGACACTCTTGTTCTCTTTGATGCGAAGGTATTGTCCTGCAAAATGTTGCGGAAGTTACGACCAACAGAATGTACTGCAGGTGCGGTCGCACTAGCCGAACTCTGGGCAGAGGGAGTTCAGCTTAATTGGTCACATTTTTTATTGAACGAATTGTTGCTCGACGCGAATACATCGCAGAAAGAGGGTAAGCCTTTCCGCTATGCCTGGTTATTGATTTTGATTGCATTTGTTGTTTGGTCCGACCCACTAAAATACCAGCCGATAGGTCTACCTGTTGCTTGCAGAGGAGAAAAATACCAAAATATTTGGTTCATACAAGACAAGGATAGGAAAAAAGATAGTAATATTGAATTTTTCATGCATGGAGAAGCCCTGAGGAATCTGGTGTAGAAGCAAGTAAGAATTCATGATGCCACCGTTGTGTGATTTCGCCAAATCATCAAGTTTCAAATCAACCCATATTATGTTTCCATACACCCGCGACGGGACCCGGATCGCCAATGGTCAATGACACAGCTTATAATGACAGAAGAAGAAGTGAAATCCATTACAAATGAATGGCCAAAAGAATGGTGCATACCTGTGCCAAAATCCCAGATAGTGGATGAGGATTTGAATCAGGATAAACCACCATCACAGGACAAGCAAGAAAAAGAAGTGAACCCGCAAGAAGATGCGCAAAACCCCGAGTCCGACCGGAGTGACTCCAGCTTGACTCCCACATATCCACAAGTCAATACCTTCAGCATGAATGGGGAAGAATTAACATCATTAAGAGAAGCACTACAAGAAGTTGCACAAGAAATTTTTCAGGATATCAACAGGCGACAGACCAAGTTAACAACTAGTATTACCAAGAAGTTGACGGTACTTTGTAAAGTTGTCAAAGAATTTAGAGTTGCAGCGGATTATACCCCTTATGTAGCTGAGTCACAGGATGAACCGGACTCTTCCAAAGTATCGGAACCTAAGATGCCAATATTGGTTCCACCAATCAAGGTACAAATCGAAGGATAAGTATTGGATCTGGGAACCCCAGAATTTAACGATGTGGTCAAAAGTGTAGGCCATGTAACTATATAATTTTTGCAGATGCGACTACCTGAGGTATTTGCATTACAAAAAGCTGCATTCGATGAAAACAAAGTAAGAGAAGTATCCTTGGTTAAGCAAGCAAAGAAATCCAAGAAGGTTGTTGATAAAATAAATAAAAAGTTGCAGGAGATGGAGCAGAAAGCAAAAACATGGGAAGCAAACAAGCTTAGGCTTGATGATGTTGTGAATCTTTCCTACACAAATTTTGATGATGCAAGAATTACATCAGAAATGATTGCAAAGGCCAAGGTCACTCGACTTGGTGAGATAGCGATATACCTTCATAAAAAGGTCACAAAACTTGAAGAGAAGGTGCAACCAAGCACACCCCAGAGGTGTTAGAAGAAATAAGGCACGCAGCAACTGAGGCTGTGAAGAAGATAGAAGAGGCGAAAGCAGTATGTGCCAATGTTGTCGACAAGGTCTCTCAATCTTGGGAAGCATTGATGGATGATGTAGAATCAGTTAAACTTGCAAAGGAGCTCACTACAGTTGAAGCAAGTATTACCCAAATAAGGAATGAGATGAAGCAGCTCCCCTTAGCAAAGAAAATTGGTAAGGAAACGAAGATGAATAAATTGCAGCAGCAGGTTAACACATTGTGCACGCAACAGCAGGAAAGAACAGAAAAGGTTGAAGAGTTAGAATTTGAAGCTGAAAGAACTACATGAATTCTTCAGCCTGTACATCTGAAAGTGCATGAAATAGCTACAACAGTAGAGAAGGTAACACCGGAACATGTCAGTTCCGACCATGTGGAGCAAATGAAGAATATAGAGGAAGAAGTGCAGATGGAAGCAGAGAAAGTAGCGAAAATATTGGAATACTTTCATAGTAAAGTCAACACAAGTAAAGAAATGGAGGAATATCTTCGAGTGGCTCAGGACGAGCCACAGGTGAGTGTTGGGGCATGTTGGGCCTAGGGAAAGGAAAGCAAAATTCAGTTAGAATTTTTCTTAAGTATGAAATGAAGGGATAGAAAGAAGAGAAAGGAACTGCGACAAAGGAAACAACAGAAGGAAGGAAGAGCAGATGAAGGAAAAGAAGGCAAATGAGGTGCGACATAAGTAGGTAAAGAAGAAGGATTTAAGGAAAGATACAGTTCAAGAGGAAACTGTGAAATCCATGACATAAGGAAGATGTGCGACAGAAGGAAGGAATGTGACAAGGAACTTTGTGATGAAATAACATTACCAGAAGGCGTGCAGTGGTATAACGCCTGAAAAATGACAGTAAGGCATAACGACCAAAAAAAGACAATTCAAAAGATCATGGGTACGAGGTCAGCTAGAGACAGTGGAAGCCGCACATATGAAGGTATCTTTGTAATTCAAGTTGTTAGTGCCTACTGTCATGTGTCATTAGAATAAAAAAGACATCTTGTTGGCTAAATGTAGAAAATCGACCGAGAAACTGACATGTAAAGAGTTTCTAAAGAGTCTATAAAAGGAGGAACCCAAGTTGTATGAGGGTTAGCTCCTCCTCTGTAGCTTCTCAGTTGTAGACTCTCGGTTGTTTTCTCCTGGTCATTGTTAGTTTTGGTTATTGTTGTTGTAAGTGGTGTAGCTGCTAGTTTTGGTAAGTGCATAGAGTTGAAGAATTTGCAGCTGAGTGCGCAGAAGTGTAGGAGAAGTTGAGTCGATCCAGGTTGTGTGCGGATCATTAGTAGAGTCAAGTAGGGAAGGATTAGAAGAGAATATCAAAGAGCATGAGAGGATTAAAGAGTCTGTATAGATAAATAAGAAGATATAGAATATATTCTGGAGCTTAGTGTGCAGGAAAAAGGTGCATACATTTCTCATGCCAGATGAAGAGAACCTTTGTGGTTTTTTCCCAGATGAGTTTCCACGTTGTTGAATGTGTTTAATATGCATGTATATATGTTGCTATGAGTGAATGTCTTTGTATTTTCTTACAAAGAGTATGTTTATATATGTTGCATTGTTATTGTGAATGTGTGAATGTACTTATGTCGGATTGGGTTGTCGATACAATACTTTTACAAGGAGGAATCATGTCGCAACTTGGTTGTGTAGAATAGGTGTCAAAACCCCACCCATCAGGCTTGGTCGATCGCCTTGACGTGTCACCAAGGGATAGGAAATACCCCACCCCACTGCGGAAACCTGGTTCTGGAATTTACCCATAAAGGAAGATATCTCAGGTAAGACTGCATCTGCATGGCGGGTGCTGCCAACTGAACCTTGCTTTGTCAGGCCGATATCTTGGGCTTTGTTGCGCTAAGCAGAAGGGACTGAAACTGGGTCAAAGGGAAGCAGAAAATACAACAAACATACCCCTCCTTTCTATTTTAGCAGGCTTGTTCAACTTCATATAGGTCAATATATCCTAGCTCCACTTCCTTCTCCTCTTCAAGCATTTCGGTATCTCGTGACTCCTTTCTATGAGATTTCTCCTGTTTATCTATCTTTTCTTGTCCTTCCACACTAGTTCCAGTCATCTCCCCCACTTTTCTTGTTTGGGTGCATTTCTCTGGGCTAACCCCATTCTCCAGGAGGTGATTAAGAGAATAAAAACTATTAGAGATTAGGGGTTTGTGGAGTGGGACTCTCCCTTTCCCCTTCCTTCCCCAATGTCACATATGAGAACCTTAGTAAGCCTTCGTTGTCCTTTTATTCCTTTTGTCTTTCAGCTGATATCGCAAAGTTTGTTGGGCATTCTAATAAGTTCTCATGCTCGTGGTAGAGCCAACAACGAAAGGGAACATGTTCATAATCCAAGGGTTGAACCCAATATTCATCATCCCATGTAAGATTTATGGCCTCTGGAAAATCCTTCGAGATATCCATGTAAACAAAAATCTTGGCGTAGGATGTGTATCTAGCTTGTTTGGTATGTTCTAATATCCTAACAAACTCTCTGAGGTTTTTACCAATGTCTTCCAGTATTTCTTCCTCCCAATATTCACATGGGGGGGAATATACCTGGATGCATATAGGGGTTCTTTTCATATCCTCGCGATCCAGATTGAATCGCTCCTTCCATGGCTTCAAGAACAACCAAACCAAATAGTAAAGATGCATCCCTCCTTCGAATATTTTGTCTTGATCTTCCACAATGAAAAACACTGTCGTAAATAATCCATTGGACCCTAGAAGAAGGTCATAATTTCCCTTGGGTTTCCATACTGCCTTTATCCATTTCATCATATCTTTCTCTGTTAGCCACATTCCAAGAAATTTTTTCGATTAGGACATATTCCTTCATATGTTTGACATTACCTCGGATCTTCTCCAAGTTGATGATCAATGACGACATCTGGATAGATTTTGGAATGCATCTCCCTTTCCCTACTTTCCCACCTCTCTTGCCAACGCCCACCCCTTCCTTTTACTGGGTCAATCCTCCTCCTTTCATTCCCCTGTCTCAACTTCTCTGCTTATTTGGATTCACTAAAGCATCCTTTGAGCCCAGGGGGGAGATTCCCCCGCCCCCTTGCAGTGACTATTTTGGAGACCTTCTGGCCTCCCGCGGGACTATATAGCTTGTATGGTCCTTAGAATGATCTCCTTTGTAAACCCTCGTCACTAACCCTCGAGATCTCCCATATCAATTTTCTGTTCCCTATCAAATATTGTGTCTATTGTGCATGGTTATCTTTCAATCATCCTTGTTTATTTCGTTGCAAATGAATGATGCTATAATCATGGGATGATATAAATTATGAATTAAAAGTTGAAAGAGATGAAAATTATACAACTAAGCTAAAAATATAATATAACTTGGTTTAAGAGCAGTTTTGAAAATATAGCCATTAGCTAGCAATTGAATTCAGACAATAGGAGATGATTAGGGTTTAACATAAGTTTAAGAGTGTTTCTTCTTATATGTGACGGATTGGTATGCCCTAAGAATGAAGAATTGCCTGGACCATTTGAAGACTTGTTGGGACAAGATTTCCATATGTTAGTTCGAGTCATGACTTGAAAATGGAATTACTTCTCTTTCTTGTTGTGCGATCTATTCCCAGCATGAGGCATGAAGTGGAACATGCAGCCACCCTGGATCATGATAACTTGCACAACCGCAGTTACAAACATATGAAAGGGATGCATCTTCTCGGTAGGCCGCGGAAGGAAAATCTGATCGATACTTAGTGGTCGTAGGTAAAGGAACGAGCAATTTTGTCAGTCATTTGTTATGTGGAATCAAGTGAATCTACGTTTCCTTGAACGAAAATGAGTTATCGATGTAAACTTAGCCTGCAACATGTCATATGGGTTGAAGCGTGGATCCATTAATTTACGTATCGATTTGTTCCGGAACCGAGGCATACCATCGCGCCCTATTTTGACTGTCATAAGATGGGATCAATACCTAGTGATTTGTAGATAATATTTCTTATGAGGAATTTGATGACGATCTAGGAGTTGCGGCGTGACAACGAATTTTCTCTTGAGTATTGATCGTATTGCATTGACCTCATCGACTTGGCTTGTTCCTTTCTTGTGAAGCCACAAATTTTCATAAGACTTGCAATCGATGCAAGCCATACTTGGAATGCCGAGGTAAATGTAATATTGTGCATGGTACACTCTCGATAAAGGATCAAATGGAGGACCTGCCATTTCCTCGTGATTAGATCATTGCTTGATATAAGCCATTCGATTAAGAATTTGTTAATTGACCTCTTCTTTGAGCACCGTCAATTTGAGATCACTCGATCACATGATCCACAACTTAGTGCATGGATTTGCTAGGGCTTCCACTAAATCCGTGCACATAAAGGTTGTTAACTGTTAGTACGACATATTATGCTAAGAACAAGTTTCCTCGCTGATATTGGGGTACAATAGTATTGAGGAAGCATTCGCTGAAGTGAAGTCACAGAGAGTCTTGGTTGACCAACATACAACCATGTACCAAGGAATTAGAGGACAAAGATTGTAGAATACTTCACATGGACTGACAAAGGGAAAACAATCTCCCATTATATTGAGTATATGGTGTGGTGAAATTCACCCAAGCACGAAGTTTCAAAAGATTAGTATCCATCTAGTACACTGATCATCCTTTTGATTATCAGGATGAGTCAATATGAGTCAACATAACCAGTGGATCCACCGAGAGATGATGCAGTGCTCAGATAGAAGACAAAATGGTCTTGTGAAGCTTTGCAGGATGAAAGAAGGCATATAGATATGAGTGATACCTTCATGTCCCAAAGGTTCTCCTATTGTATGGCATTGATGAGTCACATCATTTATTCCAAACCCTATAGTGATAAAGAGGCAACATGCTAGTAGGTTTGGAAGTATACCATGATCTATCCATCACGAAGAATAATGTGTGGGAGCCAGTGTTGACTTCCAAGTAAATCTACAAGATCAAACATGTAGTTATCATCATTAGAAATGGATCATGAAGTAAAACCAGTTTGCAGACCCAGAGGGAGTCATGGATAGTATTCAATGTTCTTGAAAGAGCAAGAGGGTTGTCTCATAAAACCCACTTGATAGAGATAACACATATGAATACACAAGAGTGTCCAAATGTAGAGGGAGCAAGATACTCAAATGTTGAGGGATTAGTATGCTCCAACACAGATTGAGTATCTTGTTGATGATAAAAATACTTTTTACAGACTCAAGCAGGCACCTAGGATGTGATATGTCAGGACATACATGTACTTGATGAACTTGGACTTCACCAAGAATGACATGGATTCCAACATTTAATACAATGTTGATGGTTTGATCTTGGTGCTGTATGATTGATGATTTGTTCCATTACAAGAACAGTAAAGTTCAGTGTCGAGTGGAAGAAGGAGTTGGCCTCAAAGTTCGAGATGTGGGGTCTCAACCTGATGCATTACTTCTTGAGATTAGAAGTTTGGTAGAGACCAAATGAGATCTTCCTCAGACAAAGGAAGTACACGGTTGAGATCCCCAGAGATTCAAGATTATGGATTGTAATTCCATGGCTATACCCGTGGAGATAAATATAGAGAAGTTGAATGACTTTGCTTCAAATTCAAATTTGGAGAACTTGGCTAACACCATAACAAATGGTTGATTTGTAGTAGACACCTTGAGCCAATGTATAGTTGAGTCGAGACTCTTCCATTGAGTTGTGGCAAAGAATGTATGGAGGTAACTATGTGGTGCAATTGGATATGGCTTCAAATATGTCTCAAGTGATGAAGTAAAGATGAAAAAGATATTCAGAGTTTCACTAAGAGAAGTGCAATGGACAAAGAAAACGTCTTGAAGCATTGTTTCAGCTTCGATTAGTTATGATATCATGGATTAATAGGAAGCATGTTCTATAGCACTCAGTACAAATTTCAACCATGGTGTTGAAAGGAGTCGTGAAGCTCCAGTACATATCCACGGGTGAGCAAGATAGTTTATATTCTCACCAAGCCTCTGTAAAAGGAAAAACTTGTATACTTTAGGGAATTAGGGGAATTTTGAAGTCTAAAATGGGCCTCCTAAGAGATATAATAAAATATTATGAGCTAGGCATTTTGTGGGGGAGGTATATTTACAAGTCATCTCTTACACTATAACCACTGTAGCTATGGTTAAGTTAATTTGAAAAAATGTCAAAAATAAAATCAATAAAAAACTTCTTTAATGTAACTAAAAATATGAGTACTTTTGAATACATAAATTGCAAGTTTGAATATAATGTCATGAATGTACTAGTAAAACAATATATTCATAAAATAAAATAAAATATATTAATCCTAAATAATGAAAATTAAGTTTCTTATTCATTATTCAAAATATGTTTATAAAACTATGTATTTATATTTTTTAATTTTCACGCTTAAAATTAAATGTGTATAAATAAATTACCATTTCTTTTAAAATATATATTCATTATATAGATTTAAATTATACTCATTAAAATAAAAATAAAACTACTTTAAAAAATTATTTTAAGGTTATTTTCATTTTTATAAAGTATCTTCAAAGCATTTGTAACTTTTTTTAATAGTTTTTATTACTATAGTATTGTAGCAAATACTATGAAACTCAGATCTAATGAGCGTTGATTTTCATCATCAACGCTCATAGACTCACATAGATGGAAAACCTTAAGCCAAACCTTTATAACCTCCTAACTTGCCAAAACAATAGTGAGCTTGGAAATCTTCTTGGAAAGCTTTTTGAGCACAAGAACAAGATTTTAAAGTAAACCAAGTATTATCCTTCTTAAGGTCTGATAGATCAAAGTTGGTTTCAGTGGACGTTAATCATCATCATCATATACCACATATAATTTCTAAGCTAATGATCAATAACACAATTGAATAAATTTCTACGAAAAAGTAATATTAATATTAAATCGGATGAGAAAAAGTAGTACTCTAACACAAAATTATACATAATATTTTATCATGATATAAGATTTTATTTTAATAAAATAAATAATAATTTTCAAAGAATAATGATTTTTTCAAGTGGATGAGAATGTATAATGATTTATTTTACTCTAATAAGATAAATAAACATAAACGGATGAGAAAATGGTACTTAAATTTTTAACACAAAAAATTGATCTTAATAATTAAGTATATGAAAATATATTTGTTAAATTTCTACCACGAAAAATTGATCTTAATAATTAAGCATATGAAAATATATTCGTGATCTTAATAATTAAGCAAGGGACGGATCGTGAGAAACCCTAGCTCCAATGGGCGCAAAGTTAACGGCCTCCCGATCTACTAACTAGCCGCTATAGGGAGTTTCTTTTAGAGGCAAATATGGCAAGAAAAATAAAGTTGACATTTAACAAATGTCAGTGGGACCTAGGTTTTACGACGAGTGGAAGCATGTTGGAGTAGTTTCCTAGAGAAAAAGGATAGAAGCACGTGATAGGTGAACTTGTCGTGGTACATGCAGTTGACTCCGAGGAAAAGACAATCAGTGGAGATAAGCATTATGTGCATTAGAACGAGTTAGACTGACTGGAAACTGTTAGAAGAAACCTTGCATAGGTTCTCCCCAAGGGAAAGATAAAACCTCCCTTCTTTTGTTCTAGTCATGGCGCTCAGAGAAATGTGTAGAGAATCATGGAGAGAGGAACTTTTGAGGTTACAGAAAGGTTTTGCACAGAGGAAAAATGTGTTTCTCGTGGTAAGGATTGGTTAAAGAGAAAGAAGAAGGCATTAAACGTCAAGAAGGTGGTGGTCAATTTTACTGTTAGTAAGGAGCAAACCCTAGAGAAGGTGGAAGGTTTGTCTAGACAAGATTTGGTCGGTCGCCTTGAGTATGAAAAAATGCCCAAAATGGAGCTTTTGAAGTGGGTGTAGGAGTGTTGGAAACCATTGGTTGATTATTTCCCTTAGGTGATAGCACTTCCAAGAGGCTAGTGTGTTTTTGTCTTTCTCACTAAGGAACATGCAGAGCAAATATTGAATAGTTTTTGAGTGATTATGGAATGGTTGTTGATATTATGGCGTTGGACTATGCATTTTGAACCCTACAAAAAGAAATTGGATAAGCATCATCTGTGGTTGTTGTTATAAGGCCCCCCTCTTCAGTTCTAGACCAAGGAAATTATGGTAAACCTTGCAAACCATTTGGGTAAATTCATTTACTTGAACCCTTATTTTCTTAGAGCAGATGAAAGAACCCTTGCTAGGGTTTTAATGGAATTCGAGATGTTTGATTGTTTACCTGAGGAAGTGAATATCAGAAGGGGTGAGTTGTCTTTTAATCAGAAGCTGGATTATAAAGGCATCCCCTTCAATGTTTAAATTGCAGGAAAACTGGTCATTTGAGGGAAGGTTGTACGTGGTGGGAATATTGGACAAGGGGAGCGCAACCTGTGTTCTGGAAAAGGCAAGTTTTTCACTTAGAAGAAGAAGACAAGGACTTATCTTTTGAAGGTAAGGCCCTCTTTGAAACTTCGGTCCCTTATGAGGATTTAACTAATTATGATCTTAGGTTTATTAATTTAGTTGAAAAATAGTTTTAATTGAGAAAGAAGGAAAATTTGGTTTCTTCTGAGGATCATGAGTCTTTTGGGAAGGGTTTGGGGGAGAGGGTTTGCCAAAATTAAGCAACCCTAGACTGTAAAACTCCATGAATCTCTTTATCGAAGATGGGGAATCCTTCTGAGGAGTTACTCGGAATTTATTCTTCTTTTTCTTCTTCATTTTCGGATGATGTTCCCACTTGTTTGGACACCAGTTATATTCAAGACGGGGTTTTATTTGATAAAGGGAACCAGAAGGAAAATATTGTGGAATATCTGGGTGATATGCAGGTGACCCCTTTGGTCACTTTTACCAATAGGCCATCAATCTCTCCCCTAAATACCTCGATAAATTCTATTTGTCACCAAAATGTCACTATAAGAACGAAAGGTTCAAAAAAATTTACAATGAAAGGGTTTGAATCCACAAATGAAGATGAACGGAGAAATAGTGGAGAGTTTGTCCTTCTGTATGAAAGAATTAAATTAGCGAAAGTTGATTCTTCCAAAAGGGATTCTAAGGCGCTTAGAGTATAGAATCCTTTGTTGAATGGTTCGTAATGATTTGCATCTCGTTAAATGTGAGAGGGATAGGGGGGATTCCTAAAAGAAGATCCCTTAAAAGGTTTATATATTCAAATCTTGTGGATGTTTATTTCTTCCAACAAACGATAGTTGAAGCAAAAAAACCCTGTGAAGTTCTTTTAAAAAATATTCAAGGCTGTGAGGTGTGTGTTGTGGACTCAGAGGGTCTGTCGGGAGGGTGCAGGTGGTAATTTGGAATCTGAGATATTGTGATGTTAAGCCTTTCAAAACGGCAACAGGTATTCTGTTGGAAGGCAGAGTTCAGGTTTTTGCTGAAACTGTGAGACTATTGAACATATATGCTCCTTATAAAGATCGAAGAAGTTAATGGGAAAATGTGGATTCAAGTGGGGTGTTAAGGCTGCCAAATGTGATCATTGGCAGATATATGAATTTTACTATGTTTTCAAATGAGGTATGGGGATCATCGGCACGCTTGGATCCTTTGGCTCCTTTCCTGCAGGATTTGTTTGTTAGGAATAATCTGGTGGATATTCATCCTGCAAAGATTACCCCCACTTGGAAAAATAATCGACAAGGAGACAAGGGGGGAGGTAAAAGGTTGGACAGGTTTTTCATGGAGGATTCTTTAATTTACAAAGAAAGTTTAAGATTTATAACATGGAATATCCTAGAAAACTTATCTGATCATAGCCCAATTGCATTGCAAGTTGAAGAAGAGGAGTTGGTTAAAAATTTCCCTTTCAAGTTTAATCAATCTTGGTTAAGGGAGGAGTTTTTCTGCAAGATTGTAAGGGAGGTTTGTCCTACTATACAAATTGAAGATAGGTTAAATGTTATCGATATCATGGTGAAAAAAGTACGAAAGCTGAAAATTTTAGTCAAAATATGGATTAAAATAAAAGAAGAGGAAGATAGGTGAGATCTCACCCAAACTAAAGTTTAAATAAAGGAAATTTTAGTGAGAAATTGGAATACAAACTTCTCTATGGAGGATAGAGATCAGTTAAAAAACCTGGAATTGAAAAAGGATGATATTCTTAGAAGAGCTGAAGAACTTTGGTGTTTGAAAAGTCGAGCGATTTGAGTGGAGGAAGGTAAGAGGAATATACAATTTTTTTTCATAAACATGCCTCTTACAGGAAAAATATTAACATGGTATGGGAAATCTCGACTCAGTCAAGTGGTAAAACTTCTTCTCAAGCAGGTGTTCAAAGAGAAGTTGTTTCTTTTTTCTCCAATCTATACAAAGATCAGGGGAAATTCAATATCAGGGAATAAATGAAGGATTTAAATCTCTTCCCTTCTTTTTTTCAGTTATGTTGAGGGTATGGAATTGGGAAAGGAAATCAGTTTCGATGAAGTAAAAAGAACCCTAAAAATATTTGCCAAGGACAAGAGTCTTGGGTCGGACGGGTGGCCAAATGATTTCTTCTCGTCTTTTATGGATATTTTGGGAAAAGAACTGTTGGACATAGCATAATTTTCCAGGAAAGAAAAGTTTATGAGTGGGGGGCTTAATGCTAGTTTTCTAACCCTTATTCCAAAAAAGGAGAACTTGGTTTCCTTTGGTGACTTCAAACCAATTGCTTTGTGCAATTTGACCTACAATTTAGTGACAAAAATTATTGCTTTTAGACTGAAACCCATTCTTTCTGAAAGGCTTTCAAAGGAACAATTTGGTTTCTTAAAGAACAAGCAAATAATGGAAGTGATTGGTGTGATGCAGGAATGTTTACACTCTGCAAAAACTAAAAGAATGAAGTCTCTGATCCTAAAGATGGACCTCGTGAAAGCCTGCGATAAAGTCGATTGGGGTTTTTTCCAATTGAATTTAATCCAGGTTGGTGTTCCTTTTGATGTAACAAATTGGATCCTCGCCTATGTGTCTTCAACAAATTTCACCATTCTGGCCAATGGAGTCCCCACTTCTTTCTTTCCAAGTTCTCATGGCATTAGGCAAGGTTGTCCTTTGTCACCTTTCCTCTTTCTACTGATAATCGAGGGATTTAGCAGGTTACTCTCTGAGGCACAAAAAAAGGAAAAATTTTAGCTTCTGGAATGGAAGTCAACCCAGAAAAATCAAATTTTTTTCTCAAAGGGATGTAGTCACCTCTGTTTTTTGTTACAATATGGAGCCTCAAGAAAATGGTTTTAAATATTTGGGTTTCTTCCTAAAACCAAACAATTACAGAAACTTGGACTGACTATGGTTAGTTAAAAGAATTAATAAAAAGCTAAGTAAGTGGGTTTATCGATTTTTATCCCTTGGAGGAAGATTAACTTTGGTGCAAAGAATGTTATCCAATGTACCAGTTTATTGGTTTTCTCTAATGATGGTACCCAAGTCAATGATAAACTCTATTCGATCCAATATTTTTAACTTTCTATGGAGAGGGGCGGGGAATGGAAGCTCTTTCCATCTTGTGGCCTGGGAGCGCCTAGAACTTCCAAAAGGAATGGGAGGATGGAACATTAAAAATTTGGACTGGTTCAACAGTGCTCTGTGCTTAAAACGTTTTTAGAAAAACATTATAGGAACTAGCCTTTCGAGTAAGGTGTGTAAAGCAAAATATCTAAAAGATGTTGATTGGGAAGCATGGTTCATATGGAAAAGGTTGATAGTAGTAGTTTCTCTATAATTTGGAACAGTTTCATAAAGAATTTCATATGGTTAAAAAAAGTGTTGGCTTGGGATATTGGGAACAGACAACAATTCAGAGTTGGAATTGATACTTTTGTGGGAGAAAATGAAAACTACAAATTACCAGAGGAGATTATCAATCATCTTGATATTTTAGAATTGGAAACTCTGAACATGATCAAAAGACCTTCTTGGTAATTCTTGAAGGGTGACTATTGGTTCTTATCAAAAGATTTGGGATTTAGAGGTATCTGGGCAGAAATATGGGATAATTATATCCACACTTTGAATGTGGTGGGCATAAGACTAAGCTCTGAGGAAGACAAACTTATTTGGTCTTGGAATAAGGTGAATAGGAAGGTAACAACAAATGAGGCTTATTCTGCAATTGTTCGGGCTCTCTCCACATGCAATTTCAAATGGTGGAACACTAAAATGTGGAAGTGGTCTCTTCCTTTAAAAGTGAAAAGTTTTTTCTGGTTGCTAATGGAAAATAAAATTTTAACTTGGAAAATTTTAAAAAAAGGGTCGTTGGGCCCAGGTTTATGCCCTATCTGTAAAAGAGGGGATGATTATGTTGATCGTCTGTTTATAGAGTGTGAATTCAACAAAGCTGTTTGGGCCATTGTTGCAGAGGATTTGAATATGAATTTTAATGGGGTGAAGGAGCTCTGTATGATAGCTTCAAAGTTTGGTATAAAAAATGAAAAAACCTTCAGAATCCTCCCTATTTTCATTTTTTGGGACATTTGGAAGGTTAAGAACAAGGCTTTATTTGAGAATGTCAGTCTGGGTAGTACAAAAATCATTTCTCTTTATAAATAATTTGAGGGTGTTAAGGGGAAAAGTTCTCAAAAATTGGTACACAATCCTATCTCTTCTCATTTTTCAGTTGTAGGTTTTTTAATGGTTCTTCGAAGGAAGGGAGATGCACATGTGGAATGGTGTTGAAACTAAATAATCAACACTTTTTTAATTTGTGGATGGGAGGTGATGTTGGGAGTAACACAAGAGCAAAACTTCTTGGACTCTGGGGGGTTCTCTTCTTTGCTAGCAAATGTGGAATTGACTCTTTGATTATCAACAACGACTCCAATATAGTAATAGAATAGGAAAAAGGAAATTTCAATTTGCAAGTCATCAATTTAAAAGGTTGGTGTAGAAGGATAAATTTGTTGAAAACTCCTTCAACCATCTTTCTTTTATCCACATTTCAAGAATCTTCAACAGAGAAGCTGACAGGTTGTCAAAATTGGCAGAAAATTGTGATTTTGGCACTTTATATTTTCAAGAGGTGCTACAGGAAAAAATTTCAATGGACGGTTCTGTTTCTTTAGTTTAAAGTTTATGTTTTGATGTTTTTTTTGTAGTTTTTTTATATGACAGCTATATTAGTAAGGATTAGTCGTTGGGATAAGTTCAGAGTCCTTTATTTCTTTTTGGTGGGGTTCGATGTAGATGAAGCATAAGTCAAGAAATTCAGTAGCTATAGTTTTGTTTTGGAATGATGTAAAAATTGCTAGTATGTGTTGGAAGAACTTTGAACTAAATGAAATGTATGATCCTTTTTTATTCAAATTGAATATCAAAATAGGTTTTTTTCTGGGAAAAAAAATTAAACATACGAAAATATATATAATAATTTATTATGATATAATATTTTATTTAAAAAATTAATAAATATATATTTTTAAGATTTAAATAATAATTATAATCCATTATATATATATAATAAAAACAAATTTAATTATCAAATCATTTTTATTATAAAATATTAAATGATTTTAATTTTGAATAAATGTTTTCGTATTTTTAATTCATTATTTAAAAATATATCTTATTTAGTGAAAGGTAATTACACACTTTTGATTTCAAGAGAGTATTCACTTTTTAAGTAGTAGTCATTTATTTCATATTGATATATATATAGTATTTTTATTTCTAAGTATTTTAGTACATTTATATTATATTCAAATTAATATATGAATACTATTTTTATTATGAGTACTTACAACATTTTTATGGTTAATTATGGGTTTTTATTCACTATTCAGAATTTGACAAAAAAACATTTTTAACCTAGCAAATGCCACCTCAACCATTATGGATGATGTTATCCTCAAGATTCTCCTAATGACAAGCTTGGCATGATGTAGAATACCTCTCTGATCTCTGAGTGAGAGTGAGCATTGTTTAATATGAGGTGATGAGCATGAAGAAATTCATATGAGATGAATATCCTAGATGATCATCCAGATGAACATATAGGAATTCATGTGAAATGAATGATTTTGATGACCAGTACAGGTGTTGTACAAGTACAAATACAATACAGATGAGTAGCATCGGGCAAACATTATGTAGATCATTCTCCTAGAGGTTCGCGACCTGTGGATAAAATGGCCTCTTCGTAGCTCTGATTAGTCATGTGTTGACTAGATGAGCCTATTAGAGGAAATTTCAACTCAAAATGGGCCTCCTAAGAAAAATAATAAAATAATATTTATTAATTTTGGAGGAAGAAAAGAAAAAAAACTACTTTTTTTCGTTTGTATTTTCAACATATCTCCCTGTGATTTTACTTAAATTTCGATCGGGAGAGTTTGTTTGATTCGAAATTAAATTCAGCATCCAACGAGTACCCACTTGGCATACTTTTGACGGACCCCTCTACCCCAAAACAAGAAATACCTAAAAAAACGTGAATGCGGAATCATCACGTTTTTCCAGGTATTTCTTGTTTTTTGGGTAGCGGGGTCCCTCAAAAGTATGTCGAGTGGGTACTCGTTGGATGTGGAATTTAATTTCTCATCCAACGAGCTCTCCCGATCGAAATTTGAGTAAAAACACGGGGATATATGTCAAAAATACGAACACAAAAAGTAGTTTTTTTATGATACCTATCCCCAAATTTATATTAAAAATGTGTTTAAGACCTATACGACATTTCACATTTAAAGCAATTTCATTGGATCACACATTATGACATGGAATTTGAATTATGGTTAAAAGGCCCATTTTGAGTTGAAATTTCCTCTAAAGTAGAGGGCTTAGATACCTAGCCTAGTCTAGTCATGTGGACTAGATTGAGGGTAGGCTAGATGTCACATTGTGTACTCATTGTCTGGAGTGCTCCTTATCATGAGTGGTTTATTCTTAATAGAGTCAAATGACTTGTCCATGTTGCAAGGAGATCTTATATCCTTGTATATTAGACAAAGTCTAATCTAATGTTGAAGTTGACAATTGGATCTAAGGAGTGTATGAGACTTCATAGAGTATGGTCAAATCAACATTATATCTCTTGGGAAGAATATAACCACATGTGATGAGACATCAATAAGAATAATTTTTCTATGATGAAGAAATATCCAAAAAAGTCAAGACAATCCATTGAGAAGTCCTAAAGAACATTGAAGAAGAGCTTCTAGAAGACAAGTCTTGTTGAAGATCGTGTAAGAATAATACCTTTCTTGCTAAGAAGGAGCATTTGATATTAATGTAGCATCGGAATGTATTCTTATTAAACTAGTGAAGTCGACTCAATGAAGCAAGAGAAATCAAAAGACGAGAAAGGGAAAATTACCCCAATGTAAAAGGGGAACTTGGACCAAGAAGACAATGACAATTCGGCTTGATAGATAAATAAACAATAAATAAAAGTACAAGTCGACGTAATTGTGGAAACTTCTAGTGAAAAGAGGAATATAAAAAAATTGCTTCTACACCTCATTTCACATTCAAGCAAGCTTATCTCTCTCTCTCTCAAGTGGTGCACACTACTCAAGGAGGACAAGTGAAGATCACAAGAAGCATAATTTTGGGGTTATCTTATTATTTCTATCTTTCTCAAGGTTCGCTAGGATTTCTTTTGGAATGAGAGCACATTCTTGTGCTAGGGATTAATCTTCATGAATGGTATTGTTCTTGTATTGGATTGATTGAATTTCTTCAGAGAAAAGTTTGTTGAATTTTTCTTTGGTTTGGGTTTCCCAAGGTAAAATATTTGTGTCTCTTGGTTATCTTTCACTGATCCTTGTTTATTTTTCGTTCCACATGAATGATGCTATAATTGTGGGATGATATAAATTATGAATTAATAGTTGAAAAAGATGAAAATTATACTGCTAAGCTAAAAATCTAACATGGTATCAGAGCAATTATGAAAAAATATCCATTAGCCAGAGAGTTTCTTCATATACTTTCTTCATAGACGTGACTGGAGTGTATATGCAAAACTTTAAAACTGGTGATTGGTGTTCCGTAAGAATGAAGAATTTCCCAGATTGTTTGAATCCATGTTGCGACAGGATTTGCAGATGGTAGTTCGACTTATTCCTAGCAGGGGGCATGAAGTTGAACATCCAGTCGCCTTGGATCATGACAACTTGCATAACCGCAATTATAAACAGATGAACGGGACACATCTTCTCGATAGGCCGGAAAGGAAAATCAGATCAATAGTCAGTGGTCGTAGGTAAAGGGTCGAACGAACGATTTTCTCAATCATTCGTTATGTGGACTCAAGTGTGTTGTGTTTACTTGACTCTGAAGGAGTTATCCATGTAAACTTGATTTATCGGTCGATTTTGTTGTGGAACCGGGGCATAACATGGAGCCCTATTTTGACTATGCCATAAGATGGGATCAATACACAGTGAATTGTGGAGAGTACTTCTTACGAAAAATTTGACGACTCTCTAGGAGATGGAGCGTGACATGGAATTCTCTCTTGAGGATTGATAGTATTGCATTGACCTCATCGACTTTCTGTGTTCATTTCTTATGTATCCATGAATTTGCATAAGACTTGTAGTCGATGCAAGACATGATTGGAACGCTGAGGTAAATGTAATATTGTGCATCGTACACTCTAGAAAAAGGATCATCTCGAGAACCTTCTATCTACGCATGGCAGATCACTAGTTGATATAAGCTACTCGATGAAGAATTAGTTAATTGACCTCTGCTTTTAGCAATGTCAATTTGAGAAGGATCATCTCGAGAACCTTCTATCTACGCATGGCAGATCACTAGTTGATATAAGCTACTCGATGAAGAATTTGTTAATTGACCTCTGCTTTTAGCAATGTCAATTTGAGATCACTAGACCTGGACGTGATTCACAACTTACTACATGGGATTCGCTAGGGTTTCTACTAAATTCCTGCAATGTAAAGGTTGTTAACCGTTAGTATGAAATCTTATGCTCAGAATAAGTGTCTTCACCGTGATTGGGGGACAATACTAGTGAGGAAGTATTCACATAAGTTAATCAAGAGAGAATCCTTGGTTGACCATCATACACCCATGTACCAAGGAAGAAGGAAGAAGAGGATGAAGACTATAGAAGACATCACATGGACCAACAAAGAGCAAACAATCTCCCATTATCTTGAGTATATGGTGTGAGAAGATTGGACCAAGATGGAATTTCCGAAGGATGCGTATATCTCTAGTACAATGATCATCCTTTTGATTAACAAGACAAGCCAGTAGAACTAGTGGATCTATCAAGATATGATGCAATGATCAGATAGAAGATCGAATGGCCTTGTGAAGCCTTGCAAGATACAAGAAGGAATACAACTCTCAGTGATACCTTTAGATCTCATAGGCTCTCATATTGTATGGCATTAATGAGTCACATCATTAATTCCAAATCTTCTGATGATGAGGAGGCAACCGAACAACAGGTTTGGAAGTATATCATGATCATCTCATAATGAAGAATAATGTGTGGAATCCAGTGTTGACTTCCAAGTAGATCTACAAGATCAAACATGTAGTTCTAATCAACATTAGAAATGACTTATGAAGTAAAACCAACTTGCATACTTAGAGGGAGACATGGGTAATATTCAATGTTCCTAAAAGAGCAAGAGGGTTGTCTCAGCAAACCCACTTGATATAGATAACATATATGAATACACAAGAGTGTCCAGATGCAGAGGGAGCAAGATACTGAGATGTCGAGCCAGTAGTATGTGTTGTTGCCTTTCACACACCTGGGGGTTAAGCGCATTAGAAATCTTCAAGCTGCTAGGTGAGTCCTTAGGGGCAATTCTCGAGCCAAGTACTATCACTTGATCTTGACTCCTCTGTTTACGCCAAACTCCTAACGAATCCAAGGGGGGTGGTCCCTAAGAAAGAGTTGTTTAAGGCTCTTAAGTTTTAGTCGTTAATGATGAAGTAAGTTGTTTAGGAGTTTTTGGAGTAAAATTACTGAGACAAGATTGTTTGCAAAATTAAGTAAATATTCAACAACATAATATCAACACATAAGCAAATTGAAATAAATGCAAATGAGATCAATGCCAATGGAGTCAAAGTAAAATAATGTTGTTGAAATGAAATGTTTTGCAATGTGCCTTGGTTAGTTTTAATTATTAGAATATGAGTCGAGTTATGGGAAGGGGATTCTCGATATACTGAAAGTACTGAGAATATGTTCAGAAGAAAACTAAAGTGGTTCCTCACTCAAAAATGTGGATTGAATTGAAGTCTCTGAGAAGGTTTCCAACACTACACCAACAAGGGTGTAGCATGACTGTATCTCAAGATCACTACTCAGTTGTTCCAGCTTCCTTTGATGAGTTTTCCCATGATTGTTAACTATCGTACGCCGTATTTTTGCAATGTTTCTAAGGGAAGTTGATTTTATTAATGAATTATTAAATTAATATGAAGAAATTACAAAGTGTCGAAAATCGATTTTGATTTCCCAACGACCAGGAAAAGCTCGCAGAGGGAAAGAGCATACATGAGTTGACGAAAAAATGTTTATTTCAATTTGATACATCAAATAAGTTTGTAAAATCAAAGGATTAACGACAAATTAGAATTGCAAATATGTGTCACTTTTGATCATCCACCAATAATCGGCAAAGCCTTTAGTTGGTGGCAAGAGCATACTTCGTGGCAACGAGTTGGGTAAGAAAGTAAAACTTATTCTAAGATGAAATTTAGTAAAAACAACTAATCTATACAGTCTTTCAAGAAGACAGATTGTGTGCAAGTGTTGATTAGTAAAATGTAAAGCATGAAAAAGGTTGTGAATCCCCCAAGGGGATGAAGTGTGGGCATTGTGTATCCCACTTGATTTATTTATTAATGAGTTTACAATATGATAAAAAAAATGAATTATGATTTGCACTTTGATCCTTGAAAAAAAATGGAGAAATTGAAAGAAAAAAAAGGGATGGAGGATGGAGTTTTTGATGTCCCGGATGACCCAAGACTCGAAATTTTAGTATGTCCTCCTCCTTTTCTCAAAACCTGCTAAAAACCAGCAAGTGAAATTTATTAGAATATCATAAATTAATCAAAACAAAAACATAATCTATACTACTCAAAATGCTCATAAAATTGTAGATTGTTTAAATGAAAACGACGCCTTGAAATATTGAAACATATCTAGTTTAAGATAAAGCTTTAAAAGTGAATCTAAATCTGATATACATACTTGAATAAAACCATATTTCAGATACATAATTATTTATCCAATTTTACTAAGCATCAAGTAACCGAAACCAAGAAGAAAGCTTGAATTTTCGTTAGAAGACCGAAATTCCCAAGCCTGTGCTTGAAAGCAACGAAAGAGAGGGATCTGCAAAGAAATTGTAATAGAAACAGGAAAATGGATGTTGTAAAGAGAAGTGGATGCAACTGAGATCCAAGCCCCTTCACTTTGACACAAATCTGCAAAAAACTAGGCAATTTCTCAAAAAGAACAAGGTTAATCCAATCATTTCATTAATCAAAAAGGAGAGAATAAGTATAACCAACTAGAGTTTTCTACTCCTACAAATTTCTGATAATAAAACGAACATACATAACTTGACAGCAACAAATACTTATTAAAATTTATTTGGATCTAAACACATCATTCGAAAGAAATGGAGCATGAAATTCCACAGATTTCACCTCAGATTTTGACCAAGTCAGAAGATCAAAATGCAATCACAGACAAGCCTCCAAAGCCTTCAATATTTATTAACAAAATATCAGAAACATAAGTACAAAGGGCAAAGGTTCAATGCATCCTCTTGATTGAGGATCAAAACCATGCTTTTATAGCAAAAAATAAGCTCAAACCCCAAGGGGGGGAATTTTCCAAGTGTGAGGTGGTTTTGGGGGTTGAGGTAATGGTGGGAGGAGGTTTAAATTCATGGGAGGGAAGGCTGCCACCTATATTGAGGTATCCCACTTGGTTTGGGAAGCCTTTACCTCCTCTAACCACTTCGTCAAAGTGGCAAAACCACCCTCCATGAGAGAATTCGCCCCCCTTTTATGGAAGTGAGTTGGAGCCCTTCCATTGATGGTTCAAGATGCTCATCTATGCTCAGAAATGTCCCATAAAGAATCTTCAACAACTTTGACACCTCAAACAAATCCCAGACAAGCTGCCTTTGATTTAGGAATTGGATGTTCTCCAATTTTCCCAATTATTTGACCCTCTTATTCATTTTGGAGAGAAAATCAAAAATAATAATTGAAAATTACTAATTTGACTCTCAAACGTGATTTTAGGGGTTAAGTGTGAGATCTGGGTCCAAAAATGAGCATCCGCGTGACTAAATTGGCCCCCTAGGCCCAATTTTATGACCTTTTAAACTTTTACAATTAAAATACAACATATCGATGATTTTATTAAAAATTAAAAAATCCTATGAAAGACTTACTGCGTGTCCACGAAACTTTAGGAATATGACTAGAAAGGTATAATACATAGACCCTAGGCTTTAATAACCTTTTAAGACAAAATCACCAATTTCAACATCCTGGCTTTGGAGGATTTTGAGTGAAAAACTTGAAAATTATATGTCGCTTAAAAAAGCGTCACATAATCGACGAGGTAAAAAACACTCTAGGATGATGACCTTGATGACCAAGTCCTAAGGAGACCAATCCTTTTACAAAAAGAAACCATCATGCTATGTCATTTTTTACAATTCCCTAGAGGGGGTGTGAACATGTGAAACAAGGGACCACAACTGGCCATGATGAATCCACATAACTTCTTGAGCACTGAGTAAGAACAATGATTTTTTTTATCCTTGGTGGCTCACTTTAAAAATCCCCTAAGTGCAACTTAGTGGATAACAGTATGCTCCAACATAGATTGAGTAGCTTATTAGTCATAAAGAAGACTTTATACGGACTCAAGCAGGCACCCAGAATGGGATATGCCAGGACAAACATGTACTTGATGAGATTGAACTTCACCAAGAATGATGTGGATTCTAACCTTTAGTACAAGGTTGTTGATTTGATCTTGGTGTTGTATGATTGATTATTTGTTCCATTACGGGAATAGTGAAATTTGGTGTCAAGTGTAAGAGGGAGTTGGCCTCAGAGTTCGAGATGCGAGGTCTCATCATGATGCATTAATTTTTGAGATTAGAAGTTTAATCGAGACTAGATGAGAGGGAGTACATAGTTGAGATCCTAAGATATTTAGGATGACTGCGAGTCCATGGCTATAACCATGGATATAAATCTAGAGAAGCTGAGCGATTTTGCTTCAGATTCAGATTTGGTGTACCTTGTTAACACCATACTAGATGATTGCTTTGTAGTAGACACCTTGATCCAGTGTATGCTTGAGTTGAGATCCTTCCATTGAGTTGTAGCAAAGCATGTGCTGAGGTACCTATGTGGTACAATTGTATATGGCTTAAGATATGTTTCAAGTGATGAAGTAAAGCTGAAAAAGATATACATTGGAGGAATTTTGATGTTTAAAATAAGTCTCCTAAGAGATATAATAAAATATTGCGAGTTTGTCATTTTGTGGAGAATGCATATTTACAACTCACTGCTTGCAGATAATCCATGTAACTATGATTACGTTAAAGTGAAAAGATATGTACAAATAAAAGTAATAAAAATACTTTTGATATGACTAAAACATAGATACTTTTAAACACATAAATATAATAAAAAATAAAGTACTCATAAAATAAAATACATTCTAAGCCATATAAAACAATTCACATTAAAAATTATTTATTTAAAATATATTAATATATTAAAGATAAAAAATTATATCTGTGAGATGTAGAACAGTTGGTGGCCAGGTATGGTTAAGACGTCCCCTAAGCAGAAAGGTCATCCGTTCTAATCTCATGAATACCAAAAAATCCAACCATGTTTAGGGTTGGTGCGGTCCAGGCCAAGTGCGATGCCCGATATATTTTTATATTTATAAATGAAATCTAATATCATATGTTTTGAATTTATTATAATATAAAATAATATATTATAAAAAAAATTAAAAACTATTTTATATTCATGCATTTGATTTATTAGAATATAACATTAAAATTATCATAACACTATAAAAGTTACTCTAACTTCATTACATATTCATGTTATTACTTCAATAACGTGAATATGTAGTAAGTATTCACAATACAAAAAATATGTGATAAAGTGAATGTTGAATTTTTGTATTTAGGGAAGTGTTTCCCTGGTGACTTTGTGTCTTAGTCAGTAAGAGAGGACAAGTTACATGACCCTTATATTAATTACTTGAGATGAGTAACCAATGCACTTTAGAGAATAAAGTGACTTTTTAAATAAATTTAAGTATATTTGAGAGAAAATATTTAATGGAGACAAGTGATTTTTCTCACACTAGATTAAATGTGGGTCCTTGATCTAATGTCATTTCAGCTACTTCAGGAAGGTGAAATGAAAAGGCAAGAAAAACTATAAAAAAACACCCATTCCTCATTTTCACTCACGAAGAGAGTTGGAGAGCAAGTTTGAGAGAGCAAGTCAAGTCCTTGAGAAGAGGAGGAGCACTAGAGAGAGAGATTGTGGCACGCATTCTCATGCAGAGAAATATTATACAGCGACACAAAAATCAAGGTGAAAGTACAACATGAATTCCAAGGCTACTAGCACAATTTTCGAGGAGCTAGATTTTGACAATCTGTATAGTCCGCACAGCCCGTATGATTTTACTGTAGCTATCACAAATTTTGAGGCAAAGTGACAAAATTCGAGGGTGTTTTTGTTGAGAAAACAAGCACATATACTGATATTTTCAGACTGTACAGGAAACACAAAATTTGAGGAGGAATTCATTGTAATTTACAGCCTATTGGTACATTACTTTCAGCAAGCAATTCGAGAAGAATTTGCATGGATTTCAAGACTGTTATGCATTGAAATCGAGGCTGAAAATTGGTCTACCTGGTTGAGATCAGTTGTATTCTTCTGTTGCATTATTTTACTATAGAAATAAAATTACTCTCTCAGAAACAGGTTTTCCCCTTATGGGTTTTGCCTGGACAGTTTGCTAAAATTTATGTCTGCAAATTTCATGGTAAATGTGTTAATTAATTTCTACTTGCAAATTTCATGGTGAATGTATAAATAATGTCAATGTGATGTAAAACACTCATACTCGGCATATTGAAACTATGTTAATTAATTTCTACCTACAAATTTCATGGTGAATGTATAAGTAATGTCAATGTGATGTAAACAACTCATACTCGACAGATTGAAACTATGGATAAACTTTAAATTTTCACACAAAACTTGGGAAATTAAGATTGACAAATTTCACTAAAAAGCTTACAATGAATATGTTCTAAGTTTTCACTGTAATAAACTAGCATGATAATGATTATTTACTATAATGCTACGATAATAATAAAAAAGATTATGAATATTTTCAAGTTGTAACTTTTAAGTATTCACAATATAAGGTACTAGCTTTGACATTATAATAACACAATGTATGAGTAGTGGATTTTAAAAGTAAGAGTTATAATTGTATTTTTTAATTTAAGTTTGACTTTGAATTAGAAATATATTTTTATTTTGAAAAATGAAAATGCAATTACTTAAAAGGTTTTAATATATATATTTTTTATTTTAGAGTAATTTATGAGTATTTTTTTTCAGTGTGAGTATGGACAATTATGGATTTTCATTCACCATTTAGAATTTGACAAGTAAACAATTTTAACTGAAGCAGTGTCACTTCAAGCATAAGAGATTATGTCATTTTCTAGAATCTAATTGGTTCTTGTAAAGTTGTTTTTGATAGTACATTTTTTTTAGGTCAATTTTTTACCCCAAAATTTCCCTAATGCAAGGTCTGACTAAGAGGAGTGCAATGGACATAGAAAGCACCATGAAGCATTGTTTCAACTTGAGTTAGTTATGATATCATGGATTAGCAGGAAGAAATCTTCTATAGCACTCGGTGTAGATTGCAACCATGGTGTCAAAAGGAGCGATGAAGCTCCAATAGGATACGTACGTGCAAGATAGTCGATTACCAAGCCTCTATCCAAGGAAAATTTTGTATACTTTAAGGACAAGCTTGGCGTGATGGAGAATATCTCTATGAGAGAGAGAGAGAGAGAGAGAGAGAGAGAGCATTGTTTGATATGAGGTGATGAGCAGGTAAACATTCATATGAAATGAATAGCCTAGATGATCATCCAGATGAGCAGATAGACATTCATGTGAAATGAATGATTCTGATGAGCAGTACAGGTATCATACAGGTACATATATATACAGTTGAGTAGCATCAGGTAGACATTCTCCACAGGAATCCATGTGATGGAGAATGATACATTCACTCATAGAAGTAGCCAGTTTGGCTAGTTATGAATGGCCCATGTGATGCAGTACTAAAGGACATCCTCACCAAGATAGTGACTTGGCACAGAATGTCTCCCTCATTGAGAGGGAGCGTTGATGTTCTCCTGAGTTCCAACATCGGGCAAACATTTTGCAGATCGTTCTCTTAGAGGTTTGCGACCCGTGGAGAGAATGGGCCCTTTGTAGCCTCGATTAGTCATGTGTTGACTAGATGAGTAGAGGACTCAGATGCTTAGCCTAGTACAGTCATGTGGAGTGGATTGATGGTAGGCTAGAGGTCAGATTACATACTCATTGTGTGTTGTGCTCCTTAGCATGAGTGATCTATTCTTAATAGAGTGAAATGAATTGTCTATGTTACAAAGAAATGATCTATTCTTAATAGAGTGAAATGACTTGTCTATTAAAATGAGATCTCATCTCATTGTATATTAGACAAAGTCTAATCTAATGTTGAAGTTGGCAATTGGCTCTAAGGAGTGTCCAAGACTTTTTAGAGTATGGACAAATCAACATTAGAGCTCTTGGAAAGAATATGACCACATGTGATGAGACATCAACAAGAAGAAATATCCAAAGAAGTCGAGACGATCCATTGAATAAGTCATAAAGAACATTAGACAAGCGGTGTTGAAGATCGTGTATGAAAAATACCTTCCTTGCTAAGGGGGTGTGTTGATGTTAATGTAACATCAAAATGTATTATTATTAAACTAGTGAAGTCGGTTCAATGAAGAAAGAAAGCAAAAGACAAAAAAAAGGGCAAATTACCCCAATGAAAAATGAGAACTTGGACGAAGTAGACAAATAGACAAGTCGGCTTGAAAGATAAATAAATAATAAATAAAAGTACAAGCAGACCTAATTGTGGAAACTTCTAATGAAAAGAAAAATAGAAATAAAATGTTTCCACAACTCTTTTTCACATTCAAGCAAACTTATCACTCTCTCGAGTGATGCACACTTCTCAAGGAGGACAAGTGAAGATCACAAGCATAATTTTGGGGTCATCTTGTTATCAATATCTCTCTCAAGGTTTGCTAGGGTTTCTTGTGAAAGGAGAACACATTCTTGTGCTATGGCTTAATCTTCATGATTGATATTGTTCTTGTATTTGATTGATTGAATTTCTTCAAAGAGAAGTTTGCTTAGTTTTTCTCCCGTTTGGGTTTCCCAAGGTAAAATATTTGTCTCTTGTGCATGGTTACCTTTCAGTGATCCTTTTTTATTTTCCATTGCAAATTATTGAGGCTATAATTATGGGATAATATAAGTTATGAAATAAAAGATGAAAGAGAAGAAAATTACATTGCTAAGCTAAAAATCTAACATGATGGATTGCCCATGGTTACCTTTCATTGATCCTTGTTTATTTTCCATTGCAAACAATTGATGCTATAATTATGAGATAATACAAGTTATGAAATAAAAGTTAAAAGAGAAGAAAATTACATTGCTAAGCTAAAAATCTAACATGATAGATTACCCAAGGATGGATTATTATTGAGCATTGTCACATTTCAATTCCTCCCATTTGGGTTTCCTAGGTTAAAATATTTGTCTCTTGCGCATGGTTACCTTTTAGTGATCCTTGTTTATTTTACATTGCAAATTATTGAGGCTATAGTTATGGGATAATATAAGTTATGAAATAAAAGATGAAAGAGAAGAAAATTACATTGCTAAGCTAAAAATCTAACATGATGGATTGCCCATGGTTACCTTTCATTGATCCTTGTTTATTTTCCATTGAAAACAATTGATGCTATAATTATGAGATAATAGAAGTTATGAAATAAAAGTTAAAAGAGAAGAAAATTACATTAATAAGCTAAAAATCTAACATGATGGATTACCCAAGGATGGATTATTATTGAGCATTGTCACATTTCAAAAACTATGGATAAACAACTTACCAACTTCGGTCATCCTTACTTCTTTATTAATTTTGATTTGGAAACCAAATTTTTTTTTATGTATATGATGGTTATTTGGCATGCTCTAAGACCTTAGTGGTGATTTTCTATATATGTTTGATGTGTGTGTGTATATGTGAACATTGTACTTGATAGACATAAAACGTTTAGTTTAATCTGGAAATGTTTTAAACTTATAGTGAAAACTATCTATGGATAGATATGAACAATTTTGAATTAATACTTATACAAGGATGTTTGAGCTTTGATCATGTTTAAAGAGGGTTATATAGGAATTTTCCTTAGATAGTTTGATAAGGATTATCTGAGCAAGGTTATATAAAAATATTATTTTATTAGTTTGATGAATAATAGAATTAAAGACCTGCTTCAATGTATATAAGGATTACAATTCTTTTTAAATAAAATTATAATATTGCAATTCTTTTTAAATAAAATTATGATTACTTCTTTACAAAATAAAAAAATAAATTTAAAAATTAACAAAAAGCATATCGTCTTTGAGTAGAGAGAAAAATATATCAGGTATATCGTCTTGGAGTAGAGAGAAATATATCAGGCCGAATTTATTAGAGGTTCGAGAATTATATTGGCTAATGCTATTGTTGTATTTATAAAACAAATTATTAAGGGTGCTATTGTTATATTTATAAAGTGAATTATTAAGGGGTTAAGGAATTCTATTGGCTACCTAAATTTATTTTTAAAACACTAATGCTACATAGGGGCTGAAATCCACGTGAATGTTTGCATCAGTAAATGTAACTGACTGAATTATTTACATCAATAAATATAGAGTCAGTTTAATAAAAATAAAATTGACATATAAGAGAATCATTTACATCAATAAATATAGCATCAGTTTAATAAAAATAAAATTAACATATAGGAGAATCATTTACATCTCAGTTTAATAAAAATAAAATTAACAGATAGGAGAATCATTTACATCTCAGTTTAATAAAAATAAAAATAAAATTAACATATAGGAGAATCATTTACATCAATAAATATGGCGTCAGTTTAATAAAAATAAAATAAAATTGACATATAGGACAATACATCATTGGGTCAGTTTAATAAAAATAAAATTGGCATAGAAGACAATACACCAAGTAAATGAGGTTTAATACATACCCACAAAAGTGAGAAGAATATGCTTCCAAACCTTGAGTGGTCTATTAAAAATGAGAAATCCCATAAATGGTAGCCAAGTGCCTAAAACAGCTGGCACTTACTGGCACTTATTCATTAACCCAAAAGCATTACAAGGCAGTAATTTCAATGCATTTTCGAATCCGTGAATGTTGTACTATCAGATGTCTCCTATAAATGGTTTGGTTTAGTACAAAGCAGCAAAATTGACATGAATATGCTTCTAAACACCAAAGCGTTCGATTAAAAAATGAAAACTCTCATAAATGACAGCCAACTGATTATTTAAAAGAGCACCATTGAAAGCCACCTCAAGCAGCTGGCGATTATTCATTAAGCCAAAAGCATTACAAGACATTGTAACATACCAGCATAGCTCAGTTCGGAGAATTTCAACAGATCTTGGATTCCGTAAATATTGTACCTATCAAATGACTTGTCGATGTGAACCTCAAACCCAGTACTATATCATGACAAGCCGCAAATAATGATTTTTGTAGCAAAACTCTTTCATACACCACTTAGTAGCAATGCCCAAGATCAAGGGTTCAAGAGCCTACTAACAAATGAACTGAGAATATGATCATCAAGTTATTGAAACACGTGCCATGAAAGATGCTAGGTGTAGAATACAAGTAGAACTAAGACTATAAACAATATCAATAAAAACACAATCATCATTATCTGTCCCTTGGCTCCTGCCTTCTTCATCACCAAAGCGACTTTTCTCTGCACAGAAAATATATTACGGATTAGGAATCTTGACAACTGATGTATTCTGGTTGAACTTAGAACGGTGCCTAATAGTAGCCTCTGATTCTGATGTGCCTTCATATATATATGAACAGATAGATCAGATAGCATATTCCTTCATACTTAGTTTTATTAATTTTGGTATGTTATATTCTTTATAAATAATCAAAAAATATGGAGAGGAGAATCACATTCATACAACATGGTATACATTTTAGGAATGCAAGGATTCATTTTAAAAAAATCTGTATTTAGTTAGACTCAAGCGGAAAGAAATCGACGGTGTACTCTTAAAACTAACTTGAACAAAATCCAGCCTATTGGAAGTTTTGTCCATGTCTTGGTCAAGTTCCTCCAAAATTCTTTCCTGCAGGCAAAAGCAGATTCACGGTGCAAGTCAGTCAACAGAATTTGTCTTCTTTAACATCTTTCAAGAAATGTTGATCAAACATAATAGACGGAAACTGATAAAAAAATACTGATGAGCTCAATCGCTTGAATTCATTAAATCACAATACTAGCAGGTTAATAACCAAGGAAGAAATATGTCCAAGAAAATTCACCTGCCCCATGAGTTCTTCATGTATTGTGAGACCAACACTGCCAAGTCTCTCAACACTTGCACTAAGCTCATCTAGTTCTTGATCTTGTTCTCTGGTCACCAGGCAAAACAAGTTAAGATACTACCAGATCTAGGCTATTCAAGAAAACAAACAAGTGTACATTCTTGGAAAGGAAGAACAAATTTTGAAAAAGGCTATTAAGCATAGGCTTCTAGAACACCTGTAAAAATAAAAACATTTAAAAGCAATCTTCAATAACGTACATTTGATCCTACTTTTAATAACAGAATACATATATTGGCAGCATACAAAATTCATAAAAAGATAATAGTCATTGACGGCTTTGAACTGCAAGAAATACCAGCAAACAATAAAATAATCGTACTTTATGAGAAGAACTTGTCTGTCTGTTTCTGATGTAAGAAATTCATCATTATTTGAGGTCATAGCTCGATTTGGTTTTGCACCCAGATGATCATCTGGCAACCTTAGAAGTTCCCGGCGCATGCCATTCAGACTGATATTAGCTGATTGGTTTTGCGCAGAAGATTTGTCCATACCCGTTTGCACAGCTTTTCTCAGTGTCTCCATCTAAGAGTACATTCAGCACATTTAATAATTAGATATAGATATATTTAGCAGCCTTGGATGAAAGAGCATACATGTCATACATAGATACTTTTGGATCCCCTTGCTATTATAATTACACAGAAAACATTGCTTCACTGCAGAACTGTCAGATGATGAATCTAAACAAAGATACTCTATGAAGAATCTTAACTAAGTCTCCACTGAAAAAAAGGTATCAATAAAGAAAGACCTGACTCCGAGTCGAACCAGTCCATCTCTTGCGCTTCTCAAGTTCAACTTCATCGATGCTAAAACGTGCTGGATCCCGTTCTGCCACTGCAATGGCCCTTCCAAGCTCATCTACCTTCCCACCAAAAACCCAGCTCCTCAGCAAATGAAGTCTAAACAAATTAAGTCGATCAAAAATCCATCTTTGAAGAAATCTGCAATTTACCAAACCAAATACTCTTCTCAAACAGTTGGCAAACAAAAACCAGTATGGCTTCAGATCCCGAAGCACATGTACATCCAATTCCCCCACAAAAATCAAGACAATTTCAATTATGAGCGAAAACTTAAATAGGCACATTTGAGCCCGAATAAATTTACTCACCACAAATCAGAATCTTTAGTTCAATCCCTTGTACTAATCCATGGTGAAGGCTTCAGTACAGGCAGCTTCAAATGGACATTTTGTGGTTATTTTGCATGCAGGTAGATAACAAGTAAAATATTGCAAATAGGCCTAAAAGGACACATTACCTGCCATTCAATGCTTTCACATCCTGCAAGCAGCTCTTTTGTAAGATGAATCCTTTCACCTGAGCTTGGAAAGAGTTGTTCCCATCTTCTGAATGTAGACTGTAATTTATCCACCTTTTGACACAAGAAATTTATTAAAATCATATCAGCAAGAATTGGAAAAGAATGGAAAATGCAAAAGAAATGAGTTCTGAAATGCAAAAATACTTGATCTCAGATGTATTAAGGATCAAAAAGATATTAAAAAAAAAAGAGAAATGAATTCTGGAAAATTTTGAAGGTAAAAGACAATGAAAACCTGATAAATTAAAAATGCAAGAAAGGCACTAAACACGCTTTAAGCACCATGGAATTAAAAAGAAAGGCCAGATAACAGCTGCCAGGCACCCCACATAAAACTCTACTAATACACATTGGGCATCCCCACGATAGCACAAAGCAAGACAGTGACTTGGTTAGCAATCGTTGGTACTGCCTTAACCTCAACTGACTGAAGGTAAGGCCACAATGGTTGGACTGTACCATCCTGGCTGGCTGGTAAGCTTCTCAGTTTGCAATAAAGATAGAAAAGAAGTTCAAAAGATGAAAGAAAGGGAACACTAAACACACTTAAAGAAAGGCCAGATAAGAGCCTACACCAGACATAAGGGCAAAATTGCCCTAGAAACAGACATAATGGTATAACTTTCTTACAACAGCCAGGAATGTTCCTTTACCCAACAAAATCTTATTGGAATTTGACAGGCAGTGAAGAAATCTGCTTCGTGATACTCGTTACAACAAATGTGAGACTTTTGAACTAAATTTAATTAAAATGCCAAAGATGGCCATGCTTCCCTTCAAGTTTATCTTTTTTGGTCATGTAGAATGCAGCTCAATTTTTTGTACTTCGAAAATACAGGGAGTGAACATGATATTGCACCCACACCCACAAACCAAACCTTGGCTTTAAGCATTTACTATAATTTTAGGCAGTCCTTTGTTTACAGTTCTATGTAAATTAGAAATGGTTTGACTCATTGAATTTAGCTTCAAAATAATTACACAGGAAAGAATTTAATCAAAACAAAAATGACATCACACATTGAAAGTGTTAATAAGTCCCTGTGACAGGACCAGACTGCATGAAAAGGGGTTTTAACTTGCTTGGGTATTATGTTCACCATGTAACTTTTTTTGCATTTGGCTGGTATACCCAAAATGGACCCTTTCGACCTGCAATGTTAGTTGGAGAATTTTATACCCAAGATAGAGATTTTAAGTCTGACCTGATTGAGTCAGTCATTGAGACCTTCATCTAGGGGAAATGGGAAACCCACATTGGAGGGCTGTAGTTATCAAAACCTCACCAGGGGGTATTCCCTTTCTCACTTTACCAAAGAGCCTCTCTATTGCTACGTATACATGACCCTTTGGTGTGTTGCAAAACCTTATAGTTTTCTTTTATCAGAGTGAAAATTTTAAATTTCTCAGTTAAGGAATCAACCAGGATACATTCCCTGCAACATGTCTTAAGTTTACCAGTCTTCATTTGTTGCTCTCTCAAATTTTTGGATCATTTGGAGGCCTCAATAGGAAAGATAGTCGGCCATGAACCACCTAAAATATTTTCTCCATGCCCAACCAAACACACCTGTGTAGAGTGTCAGCATATCCTTGAACTCAAGAAATCAGTCAACATCAAATACACGAAAACAGGTTTAACCAAAGGGTGGCTTATGTCAATCACCCCAATTGTTGTTTTAGACCATTGAACTTGAGGATATGATCAACAGTTGTCAATTTATAAACTCAAAGGTTGGCCACCTCTAAAGGTGCTTCCAATGATGAAATAAACCATTCAAAGGTGCCCACCCAATCCCTTGTCAGAGGCGAGAAAGCAATCAAATTCATTGTATGAGGAAAAAATTCACCCTCAACGACTTCTGGAATAAGAGATTGAGGACTGTGGAACCTAATCATTTCTCCATGCTCTCAATGTAGTCATTGACCTTAAGCCACTTTTTACGTAACAAAGATTTCTCTTCAAATGTTCCCGAGTTCACTGAACCAGCAAAAAAACGGTCAGAAGAATTAAAAAATGGTTAAAGTTGGCAAACAGTATTGAAAGAAAGTCAAAGCCAAGGTTCCAAGGTGCAAACCTTGCTCCGGGTCATTTATCTAGGGGCACAGATTTTTAGCTCCATGCACAAGGAATTGAAAAGCAGTGGTAAGAAATATGAAGACAATAAAGCGTTGCATTGAAATAAATAAATGAAAGGCCAAGGATATAGTCATGATCAGCAAGCACCGTGGAAGTATGGCAATTTAATGAAACATCCAAGTGCTCCAGTAGTTGAACATTGCAAGAAGGCCCAACAAACAAGTTTGGCTTTTGTTGTTAAAATACAACTAAAAGAATCGTTATTATTCGAACAGAACAATGTCATGCTATGAAAAACATGGAAAACTAAAACGCTTTTATGGACCACTAAATGGATTTTCAGGCTTAAGAGATGATCAAAGAGTGTAAAGGGTAATGCAAAGCTGTCAAGATATTTGTCCCAGCAAACCTTACTATGGCCTAGTCAATTGAAACTTGAAAGTGACCTACCTATCACTTTGGATGAGTTAACAAAGCCCATAAGGCCATAACAATGACAACTCTTCAAGACTAGATAGGTTATGCTGTGAATCCTACGAAGACACATGGAACTTTACATGTCCCAATCTTCAGGAAAGTGTTTCTGGAACCTCATGCCTTGGGCTGAAAGCAACTGAATTTGGATAAATTGTTGGAATAATGTTGTATCCAGAACTCATTCTTTCCCAACAGATATGGTCAGCATGTAACAACAACGAAGCAGCATGTTGAAAAAGGAATGGCTGAAGAAATGGTCATGATGAGCAAACAAATTGGAAGTACGGCATTTTAAAGAAAAATCTAAGCTAGAACTGCGAAGCTGAGACAAGTCACTAAAATTATTGAAGACCAAACAGCTAAAGCAGCCAATATTCAAGTGCAAGTCCTATATTCGGAAAATAAGAAAAAGCACAGAAAGCAATTTTTCAAGAATTTGGATGTTAGATTACAATTTACAACTAAAAGGAATCATTATTATTCAAACTGAACAAGAATACAATATGAAAGGATGGAAAACTCCAGATCTTTTATGGGCCACTAAATGGCTTTCCAAGCTAAAGATGACCTAAGAGTACAAGGGGTGATGCAAAGATGACAATGTAGTATCAACTACACAACAATGACCCAGACAGCTGAGAGTTACCTTCCTCTCACTTTGGACAACTTAACAAAACTAAAGCCATAGCAACTGACGTCTACAACCCTAGATCGGTTACAATGTGAATTATACAAGGGCACATGGAAATCTACATTTCCCAATATTCTTTAAGTTTACTAAGTAGTTCTTATAAGTTGGTCTCTAGGAGAGGGTATCAATCAAGAAAACATTAGGCTAATCCCCAAGGCAGAAAATACTAAAATCTCGAATATTACAAGAACTAGTCTAATTGCCGGTGGCTTATTAAGTTATTACTTTTTTTTAACATCTATTATAAAAAAATTGGTAAAAGCGATAGCTTGTAGGACAATTATGCCTCAGATTGTGAGGCCCAAAAAAGCTAGCCTTATTCAAGGAAGATATATCTTGACAACACCGGACCTATTTTGGGAAATGGTGCTCTAGACATTCCCACGCTATGGCAACAATGATGCATAAAGATCCATATCTTGATGGGATACAAGATAAATCCCTGAGGTATCCATGCCAAATATGATAGTTACAAAATTATGTCCCATATCCATTAGAAAGAAATATATAAAACAAAAATAGCCTGAGAGCTCAAAAAACTAGACTATAAATGAAGCCTTGGTAGTTGGTACCTCATTTAACACCAAGTTTGCATGGTTTGAGCTAATATGAGCTCCATTGTGAACAATATTCTTGCTGATAAGGTTTGATGATTTGGAGAACTGTTTCGAGAAAATTATTATTTTTTATTGATTTTCTTCATTGTGGGATGTGTTATCCACTAAGTTGAACTTAGGTGGATTTCCAGTGAGCAATAAAAGACTTGAACAAATCAATTGTTCATCACATGTGTTCAAAAGTTCATCAGGCCAATCAATGGCCCTTTTTTATTTTTTTTACATGTTCATACCTTGCAGGAAAATTGTAATAAATGACTTAGCATGATGAAATTATGTAAAAGGATTGGCTTTACTAAGACCTAGTCATCAATACTTTACTCTAGGGTGTTTTTTCCTTGAGAATTATACGTCATTTTTTAATGACTTATAATTTTTGAGTTTTTCACCCACTCCTCCAAAGCTAGAGTCAATTTTTACATGTTCATACCTTGCAGGAAAATTGTAATAAATGACTTAGCATGATGAAATTATGTAAAAGGATTGGCTTTACTAAGACCTAGTCATCAATACTTTACTCTAGGGTGTTTTTTCCTTGAGAATTATACGTCATTTTTTAATAACTTATCATTTTTGAGTTTTTCACCCACTCCTCCAAAGCTAGAGTCAATGTCTTGGTGGTTAGACCTTAATAGGTTATTAAAACCTATGCGTCAATGTATATTACCATGCTAATCATTGTTTTTGAGTCATATGAACATGTACTAAGTCCCCCATAGGTTTTTTTTAATTTCCGGAAAATATAATTTTTTTCGTTTTTCTAGGCTTATTTTTAATAAGTTAATTAAAAATATTCAAAAGTGCACAAAAGTGTGGCCTAGGAGCAGAATTTGACATGGGGGTGTTCATTTTCTAACTCAGAGCACCCACTTAACCCCTAAACCCACTTTCCTAAGTTTTCGAGTAATTATTTATCTCTAAAATTAATTATTACACGAAATGGTAAAAAAGACCAAAAAAATAGATAAAGTGAAAAATTCGACAACTCATAAAATAAAAGAAACGTGCTGAAAGTCAATTTTATGAGTTGGCAAAGTAAAGTGGAAACATTCCTAAGGTTTCTAAAACACTTTGAAGTGTTTTTCTCGGCAAATAAAGGCAAGTCGATTTTGCTAAATCAAGTGGAGCACATCTCTCAAGAAAAAGATGGAAAGTTGTAAGGATAATAGCAAGTGTTGAGTTATGAATTAGAAGTTGGCATATTTTTTGTCTTTTCCATCCGATGCCAACTCAAGCAAAGTGCTCTCTCTTGGACAAGTGCACCACCCTCTCTTGGTCATATTTTCTATATAAGCAAGGCATTGCTCCATTATTTAAGATGGAGGATTAAACCTATGCTCTTGTAATACTTAGTTGCTTCTATATTTTGTTGAATAAAGTGAAGACTTTAAAGTTAGGAGCTCTGAATGGTGTAAGATCTTGTTGATATGAATGCTGCAATTAATCGAGGTGATATTTGGCTAAGTTATTGTTCATTTCTTACAAGTTTTGCAAATCTAATTTCTAGCTTAAAAATCCTTTATGGTCTATTGAGTAAACATTTAAAGTAATAATTTGTTTACTTGTATTTGGTTATCTGAGATTAAGAAGCAACATTTTGTAGTTGGTCATACTTGTGTTCTTCTCATTTCATTTGATTGAATGCACTAAATTGGATCTCACTTGTTCAAAGTTTGTGTGTAGCTTGCAGATTATCTCAGGTGAAGGAGAAGTGGGAGCTCGGTTGCATCCCTTCTTTCCTTCATTCTTTATCTTAAAGATCTAACATTTCTTGCATTTTAGGCGCTCTCTCTTCTTCGCAACGTTCAAGCTTGAGCTTGAGGGTTTTCTCTCCCATCTCATAAAAATTCAATCTTTCTCTTTGGTTACTTTTCTTACAAGCTTAGATTTCTTTAAAAGATTATTATATGAAGTTTAGGCTTGTTTACATGTTAGATCTAAAGTGGTTTAATAGATATCTTAAGCTTAGATCTAACACTTCCTTTCTAGTACTCAAAGCAGTAAATTTTTCCCATTTTTTGTAAAGTACTAGAAAGTGTATTTTATGTACATGCTTGTACTAATCCATTAATTTGCACATTGTTAGCTTGCTGGTTTTTAGCAGGTTGAAATAAAAAAGAGAGAAATTATGGCCAAATTTTGACAAATCTAGCTATCCAAAGGCTCCAAAGTGCCCATTATTTTTCCCTTTCTTCCGGCAATTTATTGTAAACCTTTGGCCAAAGTATATGGTCAAAAGGCAGCCCTTTATTTAATTATCAGCAGTGTAACAATTTAATAAAAGAGCAAGTGGGATTGCGGCTCCCACACCCCTCTTCCCCTATTTGGGAGAAGACTGTAACTGTCCTTGAAGTGGGTTGGATTTTCTTGTTCGTTTAGATTAGATTTGATTACTTCAACTTTTAAATCAATCAAGTTTATTTCAAGATTTACAAATTTTATTCAAAGTAATCAAATACTAACCCGGCATTTATTTGTCATAGTAATTAGTCTCGCAATTTTTTGTTCACACGAGCACACAATCCGTCCTGAAGGGTTGTATCTCAACTTTACTTCGCTTTCATAAATTAGAACGAACAATTGCCTATTCTGTGTATGCTCTACCGCTCGCAGCTCAGTCTGAATCGTGGGGATATCAAAAGCGGAATTGTGCACTTATTAATTTTCTCACATCTAATTAAACAACTCATTTTAATAAAAGTAACTACCCAAAACATTACGAAAATCCGACGTAAATGATTTTGGAGAAGTAGGGGGCAAATTCTTCAGGGGAAGCGAGAACAACTAGAAAGTGACCGTGGGGTCTCGTTAGCCTACACCCTTGTGGTGTAGTGTTGAACACCCCCCCACGACTCCATCTAGCCCACATTTTCCCGTGCGGAGCCACTCTTCCCAAATTCCGGACATATTCCCAGTACCACTTGGTATATCGAGAATCCCCTTCCTTTAATTACTCATCATTCTAATAATTAAAAATGACCAAGTACACAAGCAAAATATTTTCCTTGTTTTCAACAGCATTCATTGTGTTGTGACTCCATATTGGCACAGGTTCAATTCTTGTACTCTCTATTTTGCTTATAGTCATATTGTGATTATTGATATATCTTGCAATGCTAATGAATTTAGTTATATAATTTTGCATAGTGTCGTGTCAACAATTTATTCATTTCTAACTCCTTAAACAACCCAATCAATTGAAACAATTAAAACACTTAAGAGCCTTAGAAACTCTTTTGGTAGGGACTACCCCCCTTGGCTTTGTTAGGAGTCAAGCCTAGACGGAGGAGTCAGGATTAGGTGACAATACCTGACTCGAGACTTGCCCCCAAGGGCGCACCAAGCAGCTTGAAGATTTTTGTTGCGTTAACCCAAGTGCGTAAGAGGTGGCAACAGGATGATTGTCATTGATGATATTTAGACTCTAGAATGAGAAGATACGTATTGTTTCTCTATGATGTCCCGATATTAATGGACGTCAAAAACTCACTCTTTTCAATTATATTTCCAAAATCATGAATGCTTTGTAGCACTTGTTTTGCATACATATATACATGTGTTTTTGCATTTTTGTGTCATGTAAATGTATCATGTCCAAACTTTCTAGAAGTATGTCATAATTGTAAATTTTCCTTTAATATTCAAACTAAGGCTAAACAGTGCATGCAAATCTCTACTGATAACCACACATGAATATCTTTTACAGTATGCAGCAGAATATAAAACTGAGAAATAAATCACATCACATCACAATATTGACACTATTATTTTGGATATGGAAACCCCCGAAAAAACCCAAGATGGGAAAAACCGGTGCAGCAGTCAGATATAGATTTTATTATGAGAAAATATGGAACTTTTACAATCACTGCAAATTCACCCAAACCTGGATAATGCAATACCCGGCAGAATCACTGGGCAAATCCCAGCTAAACCTCAACACCCTCTTGTGTGAGTGTACGACCCAGCTGTACGAAGCTCGGTGATCTTGTTGCTCGCTCCTTTGTCTTCTCAGCTAAATCCTCTGTTTGACTTTCTCTCCCTATATGTATCCTGTCTCTGTCGAAATACAAGTGTGTGTGTGTCCTCTCCACCAATTGATCTCTCTTTTATAACTTTAGGTAAAGCGAAAACCCTAATTTCACTTTCACTTTAATTAGTGGTAAAGCAAAAACCCTAATTTCACTTTCACTTTAACTAATGTTTCACTAAAATTAATTTAGATCACTTTAATTTATTTTCCAAAGTAAACTTACGAAAAGTAAATTAAATACAACTGGTTTCCTAATTTAAGTCTTCTACATGCAAGAACACATGCAAGCGGGTAGACCTTCCTTGTTGTTGCTAGTTTAACATTCCCTCTCAACCAGGAAGGGATTCGATAGCAACCCCAACTTATCCCTGAACTTCACAAATCTCTGTTTGCAAAGTGCCTTGGTGAAAATGTCCACTGCCTGCTCATCTGTTTGTATGTACTCCAACCGAATGGTTCCTCTCTAGATACAATCTCTCAAGAAGTGGTATTTGATGTATGTGTTTGCTCCGGTCATGGAACACTGGATTCTCAGATAGCCTCATGCCACTCTGATTGTCATAGTGAACTCATATAGCCTCTAGCTCACACTCGAACAACCCTGCAAATAACGTCCTCAGCCACATACCCTCACAAGCAGCCATGCTGGCTGCCATGTACTCGACCTCTGCCGAGCTCAATGTTGTTGATGAACCAAGACACAGTCCCTAATCCAATGCTGAAATAGCAACCTGAAGTACTCTTCTGGTCCTCTACACATCCTGCCTAGTCAACATCTGTGAAACCTGCTAACTGCACACTCCCCCTGTGCTCATAAACCAATCCATACTTCATTGTACCTCTGATGTAGCAAAGTATGTGCTTCGCAGCCGTCTAATGCACTCTTCGAGGGTTCACCATGAAGTGACTCAAAGAATTGACTGCAAAGCTGATGTCTAGTCTAGAGTTGACCAGATTCATAAGTGATCCAATAAGCTAACGATACAAGGTAGGATCAAATCCCTCTGACCCTGATGCATCAATCTTCCTCCAGTTGGAAACTAGAGGTATGGCCATAGGCTTGCAGTCCTCCATCCTGAATCTCTTCAAGATCTCTACTGCATACTTCCCCTGTCCAATGAAGAAGCATCCATCTCTCTGCCAAACCTTCAAGACCAGAAAGTAATGCATCAAACCAAGGTCTTTCATCTCAAACTCAAGTGCAAAGTTGGACTTGCAGTCTCCAATCAACCTCTCATCTCCTATAAGAAAGAGATCATCCACATATAGGACCAATACGAGAGGCACCTCACCTGTCAAGAAGTACAGGTTGTGGTCAGCCTCACTCTGTTGAAATCCCATCTCCCGTAGATAGTTGTCAATCCTTGAGTACCATGCTCAAGGTGCCTGCTTGAGCCTGTAAAGAGCTCAATGCAATCTGCATACATGTGTCTCCCTGTTCTCCACATCAAACCCCTCTGATTGCTCAATATATACCTCCTCCTCTATCACTCCATTGAGGAAGGCAGTCTTGACGTCCATCTGATGGACACACCAACCCATCTCATCTGCTAGTGAGATAATGGTCCGAATAGAAAAATACCTAGAAACAGGGGCGAAGGTCTCCTCATAATCAATACCCTCCTTTTGTGAAAACCCCTTTGCCACGAAGCATGCCTTGTACTTCTCCACACTTTCGTCTGCTGCATGCTTCACCTTGTAGATCCATCCAGATCCCACCACCTTTTTCCCTTGTGGCCTCGGCACAATCTCCCATCCCTGGTTTTTCATTAAGGAGTCATACACCTCAACCATAGCCTCCCGCCACACATCATGTTGTGCAGCCTCCCCAAAGCTGGAAGGTTCAGAGTTAATCAACTCTGTCATCAGTGCCATGTAACTAAGCCTCTCTGGTGGTACACTCCGTCTAAAAGATCTCTGTGGAGGATCAACCTGCCTGGAATCATGTATTGTGGACCTAAACCACTTAGGCGTTGGCCTAGTGTCAACCTGTTGCGGTTGCTGGATATCTGTCTCTTGCTGCAGCTCATCTTCAATGACTGTAGGATCCTGTCCACCTGACTCCATCTGACCACCAGAATCTGTGTTGTGTTTCTGTACCTGTACCTGTACATCTGGCTCCTCCAACTTGACTCTCAACTCCTGTGTTGGTTGTTTCTCTGCTAGTAAGTCCAGAGATCTCTGCAAGGGCTTGTCCTCATCGAACTGGACATCCCTGCTCACAATGATCCTCCTGCGAGCAGGAATGTAAACTCTATATGCCTTTGAAATCTCGTTGTAA
>LPNX010681301.1:205539-266114 GCA_001517045.1 Pseudotsuga menziesii | reverse complement strand
CTGGTCTGTATGTCTCTTGTTGTGTAAAACTTTTCCAAGAGCATGAAATAAAGAGAGAATTCCATCACGTCCCATGCTGGACTTTACATTGTCTGTCAATTATGGGAAGCTAGAAGATAAAATAGACGATTGAGCAACTTTCTTCTGCTTATGTTTCTTAGATTTTGCTTTAGGAAGTCCAGGATATTCAAAGCTACCATGGTCCCAAAACAATGGTGCCACAGCTGCGGTTTGCCAATTGTGTAGATGTAGGATATTAGGCTGCTTTCCAGACTTCAAAAGATAATCTAATGACGCACGACAAAAATATGTAAACCTTTCAAAGTCATCCTCATACCCATAAAGAAGGTCCCAGTCAAAAAAACCACTGAGATGAAAAGGTTCAATGAATGTCACTGCAATGCCATAAAGAATCCCTGTCCAGATTCTATTTCTGTGCCACTCGCCTCCAAAGTAAGAAGAAAAATCAGCTTCAACTTCTTGTAGACCCTGTACTTGATTCAAGTCCATAGATTTATACTTGGGCAAAATGACTTCCACAAAATTCTTCCTCCTTTGCAATGCACAACATAAATTTTTCACATGTGATGCCACAGATCCAACCTTTGTGAGTGGTGCCATTTCAGTACAAATGTGCAAAATGTGTAAACCCTGCCTTTGCTTTGGGTCCGAAAGAAGAAGAAGACCTGCAGCAAGCTCTTTGTCATTCATGTGCTTAAGATTACAAAATGTTTCAGCTAGTACAGGATCCTTGTTGACAACTAATTTTCTGATCTCCGATGCCTGTGTTTTTCAATCCGTAGTAGTATCTCACTGAACAATGGTGATGGATCTACCTTAACCCTGCTATGCTTCTTGCTTTTCTGAAGGTTCCAAGTATCAGATGCCTGGCTGAGGCAGTAGAACTGTAAAGAATTGATCGCATGCCTAAGATCACCTTCACTACTTTCAGATATATAACTTAGCCATTCTGGAGGCAGAGAGTGATATTCTGCTGTCCATATTTTTGTGAGTGTCTTCGTGATGCTTTTTGATGTAAGAGGATTGAAAACTATCTTTGTAGCACCTCCATTCTCAAGAGCTAACTCCAATTCTTGGATCATTCGTCCAGGTACCCCTTGATCTTCAGCTTCAGTGAATTCAATAATCGACACAATTGTTGGAAATTGTGCAGACAATGCAAGGGTTCTAAGACCCTGACAGAGTTTTTGGCAAGCTTCCCAACCATTTGGGGTAGGCAGGTCATCTACTAGAAGTAACATACCTTTCCGCGATCTGTCAGTTGCATTTGATGAGCCCATATTCAATACTGGATATTTTCGTATAGCATCTAAAAATGCTTCAAACTCATCAAGTTTTGTATCTGGAATAATAACTGGATTTCTGTGTGATTCTTCTGTTTGATCTACCAATGATGGATATGAGATTATTTCCTGTTGATCAATGCTTCTGCTTTCTGGCTGTTTTAGATCTTGAATACCACTTATATTTGTTCCAGTTATAGTTGGGAGGCTCTCAACAATTTTGGTTACTCCATCAGTATCCAGAGCTGGAACTGTTTCTTGAACTTGTTCCTCTTCAGCTGGAGGAGGGTATAACTGTTCCTTGTTGACACACATACTTCCTGGTTCTTGTGCATCTTCAACATCATTACTTTCAAGTTTCATGGCTTCACCCTTTGCAGCTCCATTGATAGCTATATTGCCTGCCACTATTTTTATCTCAGTCGCTGCCATATGTGAGTGGTCATGTGGTTCTTCTGAAGCTATGATCCGGTCTTCTTCCCAATCATTTTGCTTCCTGTGAATAGTGTGAGGAACTTCTTTTGCGGCATTAATATCTGAACATGTCTGTGAATCTTCATGTTGCTCTTCTAAAGCTGGAGACAGGACTGCTTATTGTTGGTCAATGCTTCTAGATTTTGTCATTATAACATTTTCAACATGACTACTTTCAGGTTCCCTAATTCTGGAATCGTGTATTACTTGATAAGTGTTTAGGATATCTGGTTCTATTGTTTCATCAGTGGCAGGAACTGTAACGATTTTTATTTGCGAGACTTCCAATGGTAAAGTTTGTTCTGCTAGCATTGCATCGTATTTTGTTGGAAAACTCTCAACAACTTCTAATGCTACATTTGGGGTTTGAGCCATGGCTGGTTCTCTACATACTTTTATATGAGATATGTCCCATTGTTCATCAGAATTGTTTTTTCCATGAGAATCTCTATTCTGAATATCATTGTATCCAAGTTTAATAAATCTTACACCCTCGGTTGTTGTGCCATTGGCCCCATCTTCCTCTTTTGTTGCATCTACATATTTATCTGTTTGGGATTCTTCATAACATTTTTTTGTTTCTATGGTTGACTTTGTTTTCTCTTTGCTGCCTGTTGTGGGAAGGTTAGCAGCAATATCTATTGCTGGGCTTGTAGCTGGAGTTGTTTTTGATCTCTCACCTTTTTCGGTCAAATCTGAAATAGAGACTGATGGTTGCTCATCAGCATTTGTATTTTTTGGCTTTTGTGCATATTTTCCCATAGTTTCCTTGTCTTTTACAGCACCGGAAGTTATGGCAGCTAACTCTGTTGCTGTCTCAATAGCTGGAGTTATTTCTGACCCTTTGGCCTCTCCTTGTATGGATGCTACTGCCTCTGTTGCTTCTGTAGTGCCTCTAGTAGAAAGGTTACCAACTTCTTCAGGTGATGCAATGGTTTCTGTAGATCTATGTGATTCTTCTCTGGTAGCAAAGACCTCGTCAATATCTTTTGCTTCCTTAGAAGGAGCTGCAGATGAGTGCAGTGGTTCCCGTTTGCTCTCTTCAAGTGATTTCTCACTTGTTGGTTTTCTTTCTGTAAAAGATCTGGATGTCAATGGTCTTGCATCATTCTTTGCTGATTTAGATTCATGAAGAGGTTTGTTTTCTGAAAGAAGGAAATGGGAATTTGTCAAACTTTTTCCAAACTCATCAAGAGTGTTATGATAATCACCTGGCAAGCTTCCTGGATGTGCGCTCATTTGTAGCTGTTTTAAGGTTGAATCTTCTTCAGAAGATTCAAAAGCTGCAGCAGTATGCGCTTTCCAATCTGTGTTACTCTCCTCATTGTCTGTTGAACTTCTGGCACTGAGCACCTCAGGAGTTTCTGCTTCCACTAATATGGAAAATTTGTTGTAATCCTTAAATATTTCTATTTGGTAATCTGTTTTTTCATCGTGACTATCACTGTCTCGACTGCTGTGCTCATTACCTTGCACATCATGTATTTTTGACTCCAAATGAATCTCACGAACAACCTGTACTTCATGCTCATCTTTCTTCCCTCCCCCAACTATGTCTTTAAGGAGATCCTCATCCAAATCCTTGGGCTGGATCCCGAACTTGATGGTGTAATAATCTTGAAAGGACAATGCTGCACATACATCGTCACCCAAGGCTAGATACTCCTGATATCGAGGCAAGTGTTGAAGTACTGCTAACCTCTGCCAATTTCCAGTCAAGACCCTTCCCATTGTCTTCATGTTCTCACAAGCTGGCAAAGAAAAACCTTTGTTCTGACATGTACTTCACCAACATCACTGACATGCATTTGCATGTACACGCATGCATCAACATGCACTTTTACTCAATTGCTATGTGCCCACAGTTGGCCAATATTATGCTCTGATACCACTGTAATATCCTGAATACTGATATTCTCTAATGTTCTATGATAGTGCTGACTCGCACACTCAATCTCATACAAATTTGCAAAATAACTGTGCATGCAAACTCGCCATGCAAAAATGCCCTAAAATATAGCTAAATTAGGGTTAGGGTTTTGCAGAGAGAAATTAACACTTACCACTAATATTCTGGTTGATAATGACTCCAGAGATAGCTACATGCATAAGGATCTGGATGGGTGGTCTAACAATGCTCTTTTCCTCTCGTGTCACCGCCCCACAGCACCGTAAAAACCCTCCAGACTAAAGGTGACGTTTTTGTAAGAGGAGAGGTTCGTTCGGGCTGAAACTTTCTGAGCTTGTCCGTCTGCTGATGCCGGAGAGAATGTCTGATGCATGCGGAGGTTCTGAGACTTCTAGGCAGGGTAGCGAATCGCTTCAAAGAGGCAGCTACTCACACCCCTGGAACCCCGAAACTGCTAATAACTGCTTCGGATGAGCACTGATGGATCTGATGATCACCGGGTACCGGAGTATGAAGCTGATGATGAGAATGATGCCTGAGTTTCGGAAGGAAACTGAGATCTGAGGGCCCAACAGCTGATTAGGGCTTTCTGGCTGAAACCCCCCTCTTACGGCTGCACACGTGTCCCTGCAACGATCTATACCATGTACTAGATTACTGATGAATGAATGAAGAACAAGTGGTGAACCTGTATGGCTTACCCGGAATAAGACTAGGACAGATGTTTCACTGCCGAAATCCTGTTAGCTGAAGACTCCGTCTCCAACCCCAGCTGCTGTGCTGCACACTGTGCTACTATCCAAGAGCTCCCAAAATAATAATAATCCAAAAGTGAAGTCTCCTCTTGCTTTCTCCTCTATTTATAAAGTTCAACTGCGCAAAACCCTAATCTTTTGACCTAATTAGGTCACTTTATCTTCTAATTTGCCGTTGACTTGCATGCATGTCACTTTATCTTCTAATTTGCCGTTGACTTGCATGCATGCAGAGGGAGACTTAAATAGTGCATGCATCATTATAATAATGCTGGGATGGCATGCATGTCATTTTTAGGGTTCGCATGCATCTCACTTTTAGGGTTTGCATGCATGTCATTTTTAGGGTTTGCATGCATGTCACTTTTAGGGTTTGCGTGCATGTCACTTTTGGGAATATTACATAACCAACAAGTAACCCCTTCTCTCCAGAAGGATCTAGCTTCTTCCTATTGTCAACATGAACATGACAATAGTAGAGACTGTCGAATATGTGAATGTGACTCACATCTGGCCTAGCGCCTGTGAAGACCTCCTCTTGTGTCTTCTTCCCCAAAGCTGTGTGGGGACACCTATTATGAATGTACACTGCAGTCCTGTATGTCTCAGCCCAGAGAAATAGTGGTAATCCCTAATCAAATAACATGGCCTTGGCTGCTCCAACCATAGTCCTGTTCTTCCGCTCTGCAACTCCATTCCACTGTGGGGTATGGGGCACAGTGTGCTACTTGATCCCCTCAGTCGAACAATACTCCATGAACTCATTGGAAGTGTACTCACCCTCATTGTCTGTCCTCAACACTGGAATCTTCTTTCCCATTTGGTTCTCCACAAGAGTCCTAAACTCTCGGAACCTCTCAAAGACCTCTGACTTGGCCTTCAAGAAATAGATCCAAGTTTTCTTGGAATAGTCATCAATGAAGGTTACGCAGTAACTGTAACCACTAAACAAATGGACATTCATGGGTCCGCATACATCCGAATGCACCAAGTCCAAGGGCTCTTTAGACTTGTGCTCACTCTGTGGGAAAGGCTTCCTGATGTCCTTCCCCAAAATACAACCCTTGCAGTGGTTATGCTTTTCCTCCTGTACCTGAGGAAATCTAATGACTGTCTGTCTCAAATGCTCCAGTGCTCCATGGTGTAAGTGTGTCATCCTCCTATGCCACAACTCACCCTGACTGCTGCTACTGCTACTGACTAGAGCCTTTGCAGGCTCAAAGTGTAATCTATACACTTTCCCGCTCCTTCTGACAATCAAACCCGATCCAAGCTCCTATATGACCCCTTGGGCCTGATATACACTCTATGGTCACGAAACTTCACCTGATATCCCTTGTCCTCCAGAGTGGAGACTGATATAAGGTTCTTGGTCAATCCTAGAACATATAGCACATCAGCAAAACTGAGGGGTTTGTCAGACTCCCTCTCAAATGAAACAGTGCCAACTCCCTACGCCTGATACAGCACATCATCACCCAGCTCAACGTGGATCCCTGTTCCACCGTCCTGCAAGTCTCTGAAGAATCTCTTTTGTCCAATCATGTGACTAGATGCTCCACTGTCGATGCACCATATGTTGCTCCCTGTGGTGCTTGCCATGCAAGCTATCAAGCAAAACTCCTCATCGAAGTTCATGCTGAACGCATCCACCTTTGTAGATCCAGCCATCTGAGTGTTACTCTTCTTCTTCCTGTTTAGGCATTGGGAGGCAAAGTGTCCTTGCTTGTGGCAGATAAAACACTTGACCTTTGACACGTCAAGGTTCTTCTTACCATCCTTCTTCATCTTTGCCTTCCCCTTGCTCTTCCCTGTAAGGGCTAGAGCTTCCTCATTCACAATCTGTGGGACACTGCTGGATGAGCCTAATCCTTGACCCATGCAGGTCTCCTCCTACACAAAGTCATCCCATAGTCTCTGGCAATCAGGGAGCTTCTCCCTAGCCACAACACCTTTGACAAAGGTGTCCCATGGTTTAGAGAAGCCATTGAGGGTTATCCGAACTAGCTCCTCATCCACTGTCTTAGAGCCAACAGCTCCAAGCTCATCCCTGATCTGTGTGAGCCTCATGAGATAAGGCACCACTCCTTCTCCCTTGGCCATCTTGGTGATGCACATCCTCTCTTGCAACACCATCTTCCGGTTCTCGTTCTTGCTTTGGTACCAACTCTCCAAAGCCGTCCACATCTCTGTTACGGTCTTCTTACCAAAAAGGTGAGGAACTATATGGTCCTTCACTCCATCCATGATAATTAGCATGGCTCTGGAATCAATCTTCTTCCAAGCTACTAGATCTGTCGGATTTGTGGATGCAACATTCGTGGAGTCAATGTGCTCCTCTACATCACTGACATCTAGGATCCTTGTGATCCTTTCTTTCCATGTAGGAAAGTTCTGAGCACGCTGGAGTCTAGCCCCAACTGTCAACTGCACAGCCATAGTGAAGTGTACTTGTCAAACCCTAGATCTGGAACTCTAGGTTTATGTCTTCCTATAGATCTGCCCCTGATCTATCACTGTTGCTGCAAATCTCTCAGCTTTAGCTCACCAGAGCTCTGATACCATGTAAATTTTCCTTTAATATTCAAACTAGGGTTAAACAGTGCATGCAAAACTCTAATGATAACCACACATAAATATCTTTTACAGTATGCAGTGGAATATAAAACTGAGAAATAAATCACAACATCACATCACAATATTGACACTATTATTTTGGGTATGGAAACCCCCCAAAAAACCCAATATAGGAAAACCGGTGCAGCAATCAGATATAGATTTTATTATGAAAAAATATGGAACTTTTACAATCACTACAAATTCACCCAAACCTAGCGAATGTTGTACCCTGCAGAATCACTGGGCAAATCCCAGCTAAACCTCAACACCCTCCTGTGTGAGTGTACAACCCAGCTATACGAAGCTCAGTAATCTCGTTGCTCGCTCCTCCGTCTTCTCAATTAAATCCTTTGCTTGACTTTCTCTCCCTATTTGTATCTTGTCTTTGTCAGAATACAAGTGTGTGTCGTCTCCACCAATTGATCTCTCTTTTATACCTTTAGGTAAAGAGAAAACCATAATTTCACTTTCACTTTAACTAGTGGTAAAGCAAAAACCCAAATTTCACTTTCACTTTAACAAGTGTTTCACTAAAGTTAATTTAGATCACTTTAATTTAATTTCCAAAGTAAACTGAGGAAAAGTAAATTAAATACAAATAGTTTCCTGATTTAAGTCTTCTGCATGCAAGAACACATGCATGTTTTTCCTTACTGGTTTCCTGATTTAAGTCTTCTCCCTTGTTGCTGCTAGTTTAACAATAATCATATTTGAATTAGCATTTTTGTTTATATTTGCATCCTAGTAACATAGATTACGACCCTCTACAAGGGCACAGAATAGGCCAAGGCCACAACCCAAGACTAGTTATTCAAAACAGATGTTTAAACTTTAAACTTTTAAAAAGTATATGACAAAATTGAGTAGCCCCTTATCCTAACACTACTAGTTGCACTATGATTTAGGCCACTTCATCAATGCAACCAAGACATTTTCTTCTACAACTTTTTTCACTATAATGGATGTCACTCTAAAGCCTTTGGTTTGTTTATAGATCAATTCCACTACTCACACAATTGCCCTCTCTTCCTAAATCTTTTTTAGTCTTTGAATTGATGTTTTGGGCTACTTCATTGCCGAAAAAGGTGGCAAAAAGAAAATTTAATGGTATTGTAGCTCTAATGAAAAAATAGTCAAGAAACATGACACAAGTTGGGAAGGCAAATTTAATGGTATTGTAGCTCTAACAAAAAATAGTCGAAAAATATGACGCAGAAATTAGTCAAGGAAGATGACACAAGTTGGCAAATTTAATGCCATTTTGCTAATGATTCCTTCAGGATACTTGCAGAGAAAGATGACACAAGCTGGGAAGCCATTATTTGCATTTTAATTTTTTATTAAGGCCTCTAGCTTGAAGATTAATTAGAAGAATCGGTGTTTGAACAGAGACAACAAGCATTGCCCCAACTAGCCAACAGATTTTGATTAGATGTAGAATGAACCAAGACAAAAGATTAAGCTACTTAGCGTCTCATTTGGCCAAGGTTACATGATTTGCAGGTGTGCCAACTAGCCGACAGATTTTCAATAGATGTAGAATGAACCAAGACAAAAGATTAAGCTACTTGGCATCTCATTTGGCCAAGGTTACATGATTTGTGGGTGTGTATAGGAACTTCCAAAAGGATCAAGTGCAAGGACAACAACTGTCCCAAATTAGGATTCACAGATGCAGCCATATACAGTTATATAATTTTATAAACATATAACTTGTAAATTATATAAAATCAAAAACTTTAAAAGCGAATAAAAATCATAATATAAACATCTAGATGCCAACTATCATCATAAAATCATACTGTAAATTATGATTATAACTTATAAGCATTCACATATAAATTAAAAAAAAGTGAGATTTCATCGCTTAAAAAGGATTCCACTTAATCAGAAGAAACACTTGTTGCATGCCCAAGGAAACAAGGGCCTTAGCATCATTGATCTCAAGTTCCAAGGCACTACCCTATATGAAAAAATCATTAACAAAGAAGGTAGAGGGAATACAATAACTCCCTTAGGTATGTGTGCTTCTTGTATAGGGTTGCACGATTTACAATGCAAATTTTAGAATTGCATGAGATTTTTGGTTTTGCCAATGCAACTCAATCAAACTCAAACTATTATTTTGTTGTTCAATCACAACTCAAACAAGTGAGATATATAAATTTTGGCATTCCAATACATGGCTAGCATGTTTTCCTAGTTCCTTGAATTATCCCTGCAATGCTACTTTCCTCATGCCTCTCATGTCTCAACTATATACATAGGAAATATTTTTTTCTCATGAGATACAAGCACAAGATAAGACACAGAATTTTCAAATTATCTCACTTCTAAGCTTAACTCTACCCTATTTTTTTGGCAAAATAGGGTGCCAAACCAAAATGGGCATTAAAGGCAATAAAACCCACCTTAATGACCATTTTATTTTCTTTTACACCATGTATCTCTCTTATTGTCACAATATAGGGGTATAGATTGAAATTGTTAAAGGTTTAAGTTACGAAGATGCTCTTCTAGTTCCCCTTTTGAATCATGCCTTGAGCTATTGCTTTTATATTGGGGCTATTGCATGTATACTTGCTCTTTTGAATCTTAATTTAGAAAGACACTTTTGGCATCCATCTAATAAATGGTCCACTTGAATTTGAGTTGCAATGGCAAGCACCAATCTAGTTGTTTTCATACAAGTGTAAAGGTTGTTAAATTTTTAGCATTAGCATAAACTTAAAAAATTTGCAGATCTACTTAAACAAATCAACACTGCAGTCTAAACCCATTCATCACATTAGCACACATGGACACAATATTTTTCACTGGGGAAACCTTCAAAGGACAAAAACCCCAAAAGAATTAATAGCTCATCTCGTAAATGAGATGGCTTAAGAAATTCTTCAAAAAGTTCCTCAAACCCAATTATGGGTTTTACCACAGTCACAATAAAAATTATCAGCAAAAATTCAAACTGATAATTTCACCACTTTCCAGAAATTACAATTTTTCCCAAATTAGGGCTTTTCCAAAAAATCGATATTTTTCTCTCCTGCATAAAAACAGTCTATTGTTCAAATCAGACTGTCACTTTGACAGTCTGCACTTTTTCCAGCCGTACAGTTGTACGACCATACGAATATGTGCGTACCCTTGTACGGCTACCCTTTTTACCTGCTCGAATGTCCTTCCTTTGTTTCCCGTCTTCTCCCAGTTGTTGCTCATCCTCTCCTTCCACTACCCGTGGCCACGGCAACCTTGTTAGGGCATGCCCGAGGGTTGGTCGTGGGCCAAACCCTCACGGGTAAGCCTGTGAGAGGTTGGTCGAGGATGCGTACAAGCTACTCAGCCTTCACCCTAGGGCTGTGAAGGGTTGCTCGTTAGCCCAAGAAAAATACTCGGCCTATGAGAGAAAAGACAAGCAGCCCGTACGGAGAGAGAGAGAGAGAGAGTGGGCTGCCTGGAAGACTTAAGAGCTGTCACAAAAAAAAATCTGAGATGAAGAATGCTGATAAAAACCCTAGCTGAGGGTTTGTTGATGATGCCCTAGGCCGAAGCAAGACAAAACTTCTTCAAGAAAAATAGCAGCTCCACCTATGAGAGAAAAACTTATATGTCTAGAGAGAAGACTTGATCTTCTTTTACAGCCTTTGTTCACCTGTAAGCGGACAAGATTAGGAAAGATGAAAATAATAATATTTTTAATCTTTTCCTAATTTCACTTTCACTTTTACCAAAAGGGTCCTTTTATTTTTCCTTTGACTTTTATAAGAAGTCCTTATTTATTTTGACTTTCACTTGTGGTCATTTATCTGTAGTCAAAAATCTTTATTTAATTTTGACTTTTGACTTTGGCCTTTTTCCAAGTGCCCCTGTGGTCCTTTTTCTATTTCAAAAATACATCATCATAAACCAAGAGAGTTATTAATGTTTTTATCTCACACACTGTGTAACACCTAGATTTGGTACTAGGGTAACTTAACCAAGGGTAGATAATCCTTGGAGAAGCACACCAAGCCCATAAATCAAGGGTCAAAGTGCCCCACACATGCCCAGACCCAGTCCCTGCTTACAATGTCTTCATTCTCCAAGAGAATGACTACTCAGAACTAAGGTGAGTCTACCAATCCTAAACTGGTCTACATCGTGGTCCTGGACCAGATGTCTACTCAACACAAGGTTGAGTCTACCCAGGGCAAATCTAGGTCTATATCATGGTCCAAGACCAGATATCTACCATTCAACAGAATGGTCACTCAACACTGGGTTGAGTCTTCACTGTGGTCCCGGACCAGGTGGTCCCATTCTCTGAAGAGAAGGGCTCTCGATGCTGCTCAGAAAAATCAACACTCCCTCTCAGCGAGAGAGGCATTCTCTACCATACCAAGCTTGTCACGAAAGTACACAAACTTTGATGTTGTCAAGGGCTTGGTCAAGATATCTGCAATCTGTTCATCTGTACGAATGTACTGCAACTTTAGAGCACCTCTCTGCACTAGGTATCTGATGAAATGATACCTCATTTCAATGTGTTTCGATCTGTCATGAAACACTGGATTCTCTGAAAGCTTTATGCAACTCTGATTATCGCAATGGATGATGGTTGAGTCAAGCTTTCCCTTAAACAGATCAGATAACAGCTTTCTGAGCCAAAATGCTTCCTTGTAGGCGTCGCTTGCAACAATATACTCTACCTCAGCTGTACTCTGAGCTATGGAACCCTGCTTCCTGCTGGACCAAGAGATCATCGCTGATCCCATACTGAAGCAATAACCAAAGGTATTTTCTGGTCAACTGCACTGCCAGCCCAATCTGAATCTGAATATCTAGATAACAATACTCCACTGCTAGAAATATACCTGAGCCTATAAGTGATAGTCCCTCGCACATATCTAAGTACATGTTTGGCGGCTACCAAGTGTATGTGCTTTGGATCTAACATGAACTGACTCAGTGCATTCACTGTGTAGCAGATGTCTGGTCTCGTATGCACGATATACATCAGGGAACCAATGAGCTGTCTATATAGAGTAGAGTCCACATTCTGTGAACTAGAGGTCGGGTCCTGCGACTTTGTCAAGTTGGCAATCATTTGTACACTCATGGACTTGCAGTCCTGCATCCCAAATCTCTGCAAGATATCCACTGCATACTTTCCTTGTGTCAAGAAGATCTCACTTGGCTTTTGCCAGACTTCTAAGCCAAGGAAGTAATGCATCAATCCGATATCTTTCATCTCAAATTCAAAGGTAAGCTCCCTCTTACATTGGTCTATCAACTGTTCATCATCTGTAAGAAACAAGTCATCTACATATAGAACAAGTATCAAGACATGATTATGAACAACTTTAAAGTACAAGTTAGAATCAGCGGTACTTTTGGAGAATCCCAAGCTATGGAGAAATCCATCCATCCTGGCATACCATACTCTCGGAGCTTGTTTCGGTCCATACAAGGATTTCTTCAGTTTACATACATGGGTCTTCTTCCCATGAGTAACAAATCCTTCAAGTTGTTCAATATAAACCTCTTCATCAATCTAACCATTGAGAAAGGTTGTCTTTACATCCATCTGATGTAACTTCCATTCGAATACTGCAGCATGTGAAATGATGGTTCTGATGGTAGTGTACCTGGCAACAGGTGCAAATGTCTCGCCATAGTCAATGGCTTCTTTCTAAGTGAAGCCACGAGCTACGAATCTGGCTTTATACTTCTCCACACTGCCATTTGCAGCATGCTTGATTTTGTAAAGCCATCTGGAAGTCACTACTGACTTTCCTGTAGGTCTGGGAACAACTTCCCAAACATCATTCTTCATGATTGACTTATACTCTTCAATCATGGCATCAACACATACATGTTTACTTATTGCTTCTTCGTACAATGAAGGTTTTAAACTAATAAGCTGACTCATAAGACCGAAGTACTTATGTGGTCTTATGCTTTCTCTGAAAGTCCCTCGAGGAGCTTTATGCTTCTTGGCTTCTTGTACCGTTTCTCGGTACCAAGCAGGTCTCCTTTTGAAAGGAGGAACTTCAAGTAGTTCTTCTAGTGGACTTTCAATGTTCTCAAGAACATTTGGAGTTTGATCATCAAACTCTTCCTCCCTCTGAATTTCTGAATGTGGAAACTCAAGTGGAGCAACTACATCTTCCGATGAAAGCTCTAGAGTTTTACGAAACACCGCTTCCTCATGGAAGATCACATCTCTGCTGACCTCAATGTACCTCTGTCCGGGTATATATACTTGATAAGCCTTCGAGCAATCACTGTACCCAACAAATAAGCCTTTCTTACCGAAAGGCTCTAGCTTGGCCCTCTTTTCTTTTGGCACATGAACATACACAGGAGTGCTAAATATCCTCATGTGATTAACTGCAGGTTTCTTCTTGGTGAAGAATTCTTCTGGAGTCTTCTCACCCAAGATAGCATGAGGGCTTCTGTTCTGGATGTACACAGCAGTTCTTGTAGATTTAACCCACAAAGACAAAGGAAGATCTAGATCAGTGATTATGGCTTTAGCAGCCTCACAAATCGTTCTATTCTTCCTCTCTACAACCCCATTTTGTTGAGAGTTGTAAGGTACTGTTAGCTCTTTCTTGATTCCTGCTTCTTAACAAAAATCATCAAACTCATTAGATTCATACTCACCTCCGTTATCTGATCTCAAGATACGAATGTGTCTGTCAGTCTAATTTTCAATCAGTGTCTTGAATTCTTTGAACTTGTCAAAGGTTTTGCTCTTGACCTTGAGGAAGTAAATCCAAGACTTACGAGAGTAGTCATCAATAAACAAGACATAATATAAACACCCACTCAAGGAGGGTGAAGACATGGGCCCACAAATGTCAAAATGAATCAAATCCAAAATGCCTTTAGATCTACTCTTGCTTCTGGGAAAGGATTTCTTAGTGTTCTTACCTAGAGCACATCCTTTGCAAATTCTTTCATGCTTTGGAGAAACTTCTGGCGTACCTGTAACCATTTTCTGCAATCCTGGGAGAGCTGTGTAGTGAAGGTGTCCAAACCTTCTATGCTAAAGTTCACAGGGATCAACTGAGTCTCCAAAGCATGAGTGGAAACTTTTGAAGCCTTGTAGAGGTCTCCCTCTCAAACCCCAATATGTACTACTAAGTCTAGATCTGTGTCTTTTTCCCATAAAAAGACCTTCTTGTCCATAAAGAGGACTTTGTGGCCCTTGTCTTCTAAACCAGCAAGATAAAAGATTCTTCTTTAAACCAAGAACATAAAGAATATCATCAACATGATGAACCGTACCTGAGTCAAGTTGAAGTGAAGTTGAGCCAACTCCTTCAATCTAGTAAGTGGAATCATCTCCAAGTTCTACCTGAGTGGTGAACTTCTTCTTTCTATAACTGGTGAGGGTACCACAGTTACATGTCATGTGCCTAGAGGTACCACTGCCAACCAACCAAGAAGTAGAGCAAGCTGAGAAAGAACCAGTTATAGCAAAAAACAAATAGTACTCTCTTCTAGGCTCATCAGTTTTATTAGCCTTGGCTTTCCTCTTCTTCTTTGGTTCTTCATCTTCTTCTTCCTCTGCTTCTGCAACAAATGCCTGAACCCTTCTCTTGGGTTTCTTCTTGTTCTGCCTACAGTTTCTAGCATAATGCCCAAACTTGTGACAAGTATAACATTCAATCTTAGACATGTCAAAAAACTTACCCTGAGGTTTCTTACCCTTCTTTTGTTGAGGGAAAGGTTTCTTGAACTTCTTGGTCTTTGCTGCAAGTGCAAGGTTATCCTGCTTGATTACCTTGTCAGTGTTCCTTGCTTCTCCTTGTATGCAATCATGCCAAAGCCTTTCAAAGGTTGGTTGATTTTCTCGTCCACAGATGGATACCATGAAGGTTTCCCAAGACCTTGGGAGACCATCAAACACCGTTTGTACAAGATCCTCATCATCAATAGTAACACCAATAGCAAGGAGTTGATCTCTTACCTGTTTGATATTGGTGAAGATGGAACCAACACTTTCATCTTTGTTCAACTTCAAAGTTCGTAGCCTCTTCTTCAAGACTCTCTTTTGACTGGGAGCCTTCTTTTCATAGAGGTTTACCAACGTATCATAGCATTCTTTAGCAATCTTCAGAGATGAGATGTTGGGCATCAATTCTTCTAAGATGGAATCATAAATGATTCTTCTAGACTTACCTTGTTTTTTCTTGTAGGCAAGTCTACCGGCATTTGTTGTAGACTCTTCTGTAAAATTGAAAACAATGTCGTCCAAATCATTCTCATCTAGAATGGCTGTCAACCTGGCTTTCCAAGAGTTGAAGTTTGCTGCACCGGAGAGCTTCTCTTCCGATTTGAGACCATTAGTGGCCATCTCTGTCACTCGACCAAATGTTAGATCTACAAATCTTATTCCAAGATCTAGTGAAAAACAACAACAGTGTCCCTTTACTGTGTTTTCACATGCTAAGTTCTGATACCATGTTAAATTTTTAGCATTAACATAAACTTAAAAAATTTGCAAATCTACTTAAACAAATCAGCAGTGCAGTATAAACCCATTCATCACATCAGCACACATGGACACAATATTTTTCACTGGGGAAACCTTCAAAGGACAAAAACCCCAAAAGCATTAATAGCTCATCTCGTAAATGAGATGGCTTAAGAAATTCTTCAAAAAGTTCCTCAAACCCAATTTTGGGTTTTGCCACAGTCACAATAAAAATTATCAGCAAAAATTCAAAGTGATAATTTCACCACAATTTCCAGAAATTACAATTTTTCCCAAAATTAGGGCTTTTCCATAAAACTGATATTTTTCTCTCATGTATAAAAACAGTCTGTTGTTCAGATCTAACTGTCACTTTGACAGTCTGCATTTTTTCCGATCATACAGCTGTACGACCGTACAGATCTATACGTACCCTTGTACGGCTGCCCTTTTTACCTGCCTGGATGTCCTTCCTCTACTGCCCGACGATCTACTCCCTGCTCGGCTGCAGCCTGTCTTCTCCCAGATGTTGCCCGTCCTCTCCTTCCATTGCCTGTGGCCACGGCAGCCCTGTTAGGGCCTGCCCTAGGCTGCCCGAGGGTTGGTCGTGGGCCAAACCCTCACGTGTAAGCCTGTGAGAGGCTACCCGAGGGTGCCTACGGGCTACTCAGCCCTCACGCTAGGGCTGTAAAGGGTTTCCCATTAGCTCAACAAAAATACTCGGCTTGTGAGAGAGAAGACAGGCAACCCGTACGGAGAGAGAGAGAAAGTGGGCTGCCTGGAAGACTTAAGAGTTGTCACAAAAAAAAATCTGAGCTGAAGAATGCTGATAAAAACCCTAGCTGAGGGTTTGCTGATGATGCCCCAAGCTGAGGCAAGACAAAACTTCTTCAAGAAAAATAGTAGCTCCACCTGTGAGAGAAAAACTTATATGTCTAATGAGAAGACTTGATCTTCTTTTATAGCCTTTGTTCACCTGTAAGTGGACAAGATTAGGAAAGATAAAAATAATAATATTTTTAATCTTTTCCTAATTTCACTTTCACTTTTACCAAAAGGGTCCTTTTACTTTTCCTTTGACTTTTATAAGAAGTCTTTATTTAATTTGACTTTCACTTGTGGTCACTTTCCTGTGGTCAAAAATCTTTATTTATATTTGACTTTTGACTTTGGCCTTTTTTCCAAGTGCCCCTATGATCATTACCTATGGTCCTTTTTTATTTCAAAAATACATCATCATAAACCAAGAGAGTTATTAATGCTTTTATCTCACACCATTATAGGAAATTTCAACTCAAAATAGGTCTCCTAAGAAAAATAATAAAATAATATTTATTAATTTTGGAGGAAGAAAAGAAAAAAACTACTTTTTTTGTTCGTATTTTCGACATATCTCCCTGTGTTTTTACTCAAATTTCAATCGGGAGAGCTCGTTAGATGCGAAATTAAATTACGTATCCAACGAGTACCCACTCGGCATACTTTTGACGGACTCCGCTACCCCACGTTTTTTCAGGTATTTCTTGTTTTTGGGGTAGCGGAGTCCGTCAAAAGTATGCCGAGTGGGTACTCGTTGGATGCGGAATTTAATTTCGCATCCAACGAGCTCTCCCGATCGAAATTTGAGTAAAAACACAGGGAGATTTGTCGAAAATACGAACAAAAAAGAAAATAATTTTTTTATGATACCTATCCCCAAATTTATATAAAAAAATTGTTTAAGACCTATTCGGTATTTCATTGGCTAACACATGAAATGGAATTTGAATTATGGTTAAAAGGCCCATTTTGAGTTGAAATTTCCTCTAATGACTGTGTAACACCTAGATCTGGTACTAGGGTAACTTAACCAAGGGTAGCTAATCCTTGGAGAAGCACACCAAGCCCATAGATCAAGGGTCAAAGTGCCCCACACATGCCCAGACCCAGTTCAAGGCTTACAGTGTCTTCATTCTCCAAGAAAATGGCTACTCAGAACTAAGCTAAGTCTACCAGTCCTAAACTGGTCTACATCATAGTCTCAGACCAGGTGTCTACTCAACACAAGGTTGAGTCTACCCAAGGCAAATTTGGGTCTATATCATGGTCCCAAACCAGATTTCTACCATTCAACAGAATGGTCACTCAACACTAGGTTGAGTCTTCACCGTGGTCCCGAACCTGGTGGTCCCATTCTCCGAAGAGAAGGGCTCTCGATGCTGCTCAAAAAAATCAACAAAGGTTTCTCGACAAGCAATACCTTCCTTTCGTGCCACTAACCTTGTTTTGTGCTTATTAACTAAACCATTTGTTGCATCCTATAGATCCATTTGCATCTAATTGCACTCTTTCCTCTAGTAAATTCCATAGGATCCTATATTTAATTTCCCTATATGGAATCATAGTCCATGGTCCACCTACATTGCTTTGCCCCATTTCTTAAATTAAACAATCTCATACAAGTTCAAAATAGTAGTCATTAATGTTGTAATATATTGGTTTCAACCCTTTGCATTGGACCAAATTATTTAAACATGGATATATTGACAAGAGTCCAACTATAAATGACCCCGTGTGCAATAGGTGAAAATGTCTTGTATAAATTCCTAGAGTGGAGCTTAAGGCCAAGGCCCAACTAGAAAATATATAATCATGTATTTTCGATGGCCTTGTTTTAGTTTAATGGAAACATGAAAGTGGAGGAGTTGAGTGGAAAGACTCCATCTTTTTTGGAGAGCCTAACCATAGCAGCAAGATTCGGCTGTATTGGGAGTCATGTATGCAAATTCGTTTGGAATCCAAAATTCGGCGAATATTTGACATAGTATGAATACGATACGGTAATGAGTAAATGCTTAAATATTTTGTAGAATTTTAATGTTACTGTTAAAATTTACTTGTTAGGACAAAAGTGGAATTTCAACTAGAATAATTGTAAATACATATATTGTTTTTCTTATAAATAAACAAAAACTCAAATCAAATAAAAATATAGACTTTGGCATTTTGCAAAGAAAAATATAGACTTTGGCATTTTGCAAAGAAAAACAAAGTAAAATTTGGACACACAACAGATTTGTGACTATTATTCCATGGAATCTTTTAACAAAACATGAAAATAACACACATTAATTAATCAACATTAAAAAAACTGAGATACATTGCAAGTTACTTACAATAAATAATGAATACTACTTTAAAATTTTGAACGACCACTTATAGTTTTAAATTTAAAAAATTCATGTTTTTTCATTTATGAGATGTCTTCTTTCGTATTTTAGTCGTACTAGAAGTTTTCTTTACGTATTTTTTCTGCATCTAATCATATTCCTATTTGTATTCGTACTCGAATATTGCTACTATGAGCCTAACCACCTCCTACATTCATGCAACCAAAGAGAGTTCGAATAGGACTCTCTTTTTCGCTAATCACTCATGTAGAATTCACTTGCAACACTAAATGTAAATATTCCATTTCTCCCAGTCATCATCTATTTAGACAATGGATAAAATTCAGCGGTAAATTCGAGAGACTATATATATATACATGAATTTTTTTAGTATTAGTATTTAGCATTTTTCTAGTATTATGCTAATATTAGTTTTAGTTCTAATAATTCAGTGTTAGTATTAGTTTGGTTTTAGTATAATCCTAGTATTAATAATAACACATATACAATATTAGTAATAAAATTAACATGGGTGATAATATTAATTAGGTCTTTTAATATTAATAATAATAACAGTAAGAATAAGATTATTAATATTATTATAACTAACTTCACAAACAAGAGCATTTATAGATGAATAATAATGTAAACCATAAAATATAAGAACCTAGAAACAATCAAATAAATGAATCTAAAAATAATAAAATAATTGAATCTAAAAACAAACCCTAGTGCACCCTGCGAGTGGCAACTGCAACTGTAAGAATTGGAAATGTGTTTTGGTCCTGTTTTGTTGGGATAAGAAATGCACACTCACTGCCAGTTGTCACTGGAGTCAGCCCTTCGAGAGTACACAACACAAATGCACACTCACTGACAATGGATTATGGAGTCAACCCGTGGGGAGTCTACAACTTTGCCCTCTTTCGAGTTCACAACTGCTAGCATCGGCCCCGTGCACAGTGCAAAATGCTACTCATGGACTTCACTCACGATGATTGAGAGAATCTATTGAAATTTTACTTAACCTATTATGTTTTTAACCTTTTCAAACATTTAGAAGATTTCCATTCAAATAAACATTAACCGCATGCATATAAGGATCACTGAAAGAATAACCATGCACAAAAAGACACAAAGATTTATCCTGCAAAACCCTCTTGGGGAAGAAAACCCAACAAAACTTCTTCATTATAGATTCATCAACCAAGTACAATGTCAATACAAATAAGAGCTAAAGCTTTCTCATAGAAAGATACCCCAGAATAATATATACACGAGAGATACAAAATAAACTTCCCAATAGAATAGTCTTCTTGAGAACAAGAGAAATAACCCAAAAGATGTCTTCACAATGATGTTGCTTCTGCTTTTCTGGAGTTGCGCACTAGTTCACTTGAACTTGTGCATTGTGTGTGTTACAAATGAGCCAACTTAACTTCTATTTATACAAGTGAAGTCACTTTACATTTAACTTGGGTTACTTTACTAAACCAGCTTGTTCTTTAACTTAATCATATTAATTCTAGTATTCTCTTCTTGTGGGCTTACTATGGTTAACTTCTAATGACTTCTTGGAGTCTTCTAGAAGATTCTCTATGATCTTCTCATCTACTAGTAGTCTTGATCACACTTAACCACTTCACATAGTGTGGGTAAGACTACCACCATAGTGTGGGTAAGACTACCACAAGAGCATTCCTGATACATCCAGAAGCTCTCCAACCTCTAGCTAGAATCGTACTCGTCCCATCTCTCTGACTGCATAAAATGTGCCCTCTCCATCCTGAACAAGCTACTTTAGAATAGTCTCTAAAGTGAGGAATGCATCTCGCCTCCCAGTCATGTGCTTACAATACGCACTCTCAACTATCCACTTCCCTGCATCCATAGGTCTACTACTACCGCAACTCGAAACAATTGTGACAAGAGAGAATTCTTTCTCGAACTTTGCAGCAAAACTCTCGATCTCTACTGTAGCTGCAACCTGTTCCTCCTTCTCCTGCTTGCCCCTCTTCTTGTTAAGACATTGGGCAGCATAATGGCCAAATGCATTGCATGCATAACACCTAACTCTGCTTAAGTCCTTCTTTTGTTCACCTCTTTGCTGCTTAGCCCCTCCCTTCTTGGACTTCTTGCCTATAGCTGACAAGGCAACATTCTCTTCTTCCTTCTCTACCGTTTGATGAGCTACCCTGCACAAGACCTCTCTAGGTCTCCTCCTGCGTGATCATCCCAGAGTCTATCCCAAGAAGGCAAGTTCTCCCTGGAAACTATAGCCTCCACGAAAACAGTCCATGGCTTTGTCATGCCATTCACAGTTGTCCTCACTAGCTCACTACCATCTACCTTCTCCCCAACTGCGGCAAGCTTGTCTCTCACCTGAGAAATCTTGGTAAGGTAAGAAGCTACATTTTCAGATGTAGCCATCCTTGTGCTCTTCAGCTTCTCTCACAGTACCATTTTCCTATTCTCATTCGAACTCTGGTATAAGCTAGTCAAAGCATCCCACATCTTATAGGCACGGTCTTTGCTTGAAATATGTGGGATAACATGGTCTTTAACTGCATCTAGAATGATCCTTCTAGCTTTTATGTCCTTTTTCTTGAAGGTAACAAGTGCTTGTGCATTGGTGGAAGCAGGAACTTGAATTGGATTTGCTTGTGTACTATGAACCACTTCATCCCAAAGTTCATTTTCCTCCAATATAAGCACTATTCTAGCTTTCCATGGGACAAAATTCCCAACCCCATCAAGCCTATCCTCCAACCTTAATGCAATAGCCATTTCAATGCAATTTAAAATCCAACAAATGTTGTTCACTGACAAAAGAAGACCCACTAACTGTCTGAAAAATCACAAATCTGATTTTTGTCCCCTTCTTCAACTCAACTTTGATACCATGTTAATTTTAAGTGTCTTTTCCCACCCCGGTTTCAAGTCTCTTGCTCATTGTTTAATGCCCAAGTCAATAAACATTTATGTTGTAGATGAATTGATTTCTCATAAACAAATTGTACATGAAACATTGGAAAAATTCATTAACAGAAATTTTAGGACAGACATAGTATTTTTAGCAAATTGCCCAAGGAAAACCCACAAGAGGAAAACCTATTTGAGAGAGTTATTTTTATTTCTTCAGCAAAATAAAGTGCAACAGCAAAATTACAACTTATCTCATCCGCAAAATTAGAATTCTGTCTCAGAATTCGTGCCAAAACAACAGTGAACGAATTGTACGGATTTGACTATACAGACCTCGAAAAGCATGCCATTGTACGGACTATAGAGATTTCCACTGTACTAACCTCTAAAATCATGCCCAAAATTGTTGTACGGATTCTTGGAATTCGTGCATGTATGTTGTTTCTCTTTCCTGCGCTTTTCTTTTTCTCCTCTCAAGAAGTCGAATTGCTCTCTGCTCATTCAAATTTGCTCTCCAACTCTCTTGGTTTTAAAATGAGGAATGGGTGCCTTTTTTTATTGTTTCCCTTGTCTTTTCATTTCACCTTCTTAGGGAAGCTGAAAGGTCACTAAATCAAGGGCCCACATTTGATCTAGTGTTTTCCCATCAATGGATGAGAAAAATCACTTTTCTCTCCATTACATATTTTCCCTCTCAACTCCAGTTTAATTTATTTAAAAAGTCACTTTATCCTCTAAAGTGCATTAACTACTCATTAATGCTCATCTCAAGTAATTAATACAAGGGTCATGTAATTTGTCCCATTTTTAGTGACTAAGGCACAAAGTCACTAGGGGAACACTTGCCTAGGTACAAAAAATTCAACATTCAATAGTCCAAAGTAAATTAAACTGATTTCAAAAAACCTTAATTATGGTCTTCATCAAATATGACATCTTTATTGGCAACTATATCCTTCTTTTCCGTGTGAAACAAGCTTCATGTCGTAGACTCTTCACTATAGCTTATAAAAATGCATTTCTTGATTTTTATCATCGAACTTCTCTTTTTACTTTCTATTATCTAAACATGAGCATCAACAATACGCCTAAACACACTCAAATTACCTCATTATGGCATCTAACCACTATGCTTTCTTCAATTGTGATGCTTCTCACAAATTTTATTGAACTTCTATGCATTGAAAAAAAAGGTGTATGCACTACTATGGCCCAAAAAAGATTTACCAAAATTGCACCCTTACGCATGCTTCTCTCCAATCTCCATGGTCATTTTAGTATTCCTTTGCAGCACTACAGTGTTAAGGAGTATATAATCAAGTTAGTTGCCTATCAATGGTAAGGACTTTGCAATCCCCATATGTTTGAATATAATTTCGCCTCCAATCTCTTCACTGAAAGCTTTCATCTTGCTTCACTTTGATTTTCAACAATACCCCTAAAACGTTTGAATGATTGCAGCATCTTTGAATGTTCTTAAGTCACCCAAATTTTCCTTGAGAAAGCATCAATGAATGTCATGAAATAATTTGAACCTCCTTATTGTGAGGTTCTTACAAGACCACATCTATTTCACTTCCAATGTCTTCACTAGGAGCTTTGATCTTATACCCACTTTGCCTTTCAACAATCACCCTGTTATATTTGAATGTTTGGAGCATCTATGAATTGTTCTTGAGAAAGTACACCCATATTTTCCTTGAGAACATCAATGAATGTCATCATTCATGAAATCCTTTGAACCTCCCTATGATGAAGTTCTCATAGGACCACACAAATCAATGAGTACTAGCACTAACTACCTACTTGCTCTCCATGCACCTTCTTTATTAAATTTATTGCCATGTTGCTTGCCTAACACACAAGCTTCGCGCACATGTTACTTGTTGAACAAGAGACAAACTATGAACCATATCCAACTTATTCATGAGCAATAGGCTTTTATAGTTAAGGTGGCCAAAACTCTAATGCCAAATATTGACTTTTGGCATTATCTTCAACCACAAAAGCTTGTTTTTTTCGAGGGAAACATTGCTTGTAGAAATCCATATTGGTCCCTTCGACTAAGTTATTACACTTCTAGTCTTGAATCTCTACCTCCAAAATCACCCATAACTTGTCGAAGGCCTCATCCAACCCCAATTGAAGGGGTTTGAACCCGGGTCTCCATTTTAATGCAAGCCTGACCATCTTGTTGCTTGCCATTGGACTTGTTAATTTGCTATCCAATTGAAAATCTATAAACCACTACATATCCACTACTTTATAATGGTTCTTGGTGTCCTTTATGAAGCATGTCTCCATCAAACCCCTCCATGAAAAGTATTGTTATGTGATTAGGCTTAACGAAAGTTGATTTTCCATCAATCCTAATACTACAACAAAACATATACCTCCTTAATACTCCCACTTGGCATCTTCAAGATTTTCTTGACCTTTCTATATATATATACTCCACCTATCAAAGAAGCCTTCACCTCTTAACTTTTATTGCCATCCAATACAACATAGCACTTTTTGTTATGTATCATATGCTTGGGAACACCTAAGGCCATGTACCATGTATCTTTATAGGCAACTTTATTCTTTCCAAAGTAGCAAAGGGGTTATACTCTTTGAACTCCTTCACGATTTTGTTCCAAGGAAAACCTTGTGGGGAAACCCAAGGGATGCTTCCCACATTCATGGATGGAACCCCTCATAAACTTATCGACATGAATATTGTGCCTAGCCAATGGGTTTCAAAACAGTCCCCCACTAGCATGAAACTAGCCAAATACCCAACAACATTGGCAACGATCGACTGAACTAATCGCTTGGGTTAACTCATTCCCCATTATTATCTTGATTTTCTTCACCATAGTTATTTGAATGCATTTATTCTTCCATTATGATAAATCATACTTTTATTTTCTACATTGATTCAAAATTACCAAGCTATAAATCATACTTCTTTATTCTACATTGATTCAAAATGGCCAAGTTTTATAAATCATACTTCTTTATTCTACACTCTTTCAAGATGACCAAGTTTACCACTCGCCTATATATAAATTGATGGTGTCCTTCAAGTCTCCATGACATGCGTTGCCTTGTTTTTAACTCACACTTCAATTCCTCTACAACCAAGGTTGTTTTCCAGTTCCTTATCCCTTATGCATTGCTACAAAGACATGTTCAAAGTTAATCTTCTCTTAGCTGAAAAAGTAAACTCCAAGTTCATCAATCATCAATTCCTCAACTCTAGATGGTAAACTTAGGCTTGTAGGTAGATTCTCACTCCTATCTCTTTGTTGACCAAGGTTGTTTTCCTTTTCCCTTCTACATTGCTGGAAGGGAATGTTCAAAATATCAATTATTTATAGAGATTTTGCCCCTTCTCTTACTACAAAAGCAACCTTCAAGTTCATCAATCATCAATTATTCAATTCTGCATGGTAAGCTCAGGCTTGTAAGTAACTTGTAACAAAAACTTCAAATTATTGAGGCAAACTATTTACTACCATGGTGATTCGATAACAATATTCAATTTTATCGCCGTTCAAATCAACTAATCTCCCAAATCTTTAAGCTTAGTGAGGTGATACCTAACCAGTTTAGCCAGGTGATCCAATTCACCTTCACTCATCCCCAAACTGTAAGTTGATCCATCAGATAGAGAACTCTGATTGAGTTGGGCATCTCATACAAGGACTTCAATTTATTCCATGCAATTGTGATCTTTATGCATCTTGGATATGCATAATGACTTCACTTAAAATTGATGTCCTAATCATTACAACTATTTCTTCCTCTATCTTTATAATAGACATCCAATTCATCCGTTCCAACTAGGGGTCTCATTACAAACATCTCCATCTTTCGCTAACCACTAATATATTCTTGATTTTTTTATTGCTAGGTGATATCATTTGACATTTTTCCATCAAGTTTGTAGGCACCTGGAAAAAGATAATTAAACCTTGGGACTCTTCCAACTATCAAAAAATTTCAACAAAACTCTGGAAAACGGCTCCTTTATAAAACAACTCGGAACTTTGGATTATTACCTCACTTTAAAAATTAAAGTGACACTTCAAAACACCACATTAGGCAATAGAATCCGCTCATAAAAAACACTTCACTTTTCAACTGCATATCAACTTTATGAATGGATCCAAAGTAAAGTGGAATATGTCTAAAATATGCATTAATAATTATTGTAACTTAAGAAAAAAATTCCTCCATTCTTGCTTGTTGAGGGTGTTAAAGCTAGTGCAGCTGCGAGACCCATTCTCAGAGAATGGTTTCCTAGTCAGTTGACCAAGACAAAGTAAGACCCTAGAAGGTACCCTAGGGCCCCCAGTAGTCTCATGGGGTTCTTGGTCTAGGACCAAGCAGGTTGATGCCATGGCAAAGCCCCTAGCATGTGGCTAGGGCCCCTATATGCCTCTAGGGTATTTTGGTCTGGGACCAAGGATGTGATGTCCAAGTAGAGCCTGCAGGTAGAGGCAGAGATATATTCTGGTATAGGACCAGGGACACGATGTCCAAGTAGGTCCTACAGGTAGTTGATCAACTTTCAGTGTGAGACTGAAACTCAGCTTAGTACTCAAAACCATTCTGCGAGAGAATGGAGGACCCGGTTAGGGTCCAGGGATTGATCAACTTCATTCAGTGTGAGACTGAAACTCAGCCTAAGGCTGAAAGCCATTCATTAAGAATGGAAGATAATGATGTCCCCTCTCCTAATCAGTTATTGCTAGGTTGATTCTCAAGGGACTGGCCACCCCTTGACGATGTCCCTAGTACCTAACCCTTAGGAGCAGTGTCAAGGACAAAATGATTGTACCATCCATTTGGATCTTCCCCCTTATACAGTGATTACAAAATATATAAAACTATGTATCTTGAGAGAGAGAAAAGTCTTTGGTGTTGTTGGTCCTAAATGTTGATTGTCCACTTTTACGGTTCACCAAATCTTATGGTTGTTGGCTCTTGGTCCTATTCCTATTTGGTCCTAGCACTCTCACTTGTGTGCACCTTTGACTATGATGTCTCCTACTTTATGGAGTGTATTTACCTAATGGTTTATTAAGGACCATATATTGTTATGGTTACCTTATGTTTTGTTAAAGGACCCTTAACCCACTTATGGTTTTCGTTTATTTACCTCATGTTGGATTTTTTGACTTTCACTTTATTATAAATACATTAAATAATTATTTTATAGTCTTATTAATAAAATCTTATGATTTTATTAACAGACTTTTGGACCATTTTAATCTTATGCTTAAAACCTTTTTTACTTTGCATAAAACCTTTTACTTTACCTAAAGTACACTTATGTTATTTTTTTTTTGGGACGACGTTACTTTATGATTTTATTATATTTATTTCTTATGTTATTTTTTTTGGGACCAGCTACTATATAATTTTATTATATTTATTATAATAAAATTTTAGACTTTTTTTTTAACTTTTATTTAGGACCACATTATTTAATCTCTTTTGATTTTTATACCGTAGCCTATAAAATCCAAAGAGCTATCCTTCAATACGTGTGATTTTGCCTCACATGGATGTTTACGGTGATCTTTGTGATTTTGAAGATTTTGAAGGATTTTTCCCTCACAGGCTCTGCGATTTTTGAAGTATTTTTTGCCTCTGCGATTTTGAGGGTTGTGGTGACCTTCAGTGATTTTCCCTCACGGGCTTGCACGTTTTACCTCTGCGATTTACGGACTGTCTACACTGTGTCTGCGGGTTTATTGTTTTTCTCTCACGGGTTGTCTGCATTCTTTTCCTCTCATGAGCTTCTGCGATTTCTCTGAGTGAGAGTCTCTGCAATTTGGTTATTCTGCTATTTTTGTTTATTGTGACTCCTCACCGATATTTCTCACGGGATCTACCTGATCTCTCTCTACAATTTCTGAATTCTCGATCTCTGCCATTTTCCAAACTGAGTCTTATCTCAGCGTGTTTGCGATTCTTCCTCAGCATGTTTGTTTACGGGCTTGACTTCCCTCTGCTGCATTTGATCTCTGTGTGAGTGTTGTAGGTGATTGCTTATGGTCTTATCTCTAGACACGTCTCTGGGATTGAACTCTGTGTGAGTTATTATAGGTGGGTAATTGCTTACTGGTTTTGCAACACTTATGTGTTTTTCCTTACCCATGGTCACTTGCATGTTTTTTTTTATTGAAGCACCTGAGATCTCTTTAGTCCTACCTAATCCCTCTCTCTCTCAAGGTACGTATATGGTTTAACCAATTTGACTTGTCCTTTCAGCGACAAGATCAAACTCAGAACTAACTAAGTATAAGGCGGATCCAACAAATGGTTATGGTTCTTTATCTTCTCTAGTTTATTTGAGATTTAGTTTACTGCACATGTTATTTATTATTTTCTGTACATGACATTTGATGAAACATTTCAATGATCAGCCTTAACGCAGTGACCAGCAAAGCGTTAAAGTTAACGCAATGACCAGCAGAGCGTTAAGTTGAAAGAAATGAAAGTTATGTTGTTATGTTTCATTATAGTTTAAATTTTACCTCGGTTTTTATATGTTCATGTATTGAAGTTTAGTACTTGTATTAACACTCATCTAACCTGCAAAATTCAACATGGTATCAAAGCTTTTAGGGTGTAGCTAACACTGTTTTGCAGCCTGTTGCCGCCTTTCACACACCTGGGTCACGTGGCAGAAATCTTCAAGCCACTCGGTGTGTCCTTGGGGGCAAGTCTCGAGTCAAGGTTGTCACCTTGTTCTTGACTCCTCCATTTAGGCTCAACTCCTAACGAAGCCAAGGGGGGTAGACCCTATTAAGTTACTAAGGATGATTACTTAGTGTTGTGATGTTGAAACTGACTGAGTTACTTAGGAGTTTGGAATTTAATTATAGATAATCAAAGATGGCAAGATATAAAAGATGAACACACAAAAGCACAATGCTGAGACACAATATATATATATATATAACAAGAAAATAACCAGTGCCTTAGAATGGAGTCAAAAATAGAAACAATGTACTTGTATGTGCTTGGAGTGAGTGTTTTGCGATTGCCTCTTGGTATGTTTTAAGTTAAAAATGAAGTGTGAGTTGATTAAAATTAGGCGAAGGGGGGACTCCAGATATACCCGAGAGTACTTGGAGTATGTCCAAAACTAAACCTTCACGGCTACCCGCAAGGAATATGTGGGCTGAAATGGAGTCTCTGGGGCTATTGTTCATAACGCACCCGTTAGGGTGTGACATAGATCGACGCCCCGAGGTCACTTTTCAGAAGTTCCCACTTCCTTTGGGTATTTTGCCACCGTGATGATTCGATCTAGGTGTTGGATTTTCACCTGTTGGTTTGTTAATTTGGGAAAGTGAGTCCTAATTATACTAGTCACTCAAGTGCTTTTGATACAGCTTGACTGATCGGACAAACCGCAGCCAAGTGCAGAGCATACACACTGGGGTCTTGTCAATTTTAGTAAGTTTTAAACTGGGTGTTCTTGTTTAAAAGAAAACCCTCCAGGAACCTCTTTCAATCCAAGTGGATCTCAATCGGGGAATCGAGGAGGGGTTAATTTTATAATAGCTGAAAAACAAATGATCAAAAGAAAACAGATACACAATTCTAGTTTTCTAATTAGTCCTACCACGAATCTCTTTCCCCTTTCGGGTCAATCGAGAAGTCGTGGGGTAAGTATTAAGATTACTTTGAAATATAAAGTATGGAATATGAAATTAATAATAAAATAAAATATACTACCCTGCAGATTAGATCAATACTAGTTTGAAAAGAAATGAGCAAAAAGCAACAAAAAGGACACCGACGCAAATCCCCCCAGGAGGAATGGGGAATGGGTTCGAAAGAGCCTATTCAAAAATAATTTTATTGACAGCGGTTACAATATCAGAGAACTGATATAATTCCTCTTGATCCTTATATGGATTGAAATCAAGTGATTACAAGGTGCGAAAATCAAAGGTTCTAGTCAAATGGGAGACCCCAGGGGGGATTTGAATGCTCCCGAGGCCACTTCCGAACAGCAGCTTCCTTTCTTTCTGTCAAACCTGCTAAAAACCAGCAAGCATATCAGAATGAAATATGCCCAAAAGCAATTTAAGAGTACATTTGGATCAGCCTACCTTAACTCAAAAAAGATGAACTTAAAACTAGCTAAACAGGTGACAAAGGAACCAAGGAAAGCAAGCTTTCCTTGGGATCTTGGCTTGCTGTTTGTGCAGCCAATGAAATATGCACTGATATTGCAGAATATTAAATTTTATCATACAGCAAATGAAACTACCATAACAGCAAGCTACGAATTTTCACTAAAATGCTTGCGAAAATATGGTAATTTTAGCTTGATCTCTTAAAATTGAACTTTATGTGCAAAACAAAACTAAGATCTACACTATGAGCTTCGAGAGGATAGATCTATGTTGAAATTACTTTTAAGATGATAGATCTAAACCAAAACAAAGCTATGAAAAGGTAACCGGGTGAAGAGTTGATCTTGAGGGAGGAAGAGGAGGAGAGAAATGCCGGGTTCTTTGAAGATCCACAGTGGAGCTTTCAGGTGGAATGTCGAGGGACTATGCCTTTGGAAGGTTTGAAGAGAGTGAAGAAGCAAACTAGATCAGTATCCTCTCCAATGTAGGAACCTACAGCTCAACTGAAATCAAAGAACTTGCCAAGAAACTTGTGAGATCCGATTAGTACATACACAGAGATTCAAAATAACATGCATATAAGCTTATAGGACATGTTGAATCTAGATCTCTAAACATGCATCAAAGAAAGGAGATGGTCAATAAACTTATTGAAAAGCACATTTCCTATCAAGATTATAATAAGCCTATTATCAATCTTGACAACGGATCTACAAGCAATTAGCAAAAAATGAATACATATACAGGTTACCTCAGTAAAATAATGGCAATAATCATCGACACATGTAATGGCACAACACCGTCTAGCCTCCAAAGCTTTTCTTTATTTCAAATGAAGAATTACAACAGTACAATAGCAGCAGCACCTCAATCCCAGTTCTAACTAGCTTGGAAGAGGCTACTGTGCTTGGATATATACAAAAACTAGAAGATCCAGCCTAGGGGGGGCGCAAATCTCAAGGAGATAGACCAAATATGCTGATGGAGAGTCCATCAATGCCTGATCTGTGTCTAACTGAGCCAGATCTGAGTCTCACTGAGTGCAATTGTCAATCGGAGAGCTGATTTGACTGACACCTCAACCTGTTGACTGAAGCATCCACCAAAACTCATCCAGATGAGCCAAAACGTGTTGAGGAGAGAGGGAGGGCGAAATTCCCCATAAAGGATGCTGAAGATCAACTCTGGATCTGATTTGATCACCTCCTTCAGTCAAGGATTTGTCAGATCCAGTCAATCTGCTTCAGATCTAACTGATTTCAATCAAATCGGCTGAGAATCCATTGATCTATGATTTTGGATTTGCTCCATTATTCATCAATTTATTAATTAAAATAATCAATAATTGATTTTTGGGGCTTTCTAACCTGAGTGATGAAAAATCACTCAAAACTAGGAAATAGTGGGTCCATGGGTTTACATGGTGCTCTTAGCTTGAAAATGAATACCTACATGATTGAAACTGATTATTTGGCCCACTTTTATTACAAAATCAATTTTTCCAATTAAACTATTAAAAAATAGCCTAAGTTTTGAAAAAATTAAATTTTAATAAAAAACACTGAAAAAACTAAAAAATTGAAAAATTGAAAAAACCTAGGGAGACTTAGACATGTTCATATGACTCAACCATGATGTCTAGCATGTTTATACATTGACACATAGACTCTAATAACCTCAATAGGCCTAAATGCCAAGCCGACCACCCCAACTTTGGAGGTATGGAGTGAAAAACTCAAAAATTATCAATCGTTTATTTAACAACCAATAATAACCAAAGGAAAAAACACCCTGGGCAGATCGGTTTGACAAATAAAGTCTAAGAGACCGAGTCTTTTACAGACACTATCATGCTAGAACATTTATTACAATTCCCCCATGGGGTATGAACATGTGATATAGTATAACAAGCACTTCCCAGAAGTACTTCCTAAGGTCTTCTGAAGTCCGAACAAGTTATCCTTGTCCGGTTCACCAGGCTCACTTGATAAAAAACCACTAAGTACAACTTAGGTGGTAACACAGCCAACAAAAACTACAACGATCCTAAGACAAGATCTATACTTCACAGAAGCTTACTTTTCAAGTTGACAAGTAAAGGTTAAGATGACTACTCCTTCAGTGAAATCAGAAGATAGGCTTGAGGGAGCCTCCAACTTCAACGCTTGGAAGGCTAGGATTCTAAATCTAGAAGAAAGCGATCTAGATAATTTGGTTACTAGAGTTGTTGAAGAGCCTACTACAGCCCAAGGAAGAGCAGCATTCAAGAAGAAGCAAGCCAAGGCAAAGCGAGTTATCTTTGACTCAGTTAAAGATAACCTGATGGCTGTGTTATCTCCGTTAAGGACAGCCAAAGAATGCTTCGATGCTCTAGCTAACCTCTATGAGAAGAAAGCTCCTACTCAGAGAAGAGTCTTGAAGAAACAACTCAGATCAGTTAGAATGGAGAAAGACGAGAAGTTTGCTACATTCTTTTCTAGGATCACTCAAATAAGAGACCAACTCTTGGCCATTGGAGATAAGGTAGAAGACGATGATCTTGTGCAGACAGTGTTCGATGGCCTCCCTACAACGTGGGAGACATTCTTGGCTTCAGTAAATGGACGAGGGGATCAACCCAACTTTGAAAGGTTGTGGCATGATTGTTTAAATGAAGAAAGCAGGATCCAAAGCAAATCCGTGCCCCTGCCAGAAAATAATCAAGCTCTATTTGTCAAAACAAAGAAAGGAAAGAATCCCTCACCACACAAGGACAATGGTAAGGAACCTCGAGGTAAGCATTCCTTTAAATCAAGAGTTAAGTGTTATAATTGTGGTAAGCCTGGTCATTATGCATGGGAGTGTAGAAAACCATCTAACAAAAATTGGCGTAGAAAGAAACACCATGTTTCAGTTGCTACAGAAGAAGAGCAACCTCAACAAAAGAGGTCTAAGGTTGAGACCAAGAATCCAGGCCAAGGAAAAGAATATTACTTGGCCTCAACACTTTCAAGTCCCACCTTCAACTTTTCAGATCCCTGGTGGATAAACAGTGGAGCCTCTAAGCATATGACTGGATTTAAGGAGACCTTGGTATCTATCAAGGTCAAGCAGTTCCACAAGAAAGTGGAACTTGGAGATGGAAGTACCTTTGACATTAAAGGGGTTGGTTCAACCAAGATATAGCTTGATTCAGGTACGTTGATTAATGTTGAGGAAATTTTATATGTTCCTGGTCTAAAGAAGAATGTTATTTCAGTGACATATTTAGAAGACAAGGGGTACTCTGTAACTTTCTCAAAAGGAAAAGTTTTGATATGGTCTAAAGGTAGAAGTATAAACTCAGCCACTGTGATTGGAGTTCGTGACGGTGACCTCTATAAGGTCCCAGGACATGCCATTGAAACTCTATACCCCAGTCAAGATTCAGAGATCAAGAGGGAGACATTTGTACTCTCTAGTCCCCAACCAAGTGAGGTTGCAGAAGTTGAAAGAGTGATCTTCCATCAGTCCTCTAGTGACTTGGAGATGGAATCTTATAAGACTTCTCGCTTAGAGAAGCAGAAGGAGAAGGCCAAGAAGCCTACGTCTGATCTCATTGAAAAGCCTATTGAAAAGCTTCAAGGTTGCCCCAGTGAGAGCCATGTCACTGATTTAGTTTACTCCTATTATGAGGAGTCAGTCCAACAATGGATTTGGAAAATTGATTTGCGGAAAGAAATTCTCAGCCATCAAGGGAAGTCAACTATAACTTCCAATAAGATCTATGAGATCATGCTTCATTCTAAGATGGAGAGCTGTTTGAAGTTCTCAAGAAACCCTGTATTTGATGACATGCTGAAAGACATCGAGATGAGTTATCACAACATAGGGGTACAATATGTTATTGATCTGCTGAGAATGTCCCTCTTGCTGAGAGAGAGTGTTAAAGTTAGTGCAGTTGCGAGACCCATTCTCAGAGAATGGTTTCCTAGTCAGTTGACTAGGACAAAGTAAGACCCTAGAAGGTACCCTAGGGCCCCCAGTAGTCTCCTGGGGTTCTTGGTCTAGGACCAAGCAGGTTGATGCCATGGCAAAGCCCCTAGCATGTGGCTAGGGCCCTATATGCCTCTAGGGTATTTTGGTCTGGGACCAAGGATGTGATGTCCAAGTAGAGCCTGCAGGTAGAGGCAGAGATATATTTTGGTATAGGACCAGGGACACAATGTCCAAGTAGGTCTTGCAGGTAGTTGATCAACTTTCGGTGTGAGACTAAAACTCAGCTTAGTACTCAGAACCATTCTGCGAGAGAATGGAGGACCCGGTTAGGGTCCAGGGATTGATCAACTTGATTCGGTGTGAGACTGAAACTCAGCCTAAGGCTGAAAGCCATTCATTAAGAATGAAAGATAATGATGTCCCCTCTCCTAATCGGTTATTGCTAGGTTGATTCTCAAGGGACTGGCCCCCCCTTGACGATGTCCCTAGTACCTAACCCTTAGGAGCAGTGTCAAGGACAAAATGATTGTACCATCCGTTTGGATCTTCCCCCTTATACAGTGATGACAAAATATATAAAACTATGTATCTTGAGAGAGAGAAAAGTCTTTGGTGTTGTTGGTCCTAAATGTTGATTGTCCACTTTTACGGTTCACCAGATCTTATGGTTGTTGGCTCTTGGTCCTATTCCTATTTGGTCCTAGCACTCTCACTTGTGTGCACCTTTGACTATGATGTCTCCTACTTTATGGAGTGTATTTACCTAATGGTTTATTAAGGACAATATATTGTTATGGTTACCTTATGTTTTGTTAAAGGACCCTTGACCCACTTATGGTTTTCGTTTATTTACCTCATGTTGGATTTTTTGACTTTCACTTTATTATAAATACATTAAATAATTATTTTATAGTCTTATTAATAAAATCTTATGATTTTATTAATAGACTTTTGGACCATTTTACTCTTATGCTTAAAACCCTTTTTACTTTACATAAAAGCTTTAACTTTACCTAAAGTACACTAATGTTATTTTTTGGGGGGGACGAGTTACTTTATGATTTTATTATATTTATTTCTTATGTTATTTTTTTTGGGACCAACTACTATATGATTTTATTATATTTATTATAATAAAATTTTAGACTTTTTTTTTACACTTTTATTTAGGACCACATTATTTAATCTCTTTTGATTTTTATACCATATCCTATAAAAACCAAAGAGCTATCCTTCAATACGTGTGATTTTTCCTCACGTGGATGTTTACGGTGATCTCCGCGATTTTGAAGATTTTGAAGGATTTTTCCCTCACAGGCTCTGCGATTTTTGAAGTATTTTTTGCCTCTGCGATTTTGAGGGTTGTGGTGACCTTCAGTGATTTTCCGTCACGGGCTTGCACGTTTTACCTCTGCGATTTACGGACTGTCTGCACTGTGTCTGCGGGTTTATTGTTTTTCTCTCACGGGTTGTCTGCATTCTTTTCCTCTCATGAGCTTCTGCAATTTCTCTGAGTGAGTCTCTCTGCAATTTGGTTATTCTGCTATTTTTGTTTATTGTGACTCCTCACCGATATTTCTCACGGGATCTACCTGATCTCTCTCTGCAATTTCTGAATTCTCGATCTCTGCAATTTCTGAATTCTCGATCTCTGCCATTTGCCAAACTGAGTCTTATCTCGGCGTGTTTGCGATTTCCCTCTACAGCGATTCTTCCTCAGCATGTTTGTTTACAGGCTTGACTTCCCTCTGCTGCATTTGATCTCTGTGTGAGTGCTGTAGGTGATTGCTTACGGTCTTATCTCTTGACACATCTCTGGGATTGAACTCTGTGTGAGTTATTATAGGTGGGTAATTGCTTACTGGTTTTGCAACACTTATGTGTTTTTCCTTACCCATGGTCACTTGCATGTTTTTCTTTATTGAAGCACCTGAGATCTGTTTAGTCCTACCTAATCCCTCTCTCTCTCAAGGTACGTAAATGGTTTAACCAGTTTGACTTGTCCTTTCAGTGACAAAATCAAACTCAGAACTAACTGAGTATAAGGCGGATCCAACGAATGGTTATGATTCTTTATCTTCTGTAGTTTATTTGAGATTTAGTTTACTGCACATGTTATTTACTATTTTTCTGTACATGACATTTGATGAAACATTTCAATGATCAGCCTTAACGCAGTGACCAGCAGAGCGTTAAAGTTAACGCAGTGACCAGTAGAGCGTTAAGTTGAAAGAAATGAAAGTCATGTTGTTATGTTTCATTATAGTTTAAATTTTACCTAAGTTTTTATATGTTCATGTATTGAAGTTTAGTACTCGTATTAACACTCATCTAACCTGCAAAATTCAACAGAGGGCACAAAAGGCAATGTATCATGTATGTGTTCTCTCAAACAGCCACTTAACTGTGTTTGGCATTGAGACCTTTGAATGCTCCTACAGTTCTCCACATTACCGAAATCTGCTTCTGGGACAAAACAAACTGATGCATGGAATACTGACTTTAAAGGCTTCTGAAACGGTTTTTGACAGGAAATGGTCTCTTGCTAGACTAACAGTGCTAAGTCCTGACCCTCCTTTGAACCATTGCCAGACAGCAACAATGATTCTTCCTAGAAAGCTATTTGTGAAACAGCAATATACTTCGAGAGAGGTGACCAGTTTTACCATCATTTTCTATGGTAACAATTTCTCACTACTAAACAGTTTGCTAGATATGATGTCCTAATTTGCCTTACTCTCTTTCACTTTAAGCTGGTGACATCTTCTCTGTTCACTTCTATTAAGTATGATCCTCTCCACTTTCAGTCTACAACTGTTCTCGAACTAGAATTGCCACACCAGGAATCGATAAAAGCTTTCATACCATGTTGGGCTTTTTGAACACACGTGCACATAAGAAGACGAGATAATTCACACTAAACTCACTTTTAAACTTTACTCTATCCTATATATGGAAAAACGGGGTGACCAACTAAAATGGGTATTGCATACCTTAACAAAAGTTCTATAAAATACGTATACAGACGTTTAAATTTTTGAAACCCACAGTTTGTCCTTGTAAGTAACCTCAACTTCAAGCAAAGGAAAGTGATGGTTATAACTGACAAAGCCCTTAAATAGTCAACCAAGATATACAAGCCTTTTCCGCCTTATTGTTTTAAAAGTGCACAGAAATCCTTTTCTACTAGGTTCACGATGCAGTTGTCAAGAACAGAAAGCCCAGCTTTGTTCATTGGCATTTCAATTTGACTAAAATAAACTTCAACTGCCAATTTGAACAATCCTTATTGAATTCCAACACAAGTCAGACTTAAGACATTGTAAATCCTGCATTGGACAGGAACTTTATTGTTATTCCAATTTCATGTAAACGTAACTGCAGTATCCAAGCAACAAAATGCTGTCTTTTCAATGTCATCATGGTATGTAACTGTTACATCTCAAGCAACACAAACTTAGTTAGACCAGTCACAACAGTAACTATAAAGCTGTTGAAAATAAGTAATTTCATGTCCACCCAAAGAGCACTAATCCCACATCCTGTTTTGAATTCAATAAAGACAGAGTCCAGCAAATCACTATTTTCAACTCATAGGTGAGAAACTTAGATCATACAATCTGAACAGATTTTAAGAGTACTCCAGTAAGACTGCCATGATAGCAAAGATGATACAACATAACATGAATTAAGTGTGAATTGGGTGTAGCCCAGGCGAGTTGAGCAATGGAGTGTTATCCTCCCCACACAGGACCAATTCCCACAAGTGACACATTGAGCTCTTAATGTGTTTATTGTTGTAACAGTCTTGAGCCATGAAGAATCCGGTTTACCCTGGGTACCATCCTCAGAATGTGGCAAAGTGCCAGCTGGGTTTCCCAAAGATGTGTAATTCACGGGTTGAATAAATTGATTAATTATAAAAAAAGAACTAAACATCAAGAATGCATCCTTTAACGCATTAAATCCTTTGTGCAAAGGATCAGATCAGTTTCCTATCAATAAATCTGTCCCCTGCATCAACTCCAGTATGAATTCCATCGAAATCGCCCTGTATGCAATTTGATGTGTGTGACTCCACTCCCCGCCTTCTTTAGTGGCTCTGTGCAGCCTGTTACTGTCTGGCCAATATTTTCTAGAATTTCCAATTATGAATTCATTAAATTCAAATTCACCATGGATAGAGCTCAAAGCTACCACACTGACGCAGAAATGACCTGCAAATTGCCTGTGCAGTTTTTCCCTCTCAAATAGATAAAATTAAAAGAATAGACTCTAAACATTGGCAAAACAATGTCTAGTTATAACTCGAATTTTGTATACCATCAAGGTACAGAATATGAAAATCGACAATATAAATCTAGATGCAGATTTGTGAATCAAATTTTTGATCTAGCTTGTACTCATTAGGGTTATTTGCCAACAAGTAATCACAATTTTGAGACACATAAGGAACTTCACATTATAAATCTTAGCACCATGGGTGAATGGATATCAAGCATTAAAACACTGTTTTTATTTGAAATTTGTGATTTAGGGCTCTTTTAGGTAGGCAATTTAATCTAACCAATAATAAATAAAAAAGAAAATTAATTTTGTGCTTTCAGAATCCCTACAAGAGTTCAGGAGAAAGCAAAAACCATGACCCTCTTGCTTGTGCATGGCCAAGCACTAAACACTTTAATGTAGTGATGATTGTTGGGAAAAGACAGGGATTTGGAGAATTTAAATTTAACCAATATCATATATCATATAATTACCGCCTAGATCAAGGTGACACGGGTCCAAATTCGACATATTGATCTTACATGCTCTGTGAAATTTGAGTTATAAAATGACTCCATGTGAAATGAATTAGAGTCTGAGACCACCAAAACCAAATGAACATCAAGGACTGAAATAGGTCTATTTGAGAGTCTGAGACATAAGAAAACAGATCTGACTCCTTTAAATAAGTAATGTAGAGAGAGTGTGTGGGAAACAAAATCCAACAGAGAAAAGTTAAAAACTTCAATGAGGTTAAGCAAGTGTATAAGTGCTGTTTACAGTAAGTTAATTGTTTTCAATCTGCTTTTACTACCATCACGTTCTTTCATGCGTCCATAGAGCACAATAAGGAAGTTGATTCCCTTTCCAAAGCTGATCTTACACTGGAAGCTGGAACTTGGAAAGTGCTGGAATCAAGGGATGGACAAGTTCTGGAATCTGTTCGATCTTTCCATGTCCAAACAGGTTACTGGTTTCCTCTTCATGGTGATAACATTCTCTTTGGGCTGGAGGATGGGCAATAAGTCACTTCAGATATTTCATGTACTTTTGTATCATGATGCCTATAAATGGGACTCTGTGCTATGTTGGAGATCCCTCTATGTATCTCGTTTAAAACTGGTGACAACTCATTACAGCTTTAATGCTGGTTGATTAGGCTTATTTTGAGATTTGGAGATCACGCTTTAGAAGGGCTCCAGCAGGACTTTCTTTATGGAACATTTAGGCTTTGATAATTGGAGACCATTTTTTGGATGGTTGCAAAATGTCGTATGCATGTACAGAATGTAATTTCTCCTCTTGTGAATGGAATTTATGATTTTTTTCCAAGTACAAAAAAGTGTACAAGTGCTGTGCTCAAATTGAAATTGAAAAACAGATAGAGAACTTACAGAATCCTGAATCTCATCCTTGACTATATAAAATGGATCTTGAGCTGCAGACATTTTGCCACAGCCACAGCTTCAACAACAAAAACGATCGGCAATTCTTCTTTTCCTTTTTTCTTCTTTTCAATATTAACTTTGTGACTAAATGTATGTCTTCCTTTGTGTAGCTCCTGAAACACATGAAACTTGTCAAAATTCCTTTATTAAAATTACATATTCCACAGTTTTCAAGCATTCACAAATTTAGTGATAATGGAAATGAAATAAAGGGACTAAGAATTAGTAAATAAAATTTATGTTAATGTATTCATTAATACAAGGAAGGATTTCCCAAAAAAGACAGTCCATTTCTCTGACCTAACATCAACAAACTTGAAAAAAAATTAAATTCTTAGAAAAAATTGATGCAGAAGCACAGATCTGACAGTACAACAGTCTCTTCAAGCAGAAATTTTGTTGCTGTAGAATTGTTATGAAGCCGGAGCCCCTCATCTCTTCCCATGCTTGGGTTCAAACTAGCCACCATCCTGTGCAGTGAAAGGAGGTATACTGCTAGTAGGCCCGCTGAAGCCAATGGGAAACAAATTCATGTGGGCCAGTGATGGATTTTCTGGACCTGCATTTGATCGCCAAAGATGGACATGGATTTAAACAAGAACCAATGGGATGAAAATGCTGCCTATTGGAGAACAGTTACTGATACCACAAAAAAGAGTTAGAATGATAATCAAAGGCAAGCCAACCCCAGTTCATCAAGAAGCTGAAAAATATAACCAAGCTGAGCATACAATTCACTGGGCCAAAGAGAAAAGCTTTGCAGTTTGTGGATCATTTCCTGTTTGGAAACTTTATGGGGGCATGGCCAAACCTCAAAACTTCTTGAATCTAGGATCCAGAGCCATTGTGCCTCTCAGATGAAAGGTAGTTCAAAGTTACTCTTGTGATAAGGGTTTCTTTGGCTTTCACTTCCAACTCAAGGAAGATCATGATTTAATCTCCCACTGTGGTCTGTGGTTTCTGGGCACCAACAGGTTGTATCTCAAATTTCAATCGTTGGTCTATGTATCTTGATCCAGAGGAAGAGATTCTGTCCTCTGTCCTAGTGTGGAATCTGGATAAGACTACCTCCTCTCCTTCTCAACCTTTGGGGTGCAGGGACAATAGGGAACAAGATCGAGAGATTTGTAGACAAAGCTGAGATAAGAACGGGGTTGTTCATTTGCACCTGAATCTGTGTTGAAGTAAACCATGGAAAAGGAATTCCGGAAGCAGTACAGCTTCAAATTGACAATTGGACTCAAATACAGCCACTAGACTGCAAGCAATTTTTATTTCAGTGTAAGGGCTGCCATGAATATGGACATTTTAGCAAGAGTTGCCCAAAGAAACCCACCCCACCAGCTCTGGACAATGAAAAAACAATATGCAAACCCTGGAATAAAAGAAAAAAGCTGCTGACAACTTCCCAACCCAGAAATGAAGCAAAAGGAAACGCCACGCCAAAACAGATTCCCAGCCCTAGAAATCACCCAAGAAGAGGAAGATCTTAGCAAAGGAAGAACACCTCCCCCTCCTCTACCAATCAGGGAGGAAAATCCAATTAAATGGAAATGCCAGCATGCCCAATGGAAAACGAATAAATCCAGCAATCTCATCGTTCCAAAAATACTCCAAAAATACTCCAATAAAATTGCTCGGACTCACTCATCTGCAAAGAAACAACTGAAGCAAGTAGAAATCCCACCAAAGTTATTTGGAACACACCATCAAAGGACACAAACAAATCATGTGAAATCATCAGGGGAAAGGAGGTGGTGAAATCGTCAAACTGGAACATGACCCTAGAGGAATTTATAGGCATTGCAGCAGGAATCTCACATAATTCAGAAGGAAATGAAGCTCAGAGCCCCTGGTCACAAGAAGCAGAAAATCACAAAAGGCCATTCAGGAAGGGAGAAGCCAAAAAGAACATGGAATCGGGTTCTCAATCCACATAAGATGCATCCTTCTTTCATCTAGGAAAATGATTGGAACTCCCTTCAAATTTTCTTTAGATGTTCTTATATCTATTGTTTTTGGTTGCTACTATGTAATGAATTGGAAAGGATCTATCATACTCCACAGGGTAGAGAAAGAACTGATGTAGGAAAACTGAGAAACCTGGCCCAGCACTATTAGATTTGGTGATGGGAGGGGTAGGGAATAGCCCCATTATAAAAGCTCAAATGAATTAGCATTGAATTGTACCGTGGTTATACAGGTTAAGCTGCAACCAAGTTTTTGATCAATTCCAATACCCGTTACCTTTTAAAAAACAATCTCTTTGAACAAGTCCAGCATCTCTGGACAAGCCAAAGACATGAAAAATCTATTTTCTAACCAGCCTATTACATATTGATATATTAAACCCTAACAAAATCTTTTGCTAACCTACCTAGTATCAAATACTAACATTTATGTATTGAGGGCTTGCAAGCTAAGACTACAAAATCACTGAACAGTTAGCAATTGTCAGGGGACCTTGATCCGAAATGGATCCGCAACAAAGATGAACAGTTTTAGCCATTGCTCTCTATGTTAATCCAATAGCAGCCTTTGAAAAATGAACAGTTTTAGCCATTGCTCTAATATCAACTCAAGTCTCAAATTGTATTCTAGCAATTTGTGATCTCCATAATGAGAGTCGAGCATTAAACTGTAGATTTCAAAGTAGGGTTCCTAAAACTTAGATCGTGTGGGGGTCTTTAACTCCCTCAAGCAGGCTTTTAGGAACCTTAGGAAAACTGGAGGATTTCTTTCGACTCGATGACATCAGGTTTGCTACCAGAACCTCTGATGTGATGGAGATGATTCTGTGAACAGTAACTGCAGAAGGTGTCCAGACTATAAATCTCTAGGTTCCATTGAAGACAAAAAGGGTTATCATCAAGAAAGGTGACTTCCTGATCCTATCCATCATCCAACCCAAGGCAACTATTGATATGAAAGAGCAATCAGAGAATGACGGTAGTGAGTGGCCTAAGCTAGTGAGGAACATGATCTGAATGTCATCACCATCAGATGGCATGTCAGGCTTTGGAAATTCCGTAAATGCCCAAGGGGGGCAAACTTTCTTGGAGTAGAGCTCCTCTCTACACAGATACCAAAAGCAATATTAAGATATCTTGGCTCTGGACTTTTCTCCAGGTAAGCTAGCTTTTTCACCATTTCAAACCCTTGTTTCATTCATTACTGCAACAGATTCTTATATCTTTAATGAATATGAAAGGGTATTCTGGAACTCTTCCCCTCAAACTCAAAATGTAAAACAAGTACAATCTAGGGGAGGAATTGAGTTTGAAAGGGACGAAGTTAGGGAAACCTACCCTTTAAAAGATAGAAACAGAGAATGTAGAAGGAAGAGAGCCAGAACAATCAAACCAAAGAAAGAAAGAATGAAAGTTGTTGTAGAATCTGATGACATTATTGATAAAAACCTTTTATATGCTGAAACAGCCCTGATAAGGCATTTCTTGGCCAAGATGATAGGGGAAGATCCTCAAACAATGGATTGATAAATACTGGAAGAATAAGATGCATTGCGAAAGGCATTTGGTTCTGGGAAAATTCAATTCTCACATTAAATGATTAAACTATTAGGAGACAAGAATTGATCCCGTTAAAGAAAAAGCTAACCTAGCCACAATTTGGGTTAAATTACCACACCTTCCCTTGAAGTTATGGAATGATGTCTTTGGGGTGATTGGGAACAATGTTATCAGAACCCAACGGGTTTTGAAAAAACCCGCCAGTTGGACCAGTTTACAAGCTTCACCAAGTCAAATCACGCACTCAAACCGTTTTTGGCCAGTTCCATACGAAATTGGTCGGTTTCAAGTTTGAACCGGCCAGTTCCATAGAAAACCGCCCGGTTTTCTCCAAACCAGCCGATTCAGTACAAAACTGGCCGGTTCTGTACAAAAACGACAAGGACCCCCAAAAACAGCTAACTTCAAATTCTTTCAATAAAATAAAAAATAGGGTCCACGTGTGAGCTGTTTAATTGACCCACGACCCTTCTAATGTTATAAAAGGAGGCTCCCACCCTCCATATCAATCACATTTAATTGTGGATGGACTTGGTCCCTCTTCCACAACAAGAGGATGTGAACATTGATGTTGCAGTTAGACAAGTGCCTTCAGGCCTAGGGGAATCAAGCCATGCTCATGTTGAGGATGTAGATGATGACTCTGAGTCTGAGCATGAGGACTTAGATAATTCTGATATATGATAAGAATCATTAGAATATAGATTCTAGAGTCTAGACTACAGTCATATGCTTATAATTTGACTTTAGAGGCCATTTATAACCTCTTTGTCTATGTACCTTTCTTTAGATATGTATTTGCAGTCAATGCTATTTTGGTTTTATACGCTCTTACTTGCTATATACATGAGAAACTTTGCATATTTGTGTATAACGGTTTGAATTCACATGGATGCACATGGATATATATGTATTTTTTGAAAATATGAATGTTTTATGTATTTTTGCTCAACCGGTTTTTTGATCCGGTTTGTTTCCCGGTTTTTGTCTGGATCTGGTTCCGGGGGTCGGCCGGTTCGACCACCGGTTCGGTTCTAATAACATTGATTGGGAATAATCTGATAAAGCTTATCGCTTCGGATGACAAAACTAGAAGTATGGACTGCTCCTCAACTACGATTGCAAAGATCTGTGGAGCAAGACCTAGGACATAGTATTCCAGAGAGTATAGAGTCTAAACATTGTAGCAGGTAGTATGGACTTCTAGCAAATCATAGATTATAAAAACAACCCTTCAGATGCAGTGTGTGCAGACTCCAGAGCATGTGGACACATAAAGAATGTTCGCCCTAACAGGGGAGAAGAAGACATGTTAAATGACAAACATTTGATGCTCAAGCCACTCTAGATATGGACATCAAACATTTGATGCTCAAGCCACTCTAGATATGGACATCAAACATTAAGAAGTTTTGGAGAGCATCCCCTTCAGTCACAAATCCCTGGTGCATCCAACAGAAAATAGTTCCCTTGCTCTCTTTTCAAATATGCCAGAGATAAGGCTAGTGGTGTAGAAAGGAGAATATGCAATGAAATATACAGGGTTGAAAAGGAAAGATATTTTCAATTAACAAAAGAGATAAGAGTTTCCAATTTGAGCTCGTGATTAGGCCACAAACAAAAGGGGAAGGAGGTAACGGAGAACACTCATCCCTATCCATATACCTGTCAGGTTTCTAAATCTTCAAGGAGAGCAGAATTAACTGGAGACAAGATAGAAATGGTAGACCCCAATCCTGATGACATGGAGTTGGAACCCATTCCTTTGGAGTTTATGTATCAAGGATTAATAGAGTAGAGATTTTCTAGGACCAGTAGGAGGACACCCATAGTTAAGGTATATCAAGGGAAGGGAAAGGCTAGAGCCTCTCCTTCAATAGAAGTCAGGGTGCACCTCTTCATCAAATAAGGAGGATTACTCTATCCCACTCCCAATGAAAAACAACAGGTACCACATCGAACCTGGCAAGATGAATAAGGTAAGCAATGCATTAAAAGTAGGACGATGTGGGTTGAAAGCTGACTCTGGACTATCTAGATTCCATACAACAGAGTCAGGGATGAAAATCTAATATACCATTAGCAAAGGAACAGGTTGAGGTAAAAGGTTGATAACTTGATAGGGGAAAGTAAAAATCTATCAAAGAGGCCCTTTGAGCAGAAATGGCCTCTTAAAGTAGAAGACATGATCTGGCTATCAAACAACAAAAGAGGTTTGGGGATGTCCCTGAAATAAATGTTCTAAGAGAATGGTTCAGAAATATGATCTGTATGTGCCTTCTATTCAAGAGGCAAAGTTAAATAGTTTGGATGTTGTAGGTCCACTTCAAGCCAAACTTCAGGGTTGTGAGTTTGTTGCAAGCAATGCTAAGGGCAAATATGTAGGACTCGCAATAGGCTGGAAGCAGACATGTAAGTTAAACAATCACTTCTTCCTGGATTCCACCACCATATGCAGCTTAATTGTGATGGATTTGAAAAAATATATTTTTCGATCAACCATTTTTATCATTTATGGTCCTTGCCAGAATAGAAAGGACCACTTACTAAAAATTATGAATGATGCTTCTTTCCTTGACCAAATAGTTGGAGGTGAGGACTTAAGCCTTCTTTGAAAATAAGCGATGTTTGAGATGAAAAGGGCGTACTTGATGCCCTGGCAGGTTTTTCCATCACTCATTTAAAGGCAATAGTCTGCTTGATGTTGAACCTAAAGACCTAGAAGTTAGAACCCACTTGGAAAAGTGAGAGTTCAAGAAGAGATGCTATAAGCAAAAACGCTGAATTTATATCTTGTCTTGGCTAGTAAATTTGAAAGAATTGGGGAGGTTAGGTCATGGGTAGGTGTAAAGGGTACTAATCTGATGCTAAAAAGGTAAAAACCCCGCCATCGCCTTTTAAGTTCAATGTATTTAGCTCAAAAATAAAGAACTTACTATTTAGAGATCCAATTATCAAGGAGTAGAGAGTAGAGACCATGTAACCCAAGTTCAGGCAGCTATGCCATGATGGCCTTCCATGACAATCTAAAAAGGATCAAAACTATCACAAAGGCTTGGGTCAAAGGCCAGAACAATTAAAACTAGATCAAGATGGAAGAGGTGGAAGTCAAACTTGGGTCAATCTATGAGCACTCGAGAGCTTAAAAATGGAACTGTTACTAAAGATAGTGCACAATCATGCAAAATCGAAAAGGAGACAAAAACCCACTCATAGCATGGGAGGAAACTTATTAGAATCAAAGGAGTGGTGCTATTTGGTTAAAGGAGATTAATGAGAACAAGTATTTCCACATATATGCTCAAGCTAGGAAGGCCCCCAACACTATATGGGAGGTGCAGGATAAGCATTGAAATGTTCACTTGGGCTTTGAAAGAATGTCAGCAGTTGACCATTACAAGAACATTTAACAAGAACCTAGTAAGAAAAACCTTAGGGAGATTATATCAAGAATCTCTAAAGTTAACAAACTAGTCTTAGATGAGCAGAATGAGACTCTTCTAGCACTTGTCAATGATGTTGAATTAAAAAGCACCCTTCCAGAATGGCAAGGGCCTAGGGCTAGATAACTCCCCTATAAAATTGTTTAGGAGTTTTTATGAACTTATAGGGAAGGACATGCTTCTAGTGGTAGAAGAATCCAGGTCGGGGAAGATATATGGTCCTACCAACTTCACATTCCTACCAAAATTCCCAAAGTAGACAACCCCCCTTCATTTGACTCTTATAGACACATCTCACTCTACAACTAAGTCACCTGACACGAGGACATGAAATTTGAAAATACAAGTGTCTAAATGGCAAGGCTTTAGGCAATGTCACAAGGTTCGGGTTCAGATTCTGGTTTGGCAACCTTCAAGTTCGATTCGGGTTTGAATTTTTCTATGAGGTTCGGATGGGGTTTGGCATAGGTTCGTCTATATATATATTTATAAATATAACATAAAAAATTTACATTATGAATAAAAATTTATAAAACTTTATAACTAAAACATTCACTATGAAGTATTAATTATAAAACATTATAACATAAAACATTAACATTATGAATTATTTATTAATATCTATATTATTTATAATATTGCTAACTTAATGATTTAACAAACAGACCAAGGGTCACGAGTTTGATTTGCTACTTGGAGAATTACTATCGCTCATTTCTCTCGGGATTAATCGTTGAGGGTCGAGACATTACGCTCCAAAAGACCAAATCAGGCCCCGCCAAGTTGTGAACACCTCCAATCAAATCTTATCGAGCCCCGCGAAGTTGTGAAACCCTGGAATGACTCAAAGGATGCTTGTAGCTCAAGAGATGCCTCTAGTGAGTGTTTTCACTGTCGATGGAGTGTGTATTGTGGCAGTCTTTCAGCCCTATCTGCCGGAAAGGTGAAAAAAACCCTCCCGAAACGTGAAAACCCCCGTCAAAAACGTGAAATCCCTACAGACAGTGTGTCAAACCAATCGTTGAGCTTCATTTTTAAGAGGTTCGACAAACCTGATGGCCGAACTAGTTTGCCTTCAGGTTCGGCTTGAGATTTAGCCATCAGGTTTGCCAAACCTAAATGAATTTTTCAAATTTTTTTAGGTTCACCGAATTCCGAACCTGGAGGTAATTCCATTTATTTAGGATGTAATTCTTTCAATGGCATGTTGTGATAACATTTTATATCTTTAATAAACATATGATGAGGTTGTTGATGTTTATGTAGCATCGAAATATTTTCTCAAGATGTCCCCAATGAAATGGGTAAAATAACCCTAGAAGATAAAAAGACGAGTTGGCTTAAAAGATAAAATAAAAGTCAAGCCGACCTAATTATGGAAACTTTTAGTGAAAAGAAGAATATAAATAAAGTGCTTTCACACTTCATTATCAAAACAACATGTTCATCTCTCTCAAGTGGTGCGCACCTCTCTAGGAGGACAAGTAAAGACTATTATTGGGTTGTAGAAGGCTATTTCTGGGTTCACTATTGTTGGAGAGTTTTCTTCTTTGGCTATAGGGTTTGTCTAGAGCTTGTCTATATGACTCTCTTGTATCTGGATGTATATTGTATCTTTAACTTAAATCCCTGAATAAGAAAAGGTTGTTGGGTTTTCTCCCTTGGGGTTTCCCAAGGTATATCTTTATGTCTACATGTATGTTTTTGTGCATGGTTATCTTTCGATGATCCTTACTTGTATATACTGCAATTAAAGTTGAAAGAGATGAAAATTATATAGCTATCTTAAAAATCAACATGGTATCAAAGTTGTTCTAAAGGGCCATTACACACTCTGAAAAAGCAGATCCAAAAAAAACACTCTGAAAAAACAAATCCAAAAAAAGAAGTCAGAAAAATTAGATTGGAAAAAGCAGCACAGAAAAATAGGCCTAGAAATTTACAACCCAAAAAATAGGACCAAAAAATTAGGAACCAAAAATTAGGGGCCAAAAATTTAGGGCCAAGAAATTGCAGATCTGAAATTTCAGTTTTTTTTTGGTGAAGTTTGACTTTTCTGCAGGAAATTTCATATCTCAGTTTTCAGTCTCCAGTCAATATGGTTGTTGGACTCAAAGTAGAAGACATATTGGAGGGAGTTTCAAACTTCCAATCTTGAAAGAGTAGGATGCTTATGCTCCTAGATGAGCATGATCTCAAGGATCATATACTTAGAGATATTTCAGAGCCAAACAGAGTCCAAGAAAAATCAAGATTTAAGAAGAATGAAGCCACAGCCATGAGGATTTTGATGGACTCAATAAAAGATCATCTTGTACCTCTTATTGCAAGCCAAAACATTGCTAAGAAGATGTATGATGCCTTGAAGAAACTATATGAAAATGAGAATCCTAGCAAAATTTTGGCCCTAGGAGATCAACTTTAGTTCACAAAGGATGATTCAATTTCTTTTTATTTCTTGAAGATAGCTCAAATCAAAGATCAGCTAGCAGTTGTTGATGAAAGTGTCACTGACAGAGATCTTGTGTTGAAATCTATGGGTGGACTTCCTTCATAATGTAATCCATTTGTGAAAGGGATATGTGGTCGTGGCCAATTACCTAGTTTTAATAAATTTTGGTCAAAATGTATTCAAGAGGAAACAAGGGAGCTTGCCTCTACCTCCAAGGAAAAGGAAGAAGAACTAGTTCTTGCAGCCAAAATTGGAAAGAGTAGAGGAAAGTGGAACATGGGCAAGGAAGGCATCAAGTCAAAGATTAAGAAAGATAAATCCAATCTAAAATGTTTCAATTGCGGCAAGCTAGATCACTTTGCTGCAAAATGCAGGAAGAAAGGAAAAGGAAAACACCATGCCTCAACTATTAATGTTGTTGAAGATAATCTACAAAAGAGGTCAAGAAATGATGATCCTAAGGAAAGTACAAAAGATCATCGAAAGGAGTACTTCCTCTAGTACAATGTATATGTGCACCAATGATTGCATTATCTCTAGATGAGGAGATTGTCATTGGTGATGTATGAAGATCCAAGTTGTTATTCTTTCAATGGGCTTCCAAGAAGAAAGAATATGAAGATCTAACGACTCCAGTGATCCCTACAAGGAGGCAAAGATCGAGAGGGAGCCCACAAAACAATAAAAGACAAGTATTTGGATTATCATTTGCATTAAAATGTTCATTTGATTGAATTTCATGATAATCCAACGTTGCTAACTAATTGACTGAACTTGACTTGTAGGAAATATCAAGTGCCTAACTCCTTTAAGGAGTGTATCCCTACCAGGAATGGTTCCAGTGGGAACATTCTCCTGTGTGGAGAGTGAGTTGAGTTGATCATACTCCTCGATGGACTGAGTTGAGTTGCTTGTACTCATCAATGGTTTGTGATCATACTCCTCGATGGACTAAGTCGAGTTGATCACATGAGTTGAGATGATCGTACTCCTCAATGGATTGAGTCAAGTTGATCACATGACTTGAGTTGATCGTACTCCTCGATGGTTTGTGATTGTACTCCTCGATGGAATAAGTCGAGTTGATCACATGAGTTGAGTTTATCGTACTCCTCGAAGGACTAAGTTGAGTTAATCGTACTCCTCAATGGTTTGTGATTGTGCTCCTCGATGAACTGAGTCGAGTTGATCACATGAGTTGAGTTAATCATACTCCCCAATGGACTGAATTGAGTTGATCGTACTCTTAGATAGTTCTAATGGGTACGTTCTCCAATGTGGAGAGGACTCCTTTATGGAGTGGATCCCAGTGTGGGATGACCCCTTGGTATGGGGGGCTCCAGTGTGGAGCTAGGGAGCAGATCAACTTGTCGAAATAACCGAGAAAGCTTTAGGGGGGCTGCAGCCTCCTTGTCCAAAAATGGACTAAAATTGTGGACCCAAAGGGGTGGACTAGTTGTGGTCATCACCGCCTTTCAATTGTAATGACTGGTAAATTGGAAGAAGAGTCTTCTTGGGGAGTGCAGCCGCCTTTCAATTTGAGATCGATAAAGAGCTTGGAAGAAGAGCCTTCCTGGGGAGTACAACCTCCTTTCAATTTTGAGATTGATAAAGCATTTGGAAGAAAGTATTCCTGGGGATTGAAGCCTCCTTTCGAATTGAAGTCGATATAGTGCTTGGAAGAAGAGTCTTCCTGGGATTGCAGCTCCCTCAATTTGAGTCCGATAAAGTGCTTGGAAGAGGTGTCTTCCTGGGGAGTTAGCCTCCTTTCGATCTAGGATTGATAAAGTGCATGGAAGAAGTGTCTTCCTGGGAAATGTGGCCTCCCTTCAATTTTAGACTAATAAAGTGCACAAGGATGTAATCCTTTGTGGTCTAGAATGACCAAGCTGATCAGGAAGATCAAATATCATCTTTGGAAAGATTATGTGGTTCTAGTAAGGAACAAGGATCCAATGGGAACAGTTATTCTAGACAGAAAAACTTGACCAGAAGAGACCTTCCTTATGATGACGAGATGTTCAATATAGTTGTGATGCTCAAATGATATCTAGATATGTTCCAGCATGATGACGCCTCTCGAGCTAAGTGGGACTGTTGATGTTTGTAGCTACGTGAGGCATCCTCACTAGCTAAGTCATCCCAACAAAAGAACCTCCAAAAGACAAATAGTGTTGAAGATCGTGCAAGGAGAATACATTCCTCTCTAATAGGGAGTGTTGATGTTTGTGTAGCATCATAATATATTCTCAAGATGTCCTAGAGAAAGTGAAAAGAAATGAAGAGCATAATTACCACAATGAAATGGGTAAAATAACCCTAGAAGATAAAAATACAAGTCGGCTTAAAAGATAAAATAAAAGTCAAGCCGACCTAATTATGGAAACTTCTAGTGAAAAGAAGAACATAAATAAATTGCTTTCACACTTCATTATCAAAACAACAAGTTCATCTCTCTATCTCAAGTGGTGTGCACTTCTCTAGGAGGACAAGTGAAGACTATTCTTGGGTTGTAGAAGACTATTTATGGGTTCGCTATTGGTGGAGAATTTTTTTCTTTGGCTTTAGGGTTTGTCTAAAGCTTGTCCTGACTAAATCTGTATAGACAAGCTCTTGTACCTAGATGTATATTGTATCTTGAATTGAAATCTCTGAATAAGAAAAGGTTGTTGGGTTTTCTCCCTTGTTGTCACTTGGATGGCTCTTATACTAGTCGGAGCATAGGGTGATGTGGAAAAACAACAAGTAAAAACACATGAGTAACATGATTAAAATTAATTTCAAAACAAAGTTCTTTGAAGGGAAGAGTATGTAATGTCTCGTATTTTGAATTAACCCTATACTTTGGCAATGAAAATAAATAATTGATCTTAAAAGTAATCATAATGACAACAATAATAACTCTAATAAATAATAATGATGATAACAATAATAGTGACAAATTGACAATAATAGATCACCTATTTTATTATAAAAGAAATTACAAAAATGAAACACAGGGGAAAAGCTAAATAAAGCAAAAGCCAACTGAAAGTCACATGAATATAGATAGAAGTGAATTACTTGACGACAAGCCTATGCATGGAGATTTCTGCATGAGTGGATGTGAAGACTAACTATTTAATGGATGTTAAGGAAGTAGTCGGACGTCTTTGGGTTCTAAGAAATAAATTCTTAATCTTGAGGGTTTTACTCAAGAACTTGGGCTTCAAAAGAAAGAGTTATGTAAAGAAGTTGGTATAGGTTATTGATTGAAGGCTCAAGTGTTCTATGTTGTTTGGTTGAGAGATTTGATTGGAAGGGGAGACCTCCCGCACAAATTGGTTGCAGTTGGCAAAAGTGAGAGACTAGAGCTCAATGGTTATACCTTCACATGGATTGTAAGTCAACTCCCTTGAATCTTGTATGACTCACATTTAACGGCCTCATGTTGATTTATACAAAACGTTAATCAAATGATGGTAATGCTTATGTTAGTCGAATGATGCTTTAGTGCTTCTGAATTCAAATTATGTTGATTTTAGCTACTTTGGGCTTTACAATTCTTGTTTATGTTTTTTCTTAGTTAACTCAACTTATAATAATTCTGGTTATGGTTCTTAAATTTTGTGCATTATATGCCTGAAACCAAAAATTAATTTGCAATTCAGATTTCCTCAAGAATAACTTAGAGATTAGATTAACTCTTCTCTTCTTCTAAGTGCTAGAAAGTTCAATACCACATCCTAGTACCATACCCAATTTGCTTGCAATCAAGTTTATCTTGCAAACCACCTCTACCAAATAGAACAACGGGTGCAAGAGTTTGAGAGCAGCTGCATAATGAGCCTAGCCTATCTCTGCGAGTTCTAAAAAAGATCTTTCAATGGACAGATCAAGCGATCACGGAGCTTAATGGATATAATTCTTGTTTTTGCAAAATAGAATGTAACTCATTGCCTATTAACCATCCCCAAGAACAAGAAAATAAATACACGCAGAGAGAGGGCTTAGAAAGAAGACATAGGTTGGAACAATTGAAAGAGGACAAAAAAGGTTATGTTGCAGAACTGTTTCCTGAATTTGCGGGAAGTCAAGAAAAGCTTGAGACTTTACCTTGATTACACATACAAAGTGAAGATCTGAATGGAAAGAAAGGATTTACATCTAGATGATAAAACCACTTCTTTGAAAGAGAAACCCTAAGTCCTTGCTCTGAAGTAAAATCTTGAAAGGATCAGCTCCAGATCCCTCCGCAACCGCTACTGAAAATTGCCTATGGTGATAAGAAAAACAAAATTGGAGATCATAAAAAATATTAAATTTCGATCTCGGTCCAACCTACGCAGAACAAAAAAAAGTGGCTGGAATTAAAGATCTTGAAAGGCCGAAGAATTCTTACCCGCGAATTAGAGTTCTTTATTGAAAAAGGACGTATGTAAAACCCCGATCCGAGTGGAATAGAAGTCTCGTTCGTTGCTGAAAGCACCCTACAGGTGTGGGAGCAACAAAACTATTTCCACCTTTACCGCGAGAGGAAAGACCTGTATTCCTTCCCTCTAACGGTTACTGACCGTTCCCGTTCGTCACTGAATTCCTATCAAAAGAAAACACAAAATTGCTTCACAGAAACCAAAAAAAACGCTCTCTGGCTCCCTTACCCCTCGCCCGTGCTGCCCGCCCGCCGCAGGATCTATGTCCAGAATATTCTCAGTAAGTCGGCTACCTTAACATAGCAAGCACCAAATTCGCGGACAAATGGCCCTGGGGAACCAGTCCCGTCAAATTGGATCTACTTCCGGCGCCCCGGGGCAAAAGTCAAGAGATCCTGAAAAAAAGGTGGAAATATCCAACCTTTATTTAGACTTTGATTATACTCCCAATTCCGTCCTCAAACTCGGATTGTAGTTGCCTTTCATTTGCCCAAATCTAGCCTTTCTGGCGGGAATGAGAAAGAAAAATATATTATATTTCGATCTCGGTCCAGCACATGCGCAACAGAAAAAACCAACAAAAAGCTTAAAAGTATCTGGCATTCGAGATCTTGAAAGGCCGAATAATACTTACCGAGGAGAGCAGAACGGCACGGACAGAACTCGATCTGCGGACCTCTAGATCCTTCGGGTGGCGGGATCTCACGGTTCAGGCAAGGAGTACAAGGAACGAAGATGAGATTCCCTGATATTGAAAAGTTCAATATACGATGTCCATTGACGTGTTTCATAAATTTGTATCCATCGCCACAAATAAAAGCCTGGATTGCTTAACACACCATTTTTTAGCTTTAGCAGCTCTCCATTTGAATAGAATAGTGTGAACAATATTAAATGACCCAACAAAAGTTCTAATAAACTCACACAACCACATTAATTAAGCATCAATATATATTGAGCATGGTATTTATTCTAAGTTTTGGATTTTACCGTTGGTTGTGGTTAGTTATGGTTCGGAAGTGTTTAAATTGTGTTTTTGAATTTATTTAGAGATTTTGCATCGTGGGATACCCCACATCACTTAATTTATGCAATTTTCATAGCTAATATGTGATTCGAATAATTTTTAAAGATTTCCAACCAAACTCCGAACAAAATAAGATGGAAAATATGCTCAGAAAATGTTGAAAACGTAGAATATTTAGAACATGTCATTAATTAATGATATAAGTGATACATGTAGATCACGAAAATTCATTTTCTACTTTGTATAGTGGAGTAAGCTAAACTCTATACGATTTGCATCTACTCTAACGCTTTTTGTCGAAATCCGACAATGGGAAAATTGTTGAAATTGTTGTTTGGATTGTTGGAATTGCAATTTTCATTGTAGGAATGGATTCAACGTCTTTGGTGACTATTGGGACAACCCCAATTATGTAATTCCAACAACCCAAAACTACCATTTCAACAACTTCAGCCGGATTTACCCAAAAAAATCATCAAATTTTAGGTGCAAATTGTCTAGATTTAGCTTAGTCCTTTTATACTATTGTCATTGTTAATTAGAGCCCAATTGTTGTTAATCAAAACCCTTGTCATTTCTAAAACAAAGCCAAGCCACTATCAATCAAAACTCGACACCTACAAAAGCAAGAGAGCTAGAACCGAGTGGTAGGATTATTTAATTCCTTGAGCCCACTTGTTTGGGCTCTGTGTCAAACAATGTTTCTAAGACGACACATCATGGTTATCAAAACATTCATTTCTCGAGATCGCAAACAATTTCATTCATTTTCTAAATGTCCACACTATGTGTTACCCATTACATTCATTTTCTAAATGTCCACACTATGTGTTCACCCATTACATTCATTTAAGCCTACCAAAACCATGATTACAACATGGCAACATCTAACAACCAAGTGGTGAACGCTAGTGTTAAATGCATATGAGCCGATTGCATTAACATATAATCATAGATTAATAAACAATCGACTTTTATCAGGTCAAATGTACACATAAATAGTTGTCATATGATGGGGTGAAAGAAGGAAGGACATCAATCATTAATTTGAGCATTAGTTTGGTTGGAAATTTAATTAAAAACACCTATTGACTTAATAAATAAATAATTAAATGTATTTATATAATTATGTCACTTTTGTCATTTTCAACGAAAAATATATATATCATTTTATGGTATAGCAAGTTTATAAGAAAATAAATGTGTACAAAGTATAACTTATATCTGAAGAGGGTAGAAATAAGTGTCATTGTGGTGGTTTGTGTAAGGAGGAAGTGTTAAAGGGTAGTTAAGTTATGAAAACAGGTAAAATATGTCTTTTAGTCTTAAGAGTATTGTGTAAGTTAAAAGGATATGGTTAAAATATTATATGTATGTGAGTAGACGAGAGTTATGGTATAGAAAGATATGGTTATGAAAGGTTATGAAGATGACTAAATTTCACTTATCCAAAGTATTGAATCCTTGGGTCTAAGTGCTTTGTTGAATCGAAGTTGTTTCCTCCAGAGGATGGAGATGGAATCACTTTCAAACATGGGATGCTCTGAAGCATTAAATCTCTCAAGGAACATGGAAGGTCTTAACCATCATCAATATGCTTAGTAGTCATTATGAGAATCATGTAAGTTTATTGGCTTCATATTTGTTTGTCATTCTTGTTAACATTTTGAGCAAGCCAATAAACTTACATGATTCTCATAGTGACTACTAAGCATCTCAATAAATCATTAACAAAGGTGGGAATCTAGCCTTGTGTTCGAGATTTACACCTTGTAAGACTCTCTCCTCAAGACATTTTCCTTTTGGATTGAAAGTCTCTATATGTGGGCTAGCTGTCAAGGATGCATCTCTTTAAGAACAAGACACACTAGTGTGTGGTCTGATAAGCTATCGTCATATGTCAAGGATCCTCCAAACTAGAAGGTTTGTGATGTGGATTGTTATGGTACGCCTCGTCTTGAAAACCCCATCTTTTATAATACTCTTTATCGAGTATTTCAAAAGCTATCAGTGAGGGAACTAGCAAGAGGCAACTTGTGGGGAAAGAATCCTAAGAGGAAGAAACAATCTATAGTAAGTTTAGGACAAAAAAAGGGAGAATAGACGTTGAGTTAAGTTGTTAAAAGAAAATATGAAATTGGTCATAAGAGAGGATGCCGTGGTTAACCGGATAGGACTTTACTCAGAGACAACTCTAGTGGGGAGGTTTCATGGAAGAACAATCTTGGATAAAACCATTTTTGCATGGGTAAAAAGGGTATGGAAGTATCGATTAGAGTGTGCCCCAAACTTTCACATTCTATCTTAAGGCGTGCATCACTTTCATTTTTTAAAGGAAATAAATAGGGACTTAATAGGGAAAAAGGAAAAAGTCATTAGCATTGGGACAATGTTATCCTGGCCTTGGAGTAATGACATCCATGTTTTGATCCATTGAAATAATCATCAAAAATTATTCCCATTTAGGACAAACTCCCTTACATGTCCTTAGAGTCGTTGCAAGAAAGGTATTCGAAGGCTATAGGAAATTGTATGATAGTAGGTTATTTGATATAGAATAAAAAACTTGAACAAGAAACAGAGTTGTTGCAAGAAAGGTATTTTAAAGCTATAGGAAATTGTATGATAGTAGGTTATTTGACATAGAATAAAAAACCTTGAACAAGAAAACAGCCTTGGTTGTCAAGGTTGTCAATATATGTGTGGAGGTGAACTTAAGTGATGGCTAACCTAATGTTATGTGTTGAAAATAACAAAATTTGTGCGCATAGTCCACTAGAAGATTTTGTCAAACACCTAGCTAACCTATGACATCAGTCTTCTACAGGGAGCTAACACTAATACGTTTCATGTGCATTAATTTATCGTGCACTACAAGTTGATATACTGCTAGCTAGGCACATTTTATAGCGGAAACAATTACATCACATCACAACAGACAGTCAACACATTTGACACTGATATTTTGGTCCAAAGACCCTCTAAACCCCCCCTAGGGGGAAAACCAATCAAGAGAGTTATTTATTGAGATTCTTAGGAAAATATGAGAAGATTACAACAGTATAATATTGTAGCATAAAACATGGTACAGATAAAAAAAAATGTACCAACACTTCTTCCAATAGCATGCTAAAAGTACCTAGAAATAGCTACAGAAAACCTCCTCGAAATATGTGCAAAGGTACAGTTGTACCAACCAATGTACAATCTTCCTCTTTGACAACAAATTAGTGGCAGCCATAAAAATTCACATACCCAGGCAACAAACTCTTACCAAGCAAATCTGCCACCACCTAGAAATATGTGCATGACTGATTGCCTCGATTTTTGTGTAAGAACAACAGTACAACCTCTGTAAATTCATACAGTATGGCCTCCTCTGCTACAGTATGGACCAGCAATCATTATTGGGGATGCCTTGGAACTCGTGTCATTATTTTCTCCTTTAAATTTGTGCCCACCCTCAGTGTTGTAATTAATGCTAAGAATCTTGGGATTCGTGCCATTGTTTTCTCCTCAAAATTGTGCCCTCCTCAGGTAACCCTATCTCTTCCTCTTCTCAGCTCAAATCTTCTTGCTCTCTTGAAAATGTGCTTCTCACACTTCTCACGGATCCCCTCTCTAAGAATTCAAGCCACTTCGAAAACTCTATCTTTAGAATGATTGAAAATGAAGTCTCATGCTCCTTTTATTAATCTCATTAGGGTAACTACCATGACTTTTCAACTTCTAGGGTTGAGATTAGATCTTGGTCCACAAGATCAAGGGTTGTGTTTTAATCTCAAGTTCACTTAAACCACTTAAGTGAACTATATAAAAAAAAACATTACTTTTTGAAAAATCACTTTACCCTAAATATTTAAAAAGTACACTTTTTAATTTAAAAATCACTTTATAAACATAATAAAGTACATCCCACTTTTAAATTAAAAAATCACAGAAAAGGTACTCTAATAAATGCACTTTAGTAAATTCACCTAATAACATTCACTGAGACCCCATCACCTCGGACCCCTACACCTAGGCACTGGATGTAGGAGTACCTCCAAGCTACAAAATGCTAACACTATGAACAATGAAATTAAGATATTTGACATAGAAGAAAAAACCTTGAACAAGAAAACAACCTTGGTTGTGAATATTTGTGTGGAGGTGAACTTAAGTGACGGTCAACTCAATGCTATGAACATGAAAATTAGGAGATGAATTTACCAACATCATATAGATCATGTTTGATTCCCATAAAGTGCATCATGTGCAAGGAATGTGGTCACTTAACAAGGAAATGTTTTCAAAAATATGCTAATGATGGGGAATTTCCATATGGCGTTAGGAAGGAACCTATGGTTTTTAAGAAAAGGAGTGATGAAGCAGTAATTAATTCATCAATGACAAAAGGGAAATGGAATTAGGTATTCAAAGAGGGAGATGATGATAACTCCTGCCAAGTTGTGTAGTGGATCAAATATTATGCCAATTACATTGTGTCTAGGAGAGTAAAACCCTATTCACCAGTACAAAACGAGAGATAAGTGGCTAGGTAAAAAACTTAGTCGCCATTGTATTTCAAGGGATAAATGACCAAAATTGAGCAATTTTTAAGTGAGCCAACTAAAAAATACCAATATAAATGACTAAGTTAGCCATGGGATCAAATATACGACAATATAACAAGTGGCTCAAATAAAAATGACTAACGCAAACTGCTAATTTAGTCGCATGAATACAAATATGACTAGATAACAATGAATTATTTGTTTATTTGAATCATTTTAGTTGTATCACCCCGACAATGGAAAATTACAATTTTGACAATGAATTTATACAATTTACTAAATTTTAACACTGCAGATGGATTTAGAGATCCCTAAATCTATCTGCGGTGTTAAGGTTCTTTGAATCCATTTGCAGTGTTAAAATTTAGTAAATTGTAACAATATATTATTATATGAACTCATAAAAGACCCCCTATGTCACTCGGCAACATATTCTTCTTTCAAGACATCCAATGAGGTCTCTATAGATCTAGATGTTGGTGGATGTGTTCACTGGTTTCAAGCCTCTTGTGTAAGTGCAATATTGTCCTCGTCATATACACTTAAAATTTTAGACTTAATTCACCTCAACACAATCCTGACTATATTGTTGCGTTAATCAATATTGGTATAACCATTTTGTTTGATCATTAAAATATGTATTAAAAACTTATAATATATAAAATTTTACAATATATCATTTTTATATTATTACAAAACATATATTATAATAATATTAAATAATTCCATATTAAAAATATACAATATAATAACACATAATATACTAACCTAACCTATGATATATATCAACATATTTGCACACAAATATATATATAAAACAAGAGCCATGTGGTGGCAATGTCCTGGACATTGCCACATGCCCTTGCAGTTTAACCCTAGTCATGGTGGATGAGCACACTAAGAATCCAAGGGATTACTCTAAGGATATATTTTAAAACCTGGAATCACAAGTCTCTTAAATATCTCTACTACATGGCGATCTTCATGGCATCTCTAGAGAGCAAGTTCGAGCTTCGTAGGTCAACATTTATTTCTCTCTCTAATGATTTTATTGCGCTGAGAGGCGCTCTACAGCCCAGTATGGGGGAGATCTTGTAACGTTACGTAACGTTGTCACGTTACGTAACGTTATGTCGGCTATAAATAATAAATAATAAATAATTAAAATTAAAACCAATATGAAGGAGATCTTGTAACGTTATGTCGGCTATAAATAATAAATAATAAAAAATTAAAATTAAAACCAATATAAAGGAGATCTTGAGACTGCACCGCATCCCAGGAGCGCGGTCTGTTCACTCTATATGGTCTCTTCTACAAGAAGAAAAGAGAGGTGGAGCCAGAAGAAATCCTGCATGACCAGACTTTTGAGTATCATCCAACCAATCCTCCTCAGGATTAGCTTGCTACTCATGAAATTCAAGTAGAGGAGGAGGAAAGGTCGCAGGATGAATATAAGGGCATGCCCGACACCGACTCTGAGAAAAAACCTGCTCATCTTCATCCAACTACTGTCTCTCCGGAAGTAGGCACTGCTATAGCAGTGGAGGACGATGAGGAGGGCTGCGTCCTACTCATACTCACGATGATAATGATGCTTCTCTAGCAATGGATAATCAAATCATACCTCCTGCCCACTGATATTTATTCAACTCTAACTAATATTTATTCACGCAGACACTCAGTCTCAGGGGTCCAGCTCCAGCTCTGCATATGTAAATCCCCTTTGCTA
>LPNX010681301.1:186323-205312 GCA_001517045.1 Pseudotsuga menziesii | reverse complement strand
ATTGCCACAGTTATTCTCTACGCTTCTCCACTATCCATAATTGTAAGTATACTCTACATTGCGTTGGATCTTGTGAACATTGGCAAATTTCTGAGGTTCTTCCTGAGGAAAATATGGCGCAAATACACACTCTGAAGTACACTTTCTTCTTAGGAATTTGCAAGCAACGCAGGGTGAGTTCGACGAAGTCGAAGCCATCTCTGCCATGGAAGATAAATCATCATTCTATACTATGGCAGAAAGGAAATTAGTACCTGACACAAATTTGATGACTAACTACAAGGTAAAGAGCGCGAATAGAAATAATTATTTGAATAAGTACAGAAAATGACCAGAAACCAGAAAATGCACCTTTCTTGATATACAGATTGTTAAGGATTGGTACTGTCTACCTGCAATTAGATGCAGATTTTCTCTACTTTTTAATTCAGAATGAGCAGACTAGCTGCAAGTTGGAAATCATCCGGCTAAGTACCCGAATTAGATTGCTTCTGGGATGCGGTGCAGTCTCAAGATCTCAAGATACTCTATAGAGACGCAATGTAGAGTAACATTACGTATCTATAGAGACGCAAAGGTGGATAAAGACGAGCAGCTGGAATCGATCACAGAAAAAATGAAAGAGGACATAAGAGACTACATAGACAAAGAAAAGTCCGGCTCTCATCAAGATATTGAAATGCAGTTGAATGTGTGACTTAAATGGAAGCCAAGCAAATTACAATAATCCTTAATAGGCATATTCATTATCCTATCCATCAGATTTCGAAATATGCATTTCAAATAGGCGTCATTCCAATTCTTTGAGGAGATTAATGATATGTTAGGTTGTAATGATAAGCTGTATGAATACAAGTACATTTCCTTACTCCGGGTGATTATTCATGTGTCTCATTGAGAGGTATTCAGGGCTCAATTTTGTCCAAAAAGCTCAGAAAAACCATTCTTGATGCGAAAAATATTTCTAAATGACAAAATGGCACATGATATGTGTGGACATATTGGGTGGCAATATTTTTATTTTGGAATTTAATTTGTTTTGTTTTTTAAATATATATTTTTAAGAATAAATTCATTTAAAAAATATTTAAGTAAAATGGAACTAAGTACTATTCTAATTTACTATTTTAATAAACTTAAATATTAAAAAAATTCATAAAATAATGATTCGAGAGCCTTATATTTAAGTTGATAGCTCATTGAGTGCAATACTTTAGAAGAGGTTTGCACCTAGAGAGATTTGATCCCTCTCGGCGCTTGATAGAGCCTAGGATTTGGATCTACGCTGGTTTAAAATAAATTATTTTATTAATCAACATTCATTTCAAATTATTATATTGATCAACATTCATTTGTATAAGAGGCTTCAATTTTTCATTCTCCTTTCCATGCTTTTTAGTGATAAATAAATATGCATTACGATTCTTCCATACAATATGTTGCAGAAACATATATAATTTACAAGGAGAAGAAAATGCTGCAGAACCATAGAGATCAATGGATATGCATACACTAATTGTATTTAATAATTAAAACTAATGAATAACTAACATGTTCTATGTTTTAAAAACATCGGAATAAATATAGGTACAACAATTATAATATAAGCTTGTGACAAAATAAATGTTGTAATTGATAAACATATTTGGAATTTTTCTCAATTTTAACTAGCTCGAAGAAGAATATTAATATAGTTAAGATAAGGACGAACTCTATTGAGCTTTATGTTAGTGAAACAAGTCCATATTAAGCTATTGGTAGCAATATATTGATGATGTAAACGTATATTAGAGTAGAAAGTATAGTTTACAAATAGGCGTATGGTTTATAAACCAATGCACGATGTGGGATACTATAGTATACTCTGTAGTCCTATACTATACTCTAATATAAAGGTGGTGGCAATGTCCGTGAAATTGCCACATGTCATTGCAGGTTAACTTGACAATAAACTAGCAATTTTGCAGTAGTGAGGATTTTCAACGGATCACTTCACTCGCAAAAAGATTTCAACATTAATTTATCTGGATTTTATTTTATTTTATCAGTCAACATTTATTTATCTCCATGTTGACATGTTCTATGTTTTAAAGAGGTGAGAATAAATATACATACAACAATTCTAATTTAAGTTGGTAACAAAATAAATGTTGTAATTAAATGAATGAATAATACTAATAATTAATATTGATGAAGGGGCGGCAGGGGGGGGCGGGGTTCTCTTCACCCCAGATGGACAGATGGAAACCAAATTCTCTTGGGGGCTGGGAACGGAAACAACAATTTGGTAGAGGCGTTAGCTCTTTGGCAGGGTCTCTCGATTGCCAAGAATCAGAGAATTATAGAGCTAATAGTTTTGGGAGACTCGAGAATTGTAATCCAAGCTCTAGCTGAGAATTCCCTCCCAAACCAGATGCACCTTCGACAGCTGATTAAAAAAATTCAGGTTCTTGCTTACTTTTTCCACAAAATTGAGTTCTACCATGTCCTTCGAAAACATAACTCTGAAGCAGATCAAGCGACAAATGTTGGAACCACTCTTAGCTTCGGCTCGCTACTGATTAATGGGATTCGATCCAATTGCCCCCCACCATAGGACCGTGGCTGGGATCCTGGGGCTAAAGGCCTTAAGGGCCTGCGGTATGGGGCACTTGCCACCTCACTCATTCGACGCGTACCCCTGCCACTTGGTGAAGCGTGAGGAATTATGTTGGTGTGTGTGCACAAGATGGAATGAAAGGTGGGTGATAAATGCTGGTATGTTGGAGGATACTCTTCCTGTGCGCGGAAGGTTATAAGTCTTGTCAATACAATGCGAACTCAGTGAGGTGATGCAGGAATTAATGGCTCACATGATGATTTTGGGTGGCAAGAATATCATGTTTCTGAAGGGCAAGGATATAAGGATGAGAAAGGAGAAGGGTAGAGGGCGTATGGTCTGGTTGGTTTACAGTAGAGGCAAGCACCAGGAGGAGCTTAGGTTGGTCTGTAGCAGAGGCGATTGTGAAGAGGAGCGGAGAGTTCTGGTGTTTTACAGCATGATGGAAGCATCCTCCGAATCCATAGGCTCGTCCCCGCCTGCTCTGTTTGTGGAGTCTGATATCAAGGACCTTAAGAATGAAATTAAGAAGCTGAAATGGACAGTTGATACCATTGACACCGAGGGAGGAAGATGTATGGAGAACGTTGACAAGGACTTGGTATTCCTGAGAAAGGAGTTTAAGAGGGCTGTCAAGCGCTCTGAGAATGTTGTTCTAGGATTAATGGCTAAACTGGAGATAAAGATGGAGAAGCTCGAATTGAAAGTAGTAAAGATGGAAGCGACAAATCAACCAGGTTCTTCGTCTCGCCTTGAAGAGGAAAATAAATGAAATCTTGGTTGGGGAAAAATAGTTTTGATTTTGCTATCTGCATGCGAAATTATGTAATGAATTATCGCTCTATGGTTAATAGTCTAATTGTGAATAGGGTTATGTCGAACGTTGTAATGGTTTCTCTTTTAGACTATTATTTATGTTTCTGGTTAAACCTGCTCGGTCGTAACTTGATATAAGCTAGCAATAGCTTAACTCTCTTTGTCACTTCCACAAGGGCGTTGTTGAACTCTCTTTGTTGCTTCCACAAGGGTGTTTTGTAACTTGGATTTGTCTCTGTGGTTATACCAACTTTTTAATATATCATAACCATTACTGTCAAAAAAATAAATTGATGAATAACTAACATGTTTTATGTTTTAAAAACATGAGAATATATATACTTTCAACAATTCTAATCAAAGTTGGTGACAAAATAAATGTTGTTTTGGCGTAGAGATTAATGGATTTCAACATTTTATACATCCAACATAGAAATAGATGGATTTGGATACGTTGAGAGTAAATTTATGATGCGAATTAAAAGAAGTTGTTATCTTTATGTTTTTTATCATATTTATACAACATTTAAGTTTCCCTTAAATGCGACCTAATTTTTTTGCTCACGCAGCTACCTGCACCTCCGGCTGATCGCCTCCCCAGCCTGCAAATCCCGCTGGGCCTGGAAGCAGCCCTCTGTTGTTGTGTCCCTGGAACCATGGACCCAAAAGGGGGTCTCGAGGCCTCCACATTTCACCCACCAGATATGGTGGCCTTCAAGAAGCTGATAGCGAGCTGCGGCAAGCAAAAAATGAACAAGACACAACACAAATTCCTTAAAAAGTTGGATAGTATCCCCACCATCGCCCTCCCAACTGAAGAAACTTGTAGATCGGCTATGAATCTAGCATATCGGGGACTCATTGGACAGTTCACAAGCCTGTGGCCCTCCCCCAAGGAAGTAGATGCATGGGTGCAGAGGAACTAGAGACCGTTAGTAAAAGAAGGCATCAGAAGCTACTTCGTAGGCAAGGGTTTCCTCATATTCGTGTTCGAAGAAGGAGAAGACAAAAGTCTCATATTCAGGAACAGATCTTACTTCATGGTTCCTCAGTGATTATACTTGAATAAATGGACTCCAGACTTCGATCCGACGCAAGATGTGTCGTCGACAGTCCTGGTGTGGGTGCGCCTCCCACACTCACCCTTGCACTGCTGGAATCCGAAGACATTGGAAACCATTGGCAACACTCTCGGTAAATAACACTCTTGGTAAATACATAGATCATGTGGAGAGAAAGGAGCAATACTCCTGCGCAAGAATTTGTGTCGAGGTTGACCTGGAAACAGGGCTACTAGAAGCAATCAATCTAAGAGTTGCAGATTAGTCACATATCCAAGAGCTGGACTACGAACAACTCCCCTTTAAATGCAGGTACTGTCATAGTCACAGACACTTTGCGAGATATTGCAAGAAATAGGCTGAGGAAGAGGTTGAGAAATCCAAAGAACAATGGATTCAGGCACTTAAAACAACCTTAACAAAGACAAATAGTAGGAAAAAAGGGAGAGAAACATCGACGGGATCTGAGGCGCCAGAAGTAAGGCAGGAACAAGAGAAAGGAAACAAATATCAGTCAAAGGTAGAAGTAGAGGAAAATCCCTTTGAAACACTTAGGGTAGTAGAATACAACATAGAAATGGTAACTAAGGAGACAGAGAAGCATCCCCCTCCCTCAACAGTTAGAAGGAAATGACAGAAGCACCCCACCTCGGATCTCCAGCAGGGATCTAATCCTCACCTACCTATGCTGAGATAACAAGGAAAAAGCCTCTGGAATCCTCAGGGTCATCGGAAGATGAGTCCTTTGAGAGGCCCTCAAAAATATTTGGGAGGAAATCTTGCAGGGAAGCTCGAGAGGAAGAAGCAGAGAGGAAAAAAATGTAGGGAAACCAATCTACAATCGAAATGACCATGGGTAGAAACACTAGAACAAGTCCTCCCAAGGGAGGTTCATCCCATCCCAATCTCAGTAAATAATACGACTGGTCTCTTGGAACTGCAGAGGATTGGGAAACCCTTCGATATCCGAAGCAGTAAAAGACCTTCTGAAAATAGAAACCCTTGATATTAGCATGCTCCAAGAGACTAAGATTGAAGGGGAAACCCTTCTTTAGATCAACTGCTCAAAGTGGAAGAAAAATGCAGGGAAGGCCATAAGCACAAGAGGCAGACCTCTGGGGGCCTAGCAACTATGTGGTCAGAAGAGGAGTTTTCACTAGAAATCTCTTTTGAAACCCAGCATTGGATCTACACTGAACTCTGCCATATTACAAGTAAGCTCACCCTTTCACTCTTCATTATGTATGTTCTTGTTCTCCAATTAGAAAAGAAAGATTGTTGGCTAACTCTGGCAGATTTCATTGAAATTTACTCCCCTCGAAACATAATAATAGCGGGAGATCTAAATATGATCGTTGATCCAAAAGAAAAGAGGGGAGGGAAAAAAGGCAAGGATCAAATGTTACCCCTGGTAGAGGATCTCATGCAACATTAGGACCTTTTATACATTAAGCCAAAAGGAAGCCTTTTTACTTGGACAAACAACAGAGTTGGGGTAGACCATAGCTGCCCGTCTGGATCGTTTCCTGGTTCAGAGTTCATTGTTGGAAAAGCAGGTGATCTCCTCCAAAACTCTCCCAAAATTGTCAGATCACAAACACATCCTACTTCAGCTGGAAGATGAAGAGAATCTGGATCCCATTCCCTTTAGATTCAACCCACTTCGGATCGAAAAGGAAGGGTCCATGGAAAAGGTAATCTCAGCTTGGTCCACACAAGTGACATGGTCCCCTTCCTTTGTGTGGGAACAAAAACTAAAGGAAACTTTGAAGGATTGGGTCAGAAAGCCCAACAATACACCAACTAGACACATAAAGGAGACTACCGAGCTGTTAGAGAATCTCCAAATAGACCTTGAAAGCAAGGATATTACCTGCACAGATCTTGAAAAAGAGCAAGCAACCCAAGCCAAGTCTTTTCTCTCTTTTCGACAAGAAGAAGAGTTCTTGAGGCTGAAGTCTCGAAGTCTGTGGCTAAGATCATGACATCGCAACACCTCCTACTTTCATAGACAATGCAGAGCCAAACTATCCAGAAATCATATTTCTAAAATCACTGCTTCAGATGGGACTCTGCACAAAGGCCATGATCAAATCAAGCTAGCAATTGAAACTCATTATCAAGATCTATTTAAAGACAATAGAGAAGGAAATGAGGATGTCATCTCTGATTTCCTCTCCCACGTCTCTCTATTAGTCAAAAGAGATGATAACACAACTCTCTCAAAGCAAATTACTAAGGATGAAATCTGCAGTATAGTTTGGTCCATGGAATCGAACAAGGCCCTTGGACCGGATGGCTTTTCAATCCATTTTTACCGGTAGTGTTGGGAAATCATCAAGACTGATTTCCTGAGAATTGAAAAAACTTTTCAACAGAAATCTAAGGTGGGTGGCAACACAAACTCCACCTTTCTTGCTTTGATACCCAAAGAAGTGAACCCGAGCACTTTTGAAAGATTCATGCCAATCTCACTATGCAACGCATCCTACAAAAAAATGTCTAAACTACTGGAAAACACAATTAAACCTCTTATTGGGAAACTCATCTCATCCAGTCAGGGAGGTTTTGTCAAAAGGAGACATATCATAGACAATTTGATCCAGGTACAAGAAGATATCCACTCTAGTTACCATTGGAAGGAGCAAGGAATGATAATAAAGCTTGACATGGCAAATGCATTCGACCGGGTGAAGCACTCATTTATTTACAAAGTTCTTCTCTCCTTTGAATTCAGCTCGCATGCATAGAAAAACCGTGGATAGCTCCACTTGTAAATGGTAGACCAACCAATTATTTTCAATCCTTGAGGAGTATAAGGAAAGGCTGCCCCCTCTCTTCATTTTTGTACATTCTGATAGCTGATTCATTGAGTAGAAAGCTAGCTATAGAAAAGAATGGTGGGACAATCCCAGGTATAAGGATAATGAAAGGCATTGAGCCTATTAATCACTCTCTTTTTTGCAGATGATTCGCTGCTGCTGGGGGGAGCCTCCATCAAGATAGCCAAGGTTTTCAGTGGAATTCTGCAAGACTTTTGCAGCATATCCAGAGCTCTCATCAACAAAAGGAAGAGCATTGTGTATGGTTGGAATGTAGAGCAGAAATATATCCATCGGATTGCAAAATATTTGGGCTTCACTGGTCTTACGAAGAAAACTTCCTATGGCTTGGGGTGTACCACAACAGACAAAGAAAAACGTACAAATCAATCCCTTCCCAATATGCAAGAGAAATACAACATCTAACACTAAAGGATCTCGAAACATACCTTATTCTGGATGGTTGTAGTAGATCCGCGATGAGCTTTTTCCAATCCCACTTGCTTTAGCAATTTACTCTCAACAACAGTAAACAAGGCAAGCATGCTATATGATATAATGTTAGGCCTACTCTAGCATATATAATCAATGATACATAAGCAATTAAACACATCCATGGATTGAATATTCATTTAAATGCATATCATTGGACAGGAAAATATATTTCTATTAAGTAAATCAGAGATTACATAAGTGACAACCTCTATCAGCACGTCTGCGAACTGGAGAAACTGAGTCCTCCACCTGAGTCTCCACCACATCAATCCTCCATCTCTCGGTAGCAATCTCACAAGCAAAGGCAAGCTTGGGAAGAACACAAAGTGCTCCAAGGGACAAAGGGATGCAGAATCAAGTATAAGCAAACTACGACAACAATGGACAATAGTTTTCTTGCTCTTCAATTCCTCCTCTTCAATGTATCCAAAGGGTTCCTTATATAGTGCTTCAATGAGGTAATGGAAGGTCAAATCTGAGCGATCTCGAGGCATATGGAACGCCAAGAGACAAGTGACTCGGATCCACATCAAGGAAAACTCCAAAAATATTTGGCCTTTTGCACACATCCCGATGTACGGGGGTTTAAGGGTAATATCTACGTATATATGCGATAAGGAGAACCTCTGCGCAACCTATAGGCAGTCAAAATTCCCAAAGGAATTGTTACGTGGAATCTCTGCAGAAGGGGGCTCGACTTCTTCCAAAAAACTTTATACAGGATCCCCGGCAATGGGAAAGATATGTTGTTGTGGCAGGACATCATAATGGGGAATCCAACTCTTCATAGTGTGGAGGAGATCAAAGGTGCCCGTGACTGGTAAAAAATGCAGGGGTACTCCACTCTGACAGATATCTTGGCTTGGGAAGAAGATGGAAGATGGCACGATTGGGACATACCGCGACTGCCATAACAATTTGAATCTCAAAAAATCTCAACTCCTCATTGCTCTATCGGATCTGGCACCAGTCCATCTGCAGGAGAAGGATAATTAGGGATGGGGGAAAACGGGAACTTATATAGCAGCACAGGGGTTCATCTCTGTGCAATCAAATTATGTGCCAGCCCTTCCAGCAGAATTATGGAAGCAAGTCTGGGATTTAAGTAGTCTCCCCAAGATATTTTTTTGGGTTCTGATGCACAAAAAGGCTCTAACTGGAGAAAACTTGACAAAACGTGGTATAATTGGCCCCCACAAAGGCATCATGTGTTGCAGAGATTTGAAAACCAACGACCATCTATTTGTGGACTGCACATATGCTTAAGAAGTGTGGACTATCACTCTTCATGGCCTCAACATCCTAGCCCCAGAGACAATATCGTTGGTTTTGCTATTCTCCACCTAGAAATCGAGATATCCCCATCCAATCCAAGGTAAGTCTGCTTGGAGTGGAATATGGTTAGCAATACCCAAATACGTGTGTTGGAATATTTGGCTGTCCATAAATGATAAAATCTTCAATAACACCCAACAACAATCGCTTAAGGTGGCAGCAAAAACCAAAGCTCTCCTCATTGAAACAGTGGGCATTCAATCTTTTAAGAAGGGTTATACGTTCCTCCCAAAATAAAAATAAAATGGCTGGGCACATATACTTTTAGAGATAGAAAAAAGGATCCTAGCCGACCGAGCATAAATCCAAGGTGGCGGCTAAGAGACAAGGAAGCATATTTCTAGATTTGGTGGAGGTCATATGGAAAAGCTTCAATCTTCTTTGAATGTGCCTCCAAAGGCAATCCCAGGAGGTCAGGAGATGGTGGGGTGATTTACTCCTCGAATGGTAAAAGAGTTAATAGTTTCAGCTAGGGACTTGGCCAGAAAACCAATAATCATGCAGAAATTATTGGGTTACGAAAAGCCTACCAGATAGCTCGTGGGAAAGGGATTAAGGACGTTAAAGCCTTCAGGGACTTGGAAATTTTGATAAAGATTCTAAACATAGATGCTCTGTTCAACGATCCGTTTCTCAACAAAACCTTACAAAGGTTGAGGTCAATGATGCAAGACTTCTCTTCGTATATATTGTTCCATATTTTGTGTGGTTCGAACTAGGAATCTGACGCCAAGGCAAATTTGGGCTGGCTACTACCATAAGGAGCCCCGAGGAAAAATGAGGAAGAAGCTCAATGGGCACCTATCCCGTAGTCTGAAGGTAAATACAAAGGGGCTGAATTATAAGTCTTTAAAGAGACAAATGATTGATTGTAATAATGGTTGCTTTGGCTAAGGCCTAACCTATATTCTTTTTATAAATTTATAACCGTTTTAGTTTTAAAAAAAAGTTGCCCTTAAATGCTTATTTCTTTGGGGCATGGGCTACCCAAGGTATGTTATCAATTCCCAATAAAATGACAACTTCTTTCAAATCCATTAACCTGATTTCTAGCTTAAGATATAATGCTTTACGTGTATGAGAGTTGTTCTTATCTACCCTCCATAAATTGCAATAAGTCGCAATGTTATCATCTTTATCGTAACATTGCAAATTCGAATCTCTCTGACTGCACTCTACGTGGGTTTGATGCCCAAACTAAACACTAACACTGGGCTGGTTATGATCATAGTTTATGTCGTTGTTATCAATATTTATTAAAGTAAATACAGACTTTCTTACTTTTAGTGAAAACCAAAAAAAAAGTTATATGATCATCACTACAACTCCAATACCATAAAATATGACTCACATTGGATTTTTTATTGAATTTAAATAAAAAATAGAAACAAAGATTGGTTAAAATAGATTATGATAACTTAAAAAAGGGTTGGTGGAAGCATGCGTGGTCAATTAAAATATGTGTGAAACTAATAAATAAATCAAGACTTGTTGAGTCCCCATCCATATGAAGGTTAGTCTTGTCTCAGGTGGGTGCAACCGAATCTTATCTCTTACACTCACGAATGCTCCAGACTCAAACCCAGTTGTTGCCCCCGATCCCTTTTATAAGGAATGCCTCGGACTCTGACTCCTCCCTTGATCAGGTTGGGGTTAATGCTGAACATTATATTCTATAGGGTGGATTGGCCAAAGATAGAAGCACGCGTAAAACATACTGTAATAAACTTAATATGGATAAAATCCTATTTGAATTTAAATAAAAAATAGAAATGAAGCGTCCATTTTACCAGATTTGATAGAATATATTTTCTTCAGTAAATACATGTACCATGATAGTTTGATGAAATACACATATATTTGCATACAGTGCGCATCTCTTCTCCTCTCCTCTACTTGGCCGCCATGGAGAAGACATAGACCTACCACTTTAGTAAAAAGCATAGAAGATAAATATAAAGTACAAAATCATTGGTCGTTGCACAAGTTTTGAGTAGAGGTGGTAGCTCATATGAGATGGTCCCACTCTATCACCACATCATAATCCTGCGCCGACTTACAGAGAGGACATTTAGGCTGCATCAATAATGAAGCCATTTCAAACCATGAAATCCAGTTATTTGTCGACATTTAAAAGGATACAACAACTATCATGATTATCTTTTGTGTGGCGTGTGTTACATCTTGTAATGGTGGTGTCCTACTGATCGACCATTAACTTTAGATCGCCATGAATATTACGATCTTTACTGTTATCAATAAAGTAACATTTATCTATAAAACTATTTCAACCCTCTAAATTTTTACTAAATTTACCTAAAAACAACCTTGCTATAAAAAAACGTTTTTAAATGTTTTTATTCCCCTCACTATCCTCAACGTTACATCATAATTAACCCTTAATATCTTAATTTATGTTTAAGTACTTTTATGCCTAGTTGAAGGTAGTAATCGTACATTATCAAATTACATGCATAGCATGTATTTTTATATTTTGTTTGAAACATTCTCCTATCAACAAATTCAGGTGAGCATGGGTGGTAATAATTACAGTAATGGTGGAGTAATAGCGATTGATTGTTGAGTTTAGAGCCAGCTAAAATTGACTTCCTCTATTGCCCATATTTAATGCATCCCATATGTCCCATACACAGAACGTCAATCTGTACTTCATCATATTTTTCATAAGTTCGGCCCCGCGTTCACACCAAATGTGAACATTATAAATCTATCATTGATTACGTGCATACGAGTGGAAATTCAATTGGTCTAAATGCAAACGGTTGAAAAAACTAGTTTACACAATGGGTTGTGCCGCATTCGTTCAGAGTGATTCGAAAGTCCTATGTTTGTAAAACAATTTGAAAGTTTAAATGTGCAAGTTGTTCATAATTGCTCTTGTCCACAAATGTTTTACCCGCAATTAAACTAGAACTGCACATTAACATGGAAAACATATACATGCATCCCTAAGCATGGATTCATGTGGAACAATTTTCATTTTTTATTTTTAAAGAATGCAAAATTTTCCAGATTGTGCTCACATATACCTGTATTAATGTTTCACATTAAACGCCAGGCCGATGTTTAACAAAAGGAAAAGGTACATTAACCTAAAACTCTAATACGAGTTCAAAGGAAATCTCTTTGATTTTACAGTTAAAAATAATCCATTTACATACCAACCCATGTTGTACTCCCGACAAGTAAAAAAAGCAAGCCATCATAGCTAAGTCATTTAAAGAGCAGGAACTACTTTACTTAGACCTCAGAGTTGGACTAAGGCAATAGTTAATAGAAGTAGTTGTCATAGAAAGGGAAGGGTTAAGATCGACATACGACAATTTCACTTAAATTCATGCAATATTTATTACATAAATTCAACATAGAAATGGATGGATCTAGATACGTCGGGGTAAATGTAAATTGTGGATTAAAATAAATTGTTCTCTTTATTTTTATGGTTGGGGTGGATAGGTAGGTTTGACTTAAGAATTTTCACTATTACTCTGTAACAACTGGAACACAAGCTATATAATAAAACATTTCTAAGCGAAAATTGTTTTGAAAGCATTTCAAAACATTAGCCTCAAATTGATAAGTCTAAACAAGAACTAATATTTGAGTATTTCAAAGTCATTTCGTTTGAGTCATATTTAACGGTATTAATTAATTTACCATTTTGTGATTAGGTTTTAGTTTGCAAGTTATGAACCCATGCCAGTATGTATTGCATGCTCCAATTCCTATGTACAAGAGTCTCTAGTTATCTTAAGAAGTGAAGCAGTTTCAGTAATCAAATTTTTTCTTGGCTTTTGTCAATTAAAATAAGGATGAAGCAGTGGCCTAGCAACAAATCACAGTAGCATAGAAATAATGACAAACAAGATTTATGTATTCAATATATTTGTGAAGAAAATCGATAAACTAACCATAGCTAATTGCACCAGTCCCCCTATTCTTCCCAGCTTAATCCAGCTACACAAAAGGTAAAATTCTAGACAACTTTTTTGTCATAAAACAACATAAGATTCAAATCTATAGAGCTCCAGAACACATTTATTCGTTGTTAGTTTGTGTTATATATCATACGACAGATAACATAATAGAGAATATCAAATTTGAGTGCACAATGACAATGCTTGCAAATTATAGCTAGATATAAAGAGATTTTCAATAATTTCTCAATCAATTTTCTGTCCAAAATGTTGTCATCCACATCCAAGACATGAAAATCAAATGTGTTGGCCTTATCTCAGGACTCACCCCTGCTCATATTTTTAATGAATGCTTTGTATGAGACCTAAAACCATACCAAACTAGCTAACTAAATGCCTGAAATCATTATTCCTTAATACTTTTCTCCACCCAATGGGAAAATCGATCCAATTTGCATCGACCAGAGCCAAATTTGATTAAATTCCCACAACCCAACTGCAAATCAATGCATAAATCGGCTTGGGCAATGCAAGAAATCTTTTGAACTTAGCGAATCCTGGCCCAATCCAGTATTGACTCGATTTCGATGACCCAATACCCAAACTTCAAATTAAATCTATTGTTCTAGAGAATCGTCCTAGGAGGTTTAGACAAGTTGAAGACCCAAGTGATAGTGAACAAAGAATAGTGTTGATTTATTGATTGCTTTCTCCTACTTTACCATGAGTAAGGAGACACGGTTCACGATAGGATATATTGGCTTTGCAAGGGCAGATAATGCGTTATTGCTAGAGAGCTTCACATTATGCATCATGGTGCATGACCTCTTTTGGTGTTGTTGAACGATTTGGAGCCAACTCAGTACCTGTTGTTGGATCAAGGAACTATAGAATGTTAGTTTGGATAGTTTCTCAACACAATAGACATGCATCTTTCCACGCTCATTTAACTGCATCCATCTACTGTAAATAAGTGGTATACATAATTTATTTAATTTGTGGTATGCAGAATGCATTGAATTGTTAACAGTTGCATCTACTAGTACTCTGGAAAATGCACTGAAATGTCAATAGGTCATAGAATCTATGACCTATTGGTCAAATGTGTGATAATACATCCTCCATTAATGGATCCTAAATGATTCTTGCGAAGTTTTTTCCAGTTGAACTTGAATCTAGTTGCTACATTCTTGAACAACGCTCTTAAGGTTTTTAGATTGTCACCTATCTCCAGTTCATGTGCCAGTACATTGACTAAATCATTGGACTTCGATACCACTGACCTCCTATGGTTGGCCTCATTGTAGGAGACACATCTAACCTTGTTAGAATCGAATTTGGTAATTAATATTTTCTCTGGCTCATTTTTCCTTCTTCGCTTGTGCTGGAGATCCGCAACTTCATTTTCTTGGAATGTTCATATTCGTTGTGTCATGGCCTGAGAAGATCTCCAATCAAATCCACGAAAAGGTTCTAAAATGATATCAATTGTCGCATAGACCAAGAATCCTTCATATGTATAGAATCCAGAGAGAAATAAGTAATGGAAAGAAAGCAAGATCAAATCCACAACTTTTTCTTCGGACTCTAATAATTCAAATATTTCCAAGATCAATTGCCACTGCAAGTATAGACCCAAAACAAAGAAAGTTTGACTTGCTCCCATACAAACCGTACAAAATCTCAAGCCCAAAATCAAAATATATACAAACCCAATTTACATAAGAGACTGCACACAATTCCTAACCAATTCCAATCCCGATCGCCGTCACAGATTGACTAAAACACCATGACACCTGCACACACTTTATCCAAGGGCCAAACCCCATAATAGATCGACTAAAACACCATGACACCATGCACACTTTATAAAGAAAGTAAAGTTTGGGTGTGGTTATCAGACAAATACCATGCCATGTGAGTTTTTTTTTCCAACCTCTCAGAGACTCAAAGTTTTTGGTGATTTAAAAATCATTATCAATATGAAAGCGAGGTTGGATGTAGTGGTTCTACAGGGGAAGTAGAAGGTGTGATCTTTTCAAGAAATTTTTAAGGAATTGTCTTTAAATAATATTTTCAAAAATATAATGGTGTTGCATATGCTTTATCAAAAGAAGCTATTTCAATCAGGCTAAAGTATTTATTCATAAAATTTAATTTGGTGCGGTGGTCTAAAAATGTTTTAAATCATATATTGGAATTATGTGTTGGCCTATTTTTTTTTGCAAAAATATGTCAGTTGAAAGGTATGGATCTGTTCCTATGGATTATGTAATGCTCCTACGAATGATGTAATTTAATGTTTTGAATACTTATTGTAAACAATTTTGATTTTTGGAAGGACAACTAGTTTTGAGGGCAGTAGAGCTATATCAATTTATACTCTAATTTTCAATGAATAGTAGATGCCTTTTCTTGTAAAAAATAAAACTACTTTCTCATGTTTTAATAAACAAATAAAACCACTCCCGCTAGGAGATAGTGCAGGAAGATTAAACTAAACAGATTTAAACCACTTGAATCCAAACATTTTTGAATGGCCACAGGATGGCAATATTCATTTCAAGGGCATGCACATTATACTGATTCTCTACTCACACATACTGCACCATATAAAAAAAATCTGAAACCCAAGGGATCATACCTTGAGTACATGGCCCTGATAGCTTGAATTTGCTTAGTGGGTTTCTCAAGTAGCGCGCAAAGCTCCAGTTAACTGGTTCATCTCTCTGTTGAATGGCCTTCGATGAAACTTATTGCAGGTTGTCTAATATAAACCATGTCAAACATAGTTCCCTCTTGTCCATTGACATTCAAATCACATCTTCCATCCGTTTTGAAACACAAAAGCAGGAGAGAAGCTCGACCCTGCACCAAGATTATGCTGATAGCATATGTGTATTTAAGCATAAAACACATGATAGTTGGCATTATATTGGAAGTTGCAATACTTAGATATGATTGGAACTTCATTACTGCTACTATTCAAATGAAGTCATGGGGCACTAAAAGTCATGTGAGTGCCACCTGGTATACAAAGGATACATGGAACGAACATAATATAAGATAATAATTAAATAATTTATAGTTAGGTTAATTAAGTTATTATGAAATGAGGCGTCTCCTCATCATCAAGTGTCCAAGCCATATTTAAGGCCAAGACATCATTGTAATATTCAACATATATTATTCATTATTTATCATTCAATATGAAAGTCGGATTCAACTATTAACCGACCAACCGGATACGGTTGCTCCAAGTGGTAGAAGAGCTAGACGACCCTTGGCCATATTTACACTTTGTGTAAATTTAGTTTTAGGGTTTTCCTAAAATATAGGACACTGTCCAAAAAAGAAAAGAAAAAAAAGAAAACCTAAAAAAGGGTAAAGAAAAGAAAGAAAGAAAAGTTAAAAGAAAGAAAAAAGTTAAAAGAAAAAAAAAAGTAAAAAAAACACAAGAAAGGAAAAAGAAAGTAAAAAAAGAAAATATAAAGTAAAACCAACACATGGTTTTGCTTTCCAACTTCAACCCAGGTTTTGCTTTGACTTGAATTATTATAATATATTTATAATAATACAATTTTTTGTTTTATTATATAAAATAATAAAATAAAGATTTTATTATATAATAATTAATTACTATTTCTTAAACCTCACCATCTTTAGAAAAAAAATTCACACCTCACAAGCCAAAATAGCTTCAAAGTACACACCTCCGCATACAAGGTCCAAGACCATGGCGGAACTAAAAGAACAAATTGAAAAAATGGAGAAGGACATCAAGTCCCTTGTTGCTAACCAAAAAAGCTTGAAGGAAGAGATGAAAAATAACAATACAATACTCAAATACGAGTTTGTTCTAGTACTAGAAAGAAGGCTAGATGAAAAATTTGACATTTTGAACGAAAAACAAAAAGACTTGGATGACAAAATGAGTACCATGACTCAAAACATAAACACCTTAACACATAACTTGAGCACCATGACGCATAACCATAATACATTGATCGAGGTGTTACAAAGACTCATTCCTAGTCCAGACCAAGTCAGCAGTCCAAACATGTTAGATGCCTCATTTCATGTTGCCACACAGGAAACACTCACAAAGAATCAAGAAGGTTTGCAAAAAGAAATAAAGATTAACAACGCGACGCTTAAACAAAAATACAAAAATACTCCTAGATATGGAGGGACAATTAAACAACAAAATAGAAGCTATTGGTAAGATAGTAGAGAATAAAAAGGTTAAAAATCGCCAACAACAACAAAGAAGTTCAAATATGTCACTTGCGTCATCTAGTAGTTTCGATCCACCATCAAACCGTAAAGCAAAACGCAATCAATATCGTCCTTACAAAGTGTACCCATCTAAGGCAAAAATAGAGTTGTCGAAATACAATGGAAGTGAAGACCAATGCGTTGGTTGGCTAAACAAGGCAGAAGAATACTTCAACATTTACAATATTCAATATGATGAGGGGAAGGTGAAATATGCGTCAATGCATATGGAAGGGTACGCCTATAATTGGTACTTATGATGGAAGAGAGACAATTTTGCCTACACCTGGAACTTGTTCAAAAATTATTTTTTTAATAGGTTTCAAGGAATCAAAGAAGATGAATTTTTCAGTAAACTTACCAGATTACAACAGGTTGGAAGCATTGAGGAATTCACACATCAGTGGGAATCCTTATCGACATGACTATTTGGGTTGTCTGACAAGCAAAGACTCGAAACCTATTTTGGAGGTCTTAAATCATACCTCCAAAAAGAGTTAAAGTTACATGACATACCTAATTTAGAAGTAGAAATATATAAAGCCAAAGCCGCATAACACAAATTAGAAGGAATAAGAACAAGAGGTGATAACCATTATCGATAAGAAAAAAAGACACAATGTAGGTACTGTGAAGATACTTGGTCACTCGACCATCAATGTCACAAACCTCAATCATATGCCTATGAAAGGGAAAATAGGTTGAAGTCATCTAACAATTACTCTAATAATAAAAAAAAGAAGAAAAACATATGTCGTCGATGCGGTGATGATTGGACCCTTGGCCATAAATGTAGGAACATTTATACAATACATTGTAGAATCATCAATGGAAAGGAAGTGCAAGTCTTTGCACCAGAAACCTTGTCCGATTCTAATATCGACACCGATTCAGAATGAAGGATGACATTAGGAAATACTTAAGCTTTGAGGACAAAGCTCCCTTAAAGGGAGTGGGAATGTAATGAACATAAAATAAGATAATAATTAAATAATTAAATAATTAAATAATTTATAGTTAGGTTAATTAAGTTATTATGAAAGGAGGTCTCTCCTCATCATCAAGTGCCAAAGCCATATTTAAGGCCAAGACATCATTGTAATATCCATCATCTAATATATTATTCATTATTTATCATTCAATATGAAATTCGGATTCGACTATTAACCGACCAACGGGATACGGTTGCTCCAACACACTTGCTTTTAATGTCGCACAGCACCAGGTTAATGCGAGTTACAGGCTTGTGATTTAAATAATGGTTGTGTAGCCAAAACCATCTCGAATTTTGTGAGAATAGCCAAAACCAACTAGAATTTGGTGAACCATGACAGGTTTAACATTTAAAGATAGTGACGTCTGCCCGTTGTCTCGTGGTGGGTAACACATAACAAGGCAGACGTCAGCTAAAGACAACCAATCAAAAGCTAAGAATATGGTATTTTAAAAATTATTTTTATAAATAAAGTCTCATTTAATATGTTTCTACTATAGTTTCCTATGAAAATTTAACAATCAACCTAGAATTAATGTCCCCAACCGAAAACTATATGTCGAGGACATAACAAAACAAAACAATATATATCAAACCATTACAAAACTAAAACCCACGCTCCAATATAAAAATCAATATCAAACAAAACAA
>LPNX010681301.1:94405-182162 GCA_001517045.1 Pseudotsuga menziesii | reverse complement strand
CCCCTTATCGTTTTAATTTTGCTTCATCATTTTTTTACACATCAAATGTGTTTGACCTATAAGTAAATAGTATGAAGATAGATTTCTCTCAAAGAGCTTTACCATGCATGGGGTTTTGAATAGAATCCTCTCAGAGAGCTCTAGAACGAAGTATTTTTTTGCTACCTATTTCTAGGTGTGCATTCTCCTCTTCTTCCTCCTCAAAGCTTTTTTTTGACCCTTTGAAATGTTGTAGTGTTGGCCCTTATGAGTTCATATTCCTATATAACCCAGTAGCAGAGTTTCACCCTCACAGACTAATTGAATAATATAGCTTTGAAACTTATCACATTAATGCTTTGGAAACAAAAAAAAACCAACAATCTTAACGTAGTCGTGGCAATATGTAAGTTCAAGTTAGATTAAGGCTTAGAAACAAATGAACATTTTGGGGATAAAGATCCTCCATATGACCTTTAGGTAGTTCACTAGACCTGTACCCAGTCGGATAAAGGTATCCACCTAACCTAGTGTAACTTCTATTTGTTAGGGATCAAGATGAATAGCCTCATAAGTGTAATTGTGACTCTCGTGGTTGAGATACAGGGTGTGTGGCATGTAAGAGGTAGATACGAGATTTGCCAAGAAATTTGTTGTTCAAATCAACCATTGCCATCAACAGACAAGCAAGAAATTACTTTCTTGCCTTGTTGGTATACTGCTAATTGAATTGGAATAGCAGTAAGGGTCACTAAATGCACCCCTAAAATGATTTTGTATACTTGTATTTAAAATAAACCCTTAGCTTAATCATACTAGAGACTAAGATACATGATCTTGATCGATGAACAACACCAATAATAAACCCTTGAAACATCATTGGTAAAAGGTAGGTGCCCCCTAATGAGCATCCTTATGTTTGAAGCATTTTTAAGATCTTCACACGTGTATTGGCTACACTATTTCTTGACTTTTAGGTCCTTCACACTCAATTGGATGTCCTTAATCCTTTTGTACCTTTTGTTCATCCTCTTGTTTCTCTACTTCATTCTCCTCTTCTTCCTCTAATCGTGCATTTACATCACTTATTCTTGGATATTAATATCTCTATAATGATTCCATACTTCAAAAGTTTAATTAATGGCACTGACATAGGGAAATGTATGTTGTTCAACTGGAATCTTGAGCATGGAAAGGTTTTCCTTTGACTTTGAAATATTTTTATCCAATTTTCGAGCAAGGCTTTTGATTTCTCCTATTTGATTGGCTATAGTTTACATGCACATATTTAACTTATGGGATGTTAACATTGGATATGGAAATAATCTATTGGTTTGTTTCTTTGTAGTAATCCAATTATTTACTCACTTTATCCTTTGATATATAATGTTCCCATGTCCCGAATTTTGACAAATTACATTTGCTGACAACTTCCTGCCATAGTCTACTTATTTGCAAATTCTCTATTGACATTCTCCTACATGTATCCACTATAGTTTCCCACACACTTAAACCAATCTCTATGTTAAGCATATGATTGATTGGTATCATAGGAAGGTATATTCTAATGTTTTGTAATTCCTCTTTCCATCTACTGAGTGCCTCAAATTTGATTTATAGGTCTTGTTAGCATCATAGATGAACTTAATTATAAATATTGACATGATCACAACAAATATTTTTGAAATGTTGTGCTTTATTGCAAAAATATCTTACCATAGTATGTAATTCATTTTGTAGCTCATATTCATAAGAGATCATCTTGATTGGATCCCCCCAACTATTTTGTAATAGGCCACTTGATTCTTTAGGAGATCAAATTGCTTCATGATTTCATCCAATTCTATTTTTAACCATTGAATGGAATATAAATTAGTGGCCTTCGAGAAGGAAACTTCATTAGTAGTTGTCATAGTTGGATTAGTATCATCGATATCCATGATTGTTACCTCAGTAGAAATGACCAAATCTTGGCTTTCATTGAGATTATCCACCACGTGTGTCTTCTTGACAACCCTATGTCTTTTTTGGTCAAAATAAAGCAACTCCAAACTTGTCACCTCCTCAAAGATTGATTTGGACCATGTGAAATGTTGTAAATTAGCATCATTGGTGAAAGTCAGGTGACCTTCGATGAGCATCCTTATGTATGAAGTATTTTCAAGATCTTCATATATGCATCGGTTGCACTATTTCTTGACTTTTACACTCCATAGGATGTCCTTGATCCTTTGGTACCGTTTGTTTATCCTCTTGTTCATCTACTTAATTCTCCTCTTCTTCCTCTAGTTAATAAGAAAAAAATGTTCTTTTTTAATCAAGAGTATACAATCCACTCAAATCCATTCAGTTCATTGGTGTTTATACCTATGTTACACACATTACTTCTATGTGGGATCTCTGAGTAATAATATTTTGTACGGATATAAGCTTTTCCATAAGTAGTCTCACACTGCACAAGTACTCTATAGGTTGTTAATTAGGATATATAGGAAAATTAAATGGTGGGGATGACAAGGCAACTATTTTTTCATATAATGAAGATTTCACTTGAAAACTTGTATTGTTTAGGAACTCTAGTTGATGTCCAAATCCTACTAGTTGTGATGGCATTCCTCTTAGTTATTGTAGCAGTCCTATCAAGCTTGAGATGACCAAAAGTACTAGGCACCTTTCAATACTTAGAGGGTTAATCAATTTGTACGCATATAAGGAGTATCACATTGCACATGCACTCTATAGGTTGTTCATAAGGTTCTACAAGAAAATCTCATAAGGTGGGGATGGCAAATAAATTATTTTCTCATATAATGAAAATTTCACTAGAAAACATTTCAGTTCGAGGAACTCTGGTTAATCTCAAAATATTACTAGCTCATATTGGCTTCTTAGTTGTTGTAGGATCTTGTCAAATCTAAGATTTAGAAAAAGGAAGGTAGAAGGTAGAATGTTGGGAAAACCGTGTGACATGTTCCATATTAAGTCTCCCAAAACAAAGAGAGATGGAAATAGTTTCAATGACCAAACATTTGATGCCATAATTTTCTTTTTACATTCAACAACCTATAACAATTGTTGACAAATTGTTGTTGCTACAACTTTGTATAAGCTACCTTCTGTAACCCCTTTTGACAACTACCCTCTAATGGTCCAATTCGTCTTTTATAAGACATCTACCTTTGTCTAATTCAATTACACAATCTTGCTTTTCAATTTGGCTTGAAGATATCAATATTTTTCTTTAATACCAAAGCATTGAGCACATTACCTACATTTTTACATCAACATTCTATGTCTTTATGGAATCATGCCTTTACCTATGACTTTGTGAGAACTATCATTTCTAATCAAGCATTTATAAAAAAAATAAAGAGATTTAAAAATAATAATTATATATTACTATATACTAAGTAATTACTCAAGATTATAGTACCAATGCTATAGATATTTGTCTTGCCAATGTCAAACCAAATTAATGGAATCCATACTACCAATAACATAAGTCTAGAATAACACAATTAAGTTGATCAACTAGAGTTTGGGATTAGGGAAAATATCTTAGAAATACATATATATCCTTGCCAACATTCTTGTCGAGTTACTGAAAATGGAAATGTGGGACTCAAGCTCACATTTGAATAATTTATAAGCACTCACAAAAATTATGTCCACCAATCCTCCTTTTGTTGGGTGTCATGTATGATGGCCAAATCTCTACAAACATATAAATCAAGTCACAATCACTCATCATCGAAATGATTGATTGAGGTTTGTTGGAATCCAATGTTATCATTGTTCCAAGTTTTGATTCTTGTTATTTCAATACTTGATTTTGCAATGCATGCAATGAATGTTTTGTTGATATTTCCCTTTATACAAGACTGGATACCTTCCAAAATGTATTTGTCAAATTGTCATCACTACCTCTAGACAAAGAGCAGTTGAGGGAGTGTAAACCATTCACCACCAGGTGCTTAGTAACAAAATAAATACAACCTAAACACATAATCTTGTCTCCTCTTCCTTACACTTCCTTAGCATGAAACATCAAATCCCCACTGAAGTGCCCTACATGCTTTGTGTTATTACACATTAAACACAATCACTGAATAGGCGATCCATAAACATTAAAAAATTAAGCAAGTTTCCTCAATAACCCGAAAACATAATTTTGTCTCCTTTATCTTATGTCCGCTCAACTTGAAACATCATGTCACCACTAAACTACATACATGCGTTGTGTTATTACATATTTGACACAATCCCTAATTAGGTTTATCAACACGATAGCTTTATAGACAAAATATAAAACAAATAAAAGACATACAAGATGAAAAACTTTATTGAGCTAAAAGAGAAAGGAGCTGCAAGGTGAATTATTGGAAACAAAATTATTAGGAATATCAGGAATACTAAAAGGTATATAGAGGAAAATAGTTTTGTTATAAATTGCTAACTATACTGCATGAGTAGAAAGCCAGTATGCATTGATTCAAATTCAACTATTTCATAGTTGAAGTTAATCATGTTATTGTAGTCGTGTCGATGGTGTGAAGGCTATATTATACCATTGCACGTCATTTTGTCCTCTAGCAATATTGAAGCTCTATTTAAGTTTGAAGGGATATCACCCATTTTATTCTGAGGTCTAATACTGATCTTGATAATTTGGGGTGGTTGGATGCACTTAAGCTAAAATTTGCATTGATCTCAATGTGCATTTTTTTCAATATACAATATCATTTTCTTCCATCGTGTATCTTTGACAATAGTTTGATATGATGAAGTATCCATGTTTGGTGCAATGATATGGAGATACATATGCATTTTTGGTTTCATCGAGAATTTATTGACATTCAAAGTTAACAACTTATTTGTATCTTAGAAGATGCATGCATTAGTTTTGATTAATATTTGCATAGAATAAATATGCTTTTTGGAAACCTATGTTTGAGTTGGTTGTTGATTTTTTTCAATGTTGTTCAATGGAACTGGACAGGTCGCACAATTTCCCTATGTATTTATGTTGGTGTTGCATTGGCATCTGTTTTTGCTCTTATTGTTGCCAATGGGGAGACTACAAGGATTGATAATGGAACAATGTACTTTCCCTACACTATTGAAAAGAGCTCTAAATAGTTGGCCGACCAAATTGCAATTTTTTATTAGTTGTTTAGGTGAACTAAATTTCAGATTTATGTGGATGTTGCTCTAAGTAAGTTGAAAAATAAATGGGACGGGGTGAACCTTTCTTATTGGTGGGAAGAAATATATTTGGTGTTATTTCATTAACCTTCATTCATGTTTGATAGTTATACTTTCTATTGGACAAGGAAGCTTGGAGCATTTTTTGTCATTGTCAAATGATGTTTATCATCTTGCAAATTTCAAGTTCGGTTCACCTTCCTCATGGATTCACTTGTATCTTTTTAGTATGAAAGAGGTGGGAAAAATAAATGAAATGGTTCATGTTGAGGAGCTTAAAATAAGAAAAAATGTTTCATGTTACAAATTGATCATGTATGATTGGCATGGTTTCCTTTAATTCTCAATATAGGAAACTTAGCTTCCTTGGTTTTGTCATCTCATGTACGATTGGCATGGCTACCTTCCTTTAATTCTTGATGTTTGAAATGTTCCTTGGCTCTCATCTTTGACCAAAGGTGTTATGACAATACAAACATCTTCCAATTTTTTGGTTTCCTACACGTTTGATTTGAAACCCAATTTAAACTTTGGCTCAATATTGGTTTGTAAATTAGATTATTCAAGTTGATTTTTCATTTGTTTGAGGATCAACTCAGATGGAAATCTATAATATTGCTCTTAATTTTCCAGTAAAAGATACTGTATTTGGACAAATTGAATTTGATTCATTTTCATGTTTTTTTTTGTTTATGGTATATGTAAGAGTTGACTAATTACTAGTGATTGTAAGACTAAATCATAGCATTGTCCAAGACACGAGCAACACATGGGATTCAAATTAGATAAAGAAGAGATGAAAAATCTCTTTTAGAAACACATTATTTAATTGCCATTCCATTGTACATATGAATTAATCTTTACATATAGGCAATTCAGATCACTAAGAAAGGCAATTCGAATTGCTTGCTAGTGCATGAAAACCTAGTTAGGATTAACTAGAGCTCAAATGCCCTTTGTTAGCCATGCAATATCTCATAGATGAGTTAACAAGCTCATACACGGCATAAGTGGACAAGTGGAGGCTTAGATACTTAAAATCAAGGATCAATTTCATGATCAAATCATCCATGAGAGGAATTTTCTCAAACTATTCAAGGAGTGTGCTACCTACTCATAATATTAAAGGAGGATGCTTGCAGTCCTTTATTAGCGGAGCTAACTCCTTACGATCACTCCACAAGTCAAATGTGCAATGTGGGACCCTAAAATTAAGGAAACAATCCTTGATTGAAGGAATGTTCCTTTGCATGCTATAAATAGGCCTTAGGATGACTTCCATAATCTATAAATAGTAGATTACTCCCTTGAATCGAGCGATGAAGCTATCGATTGGATCATATGGTTACACTAAGTCAATTTTGGACCATTATAATCATGAGAACAAGATATAAGTCCCCAGGTGAGTGATTGATGCTATGGAGAGGGTAAATATGCTCTAACAACATCTAGTATTTTTATCAAGTTTGCAGTAAAAAAATGGGGACTCAATTGAACTTGAGCACAACTTCTCATCTTGAAATGGATGGGAAAATAGAAAGAGTCAATTAGGTAATGGAATACATATGTAGGTTGTATATTATGGATCAATAGATCCATTGAAAAAAGAACTTATGCTTAGTGGAGTTTGCTTACAATAATAGTTACCATAACTCAATCATAATGCCACCTTATTAATCTATGTATGGAAGAGTAGGCCATTCAAATTAAACAATAGTTAAACAAAGCATGAGATATGTAGAAGAGTTATGTTGATGCACATAGAAGTAACTAGACATATGTAATTATTACTTTGTTTTGTTATTGTGGCACAAGGTGCCAATACTATGTACTTGGACATTACTAATATTATTCTTGTTTAATAAAATTAATTGGCTCGACATGGATTACAAACGAGAATGGGGGGACATGGTTTCCACTCATGAGGGGGTTGTCTCAACATGGATTACTCTCCCTAACATTACTTGTTGGACCCTATTCTTGATTATTTTGTCCTATGGTGTTACTATTTCACCTTGTTCATGGTTTAGAGGACCCTTCTTGCACTATGATCCCTCATGAAGGTTTGGTGGGCACCACTTGATAAATGTGCCATCCTTGGGTGACAAATACTCTTTTGTGGACCCCACTTGCACTAAGGAGCCATCTCCATATATTCTAGGAGTTATAAGCTAGATTTGATCTTGCACCTCCTTGCTTATTATCTCCACCTCCACAAGTGCGTCCCACTCCTCTATTCATCCCTATTTTTGTGCTTCCAGGGTATTTATGACCCTATTGTATCCACTCTCTCCCATCATGCACCCTCCTTGTGCTATTATGCCTCCACTCCTTGGTTTTTGGTAACTCCTCCTCATGGTGCTAATCCAGGAAGGGAATCTCTTAAACTAAGCCTCCACTCAACCAATTTGAGTTAAGTCTCCATGATGAAGCCTAACCACACCTTAACCAATTCGAGTTTGTCTCCTTGGGTTCAAATTTCCCTCCTTGAGATTTATTTATATGTGAGTCATCTCCTTGTTGTGCTAGTTAGTCAGTGAGTGGGTTGGATGGTGCTCATCATGACTTGTGTTATGGGTGAAAGAGTGATATTACCAGACAGTTTCTGGTTGTTTATGTTTTTTCCCTCAAGGACCATTACTTGTCCCTAGTCTAGCACATAAAACCATTGGGTGAGGGTGGTCATATCTAAAGGGATGTGGTGAGTGTGGATAGTCACAATTCATTGGGTAGTGTAGATAGAAGGAAAAGTAAGTGGTGAGGGAGTGAACTGCGACTACTCAGGTTGAGAGTACCTCTACTTGTGGAATCATTTCCTCAACTCGATAGTTAGTTTCATGCTAAGAGATGCATGAGCATGGCATGTCTAAGGATGGGAGGAACATGGTCATGTTGAATCTAGTTGCATTAATTGAGATACATATTTGTTTATGTGTTATTTATTTATGTTACTATGCATATGTGTTGTTGAGGCTAACTTGATCTATGTTTATGTATATGGATGTTATGTTAGTAGTTTAATGCAGGATGGGTGGTCCCCATGTTTATCTATGTTAAATGAATTATTATGTTAATATTTGAATGTAGGTGGATGGATTTTGTGCAATATAAAACCTCGATTGTGAAGAATTATCTAACTTCTCTATTCTTTCATGGCTAGGTGGCTATAGATGGAATCCATAATGTATGATTTGTGTCATGCTTAAATGGTTGTAAATGGAAGCCATAAGATTCAATTTGTAATGTGCTTAGATGGATGTAAATGGAAGCCACTAGATTCAATTTGTAATGTGATTATATGGCACGATGAATGACAACCATAAGATTCGATTTGCAATGTACTTAGATGGTTGTAAATGGAAGCCATAAGATCCAATTTGTAATTTGTTTAGATGGATGTAAATGGATACCACAAGGTCCTATTTTTTTTAGTGTTAGATGGTTGTAAATGACAACCATAAAATATCATTGTATTAGCAATTAATGACTCGAGGGAGGGGGAACCATGAAATCTGATTTTACTAGTGAATGATGGTTGTAGGGAACAACCATGGGATCTGATTTTGAAGGTTGTGGATGGTGGCCTGTGTCTCTGTGTCTCTTATGGTTCATGTGACTACTAATTATCACTATCTAACCATACATTTAGCACAAAAATAATATAATAATAACATAACCTCATGTGAAAGACAATCGAAACACACTGAGATGACAACAATTGAATACTTACAACCATTGTATATTGCACATAGGATAAGCACATGTCCTCAACCATTGTAATAATATTGGATATGTCTACTATCAAGTATTTATTCATACACATTCAATGTAGAAAACACAACATATTTACCTTACATAGATGGTGGTTTAGGAAAGGGAATGTTTCATATGCTTGCATAACATTTACTAAGGATGAATGTTTTAATCTATTAGATTTGGCATGCTATCCTAGTTGTAGATACCTTATTCTGTTATGAAATACCCTTAATCAACCTTCCCTTGGGTTCCCTTGTGTCTTTGAAATTGGTTTTGGGGTCGGGCACACCATAGAGTGGTATGAGATCTAGGTTCCAACTTTGAGACTATTGGTCCTTCCATAGATTTGTAACTTGTTATATTTTGGAATGTATGATTGTTGGCTTTTTCCCTCTCTCTATCCCTAGACCCAAGTTCAGTCCCTTCTTCTCAGCACAACAAAGCTTGAGATATCGGCTCGACGGAGTAGAGCTCAACTGACAGCACCTGCGACACAGATGTCATCTCACCTGAGATATCTCTCTTTTATGGGTAATTGCCAGAACCAGGTTTCCGGAGTTGTGTGGGAGGGTGTTTAAGTACCCTGGCTCTGTGCCAAGGCTTCCAATGAAGGCTGGGGAGTGAATTACTTATATGCATGGTACTTCAACAACTAAGCTGCGGTCCAACCTCTCTCTATGCAACTTTAAGTAAATAAACAATAGGCATGCAACACAATCATACCCAATAATACAATGCGACCATCATACATCTATGCATATGTAAACAAATATATAGTCATTCATTCAGTACAATAAACACACATATATCTAAGCTACTTTCAACATTCACACATATACACAGAATATAACGTGGAAACCCATCCAAGCGAAAACCACAAGGTGCTCTTCATCTGGCATGAGGAAATAGATGCACCTTTCGTCTGCACACTAAGCTGCAGACTCTGCTTAAGATCTTCTTTTCTATATTTACAGACTCTTCCTCCCTCTCATGCTCTATGATCCTCTCTCTTTTCTCTTTCTACTCTACTTCTAATAGCGATCCGCACACAGCTTGGATCGACTCAACCTTCCCTACTCGTCTGTGCACTTAGCTATAGATCCTTCACTCTGATGCACTCAACAATATAGAGGCATTAATCAACAATGCCTACTAATTCTAGCTCGAGAGCTCAGTCCATCAATATCTAATCATGAACAACTACTTCCAGTTTAGCTCAAGCGTCTTACAAAGAGTCTAACAAACAACCTAGAAGCTAGAAGCTAACCCATATACATCTTGGGTTCCTTATTTTATAGCCCTATTATGGACTTGATACAGATCCCATACATGCTTGTTACAGACTCAATACCGACTCGATACAAACTCTATACAGATTTATTACACACTCCTTTTCTATCGCTATCTCATCCGACGTACTATATCTAGCCAATATGTTATCTTTCCTATTCTAGAAACACATAACGAGAGGCACTATCGGGATAACTTACAAAGATGCCTTCACATGTGTGGTTTCTGTTGTCTCCAACCGAGCTTGTACCCATGCTCATTAAGGCCTGTCGCTTTATCAACACTATTCCTTATTGTCGTTTTTTGACTGTTACATTATATGCACGCCTGCTTCTGCAGATATTCTGTTATACCATCTAGTGTCACCTTCTATTCTTCTGTCATGGGTTACTTACCTGGCGCAACTTCCTTTTCCAATACCTTCTCCTCATCTTCTTCTTCTCTTTTACTTCCTCTGTCACAACCTCCTTCCCCTTCTTCTTTATGTCGTTTCCTCAATTGTAGCTCCTTCCTCTTCTCCTTTATGTTCTTATCCATACTTAGGAAGAATTCTGCATGAATTTTTCCCTACTGTCCCTAGGCCCAACATGCCCCCAACACTCACTTGTGGCTCGTCCCGAGCCACGTGAGCTATTTCTCCATGTACTGACTTGTGCTGATTTTGTTCTGAAAATACTCTACGTTTTTCACCTGTTTCTCTGCCTATGTTCACACTTTTTCCTCTGTTTTCTGCATTTTCTCCACCAGGTCGAAACTGACGTGTTTTGGCATGACTTTTTCTATTGATGCCACTACTTTGTGCACCTTCTGATGTACAGGCTGAATTATGCCTGTAACTCTCTCTGCTTCAGCCCGCAATTATTCTACCTTTTCCTCGTGTTGATGTTGTTGTATGCGCAATAGAGTCATTTGTTGCTGCAGTTTCCACATCTCTTTTGCCTTAGCCATTTTGTGTGTTAAGGGTATTTGCTTCATCTCATTTCTTATTTGCACGATATTTGTTTCAAACGCAGTTAGCTCAGTTGAAATCTTCTGTGATTGCTCGTCATCAACTAAGGCTTCCCAAGTCTGAGATACTTGGTCGACAACCTTAACACATGTTTGCTATGCTTCTTCTATTCTTTTCACAGCCTGAGATGCTGCATTTCTTCTGCTCTCCAACACTTATGGAGGTGTGTTGGGTCTCCTTTGCTCTTCCAGCTTTGTAACTTTTCTCCTAAGGTCAGCCGGTATCTCTGCTAATTGTGATATTTTGGCATGTGGTGTCATTTCCTCTTTTATTCCTTCTTCTTCAAAGTTTTTGCAGGCGAGGGATACCGCTTCGTTGATTTTTAGACAGTTTCCTTTCGATTCCATTTTCTTCTATTCATTTTCTGGATGTCTTTAAGTGTAGCCATCACCTTTGTTTCCAGGTTGCACTTGTGCAGGTTTATCTCTGCATCGAAAACACTTTGTACTGCATATACTTCATCCATATGCATAGATGAAAAATATATAATAATCTGGTCACTATCCTAAAAAATATGATTAGACTCCAGAGTGTCGAAATTATCAACGATTTTAGATACTTGTACCATTATTGGTGGGACTGGAACATGTGGTGCAATTTTCTCCATTCTTGATGTTTCTGATGGGGCTTGTGACTCAGTTGTTGCACTCGGACAGTCCACATCAATTTTAACCTCTTTGACTGCTTTACACAGAACTTTAAGGAGATTAGTGACTGTACCTAAAAGTTCTTCTTGTTGTTCTTCTGAAACTAGTTTAGGATGCTTCAGTTATTGCCTCAGTCATTAGTTGCACATCATCACTCTCTAGGATAACAGTATTTGCAGTTTTTTTAACCTTCATCTTCTTCTTCTTTCTCTTTGGTTGTACTTGTTCTTCGTGAAGTCCCCCCCCCTCATTTTCTGATTCTGGGTCTGTTGGTATTAAAGGGTTATGACTTTTTGCAGAGTCTAAATCCTCCAGGGGGTCTTCTTATTCATTTTCCTCATCTGAGTTGTCTTCTTGTAATTGGTTCTTCTCTTGTCGAAGTTTCTCTTCTAGTACTGGAACACACCATTCCTTCAGCCATTGATTAATAATTTCTTGGATTTCTTCCTTTGTCATCATAAATTTGGTTGGTAGCTTTTGATGTTGTGGTTGTTATCGTGGTTGTTTGTAAGGATGGTGTAGGTCGATCTCAAATTTAACAATGGGGAGAAATTGTTGAACAATGGCATCATCTAACTTGGACATGTTCTTCACCTAGTGCCGTATAGCCTCCCTGTGCATAAAGAGTTCAATATTGTTATGTCTCTATTGATCCTTTAGGTCCTTCTCAAACCACATGTTCTGATATTTTTCTCCTTGACAAGTCACTAGCAGGTCGATCCCTTGGTAGTTGTTGTAATCTCACAGATCACATAAGGTTACCAATAATACACACTAAAACATATATAAATAAACATAGACAAGAGATAAGAACAAATAGGTGAATTAACAGATTATATTACACGAATGACTCCATACAACATAGAGAACTGAACTGAGTTCTCATATGGCTCAATAGCCTAATATATATGATTACAGAACGGTTACAAAATAGCTACCTGTCGGTTCGGTGAACCGACACGACCTTAGGTGGCCGACCTATTCTCTTAGTTTAGTTGGCCGACTGACTTAGTTGGCTTATCGACTAAGTCGGCCCATCGACTTAGTCGGCTGATCGACTAAGTCGGCTCTCGTTTAAGTCAACTTATCAACTTGCTCCTTCTACATCTCCCCCACGAACAAAACGTTTCTTCGTCCCGAAGAAACAGGGAGGTACAAAATCCTTGATAGTCTTTAACATTTGTTGCGGTGGGCTGTGAAGTCTGATGGTCGGTCGTTTCTGTACACAGACTTCTACAATGGCTGGGGCTGTGATGGCGAGGTGGTGTTGGAAATATGTCCAACTCTGCAAAACTTTCTGGATGTCAATGGTGAGTGTGGTCAGACCTGACAGGATCGACATCTTCTCTGTGATGGAGACTTCAGCTATCCTCTCCATTTCAGGACCCATAAAGTGGTTCTTCTCTTCTGCAGTTTCGATAAGTCGTTTCATCTACAGACAAATGATGTCGACTTTCTCTAAGTTAGGGAGGGCTTGTTGCACCCACTGATGTGCTTCCCCAATTTTCCCCCCTCAAAGATTTTCGGGACAATGGACACTATGAAGCACTGTTGGGTGGGTTTTTTCTGTACTTTTTGTATAGTCCAGCACCCTCTTGCTTGTGTTTCGTAGTTCTCGATCTCCCAATCGTACAATTCGGCGTCGAAATTATAACCAACTGAGTCTTGGTTAGCCAAGTAAAGTTCTCCATGGATATTTGGTTCTGTGTAGTCTGCATTGTTGTGGATTTGGTAGAGTTGTCGGACATTGAATTCTTCATCAATGGGTTCAGTCCAAGGTTCCCCTTGAGATGGATGAATGGGTACAATGACCTTTTGTCCATTTCCTTTTAACTTGATGTGTCCCTTGTGCAGGGATATGGATGCTTTCATCTTTCTACCCCAAGGTCGACCGACTAGAGCTGGGAAAGAACTGGATCCCTCTTTAGGGTCGATGATTTCGAAATCGACCTTGGTTGAAATTCCTTTTATAGTCCTGTCGACGTTTTTCCAGACTCCAATGGGTTCAATTAGGCCTTGGTTGGCCAGTTTCAGGTATATGCCTGACTCACAGAGTCGAGGTCTGCCCATTTGTTCCCACGTATCACGAGTCATTATGTTTACTTGTGAGCCGAAGTCGAGCACTACTTGTCGGACGTGATATCCTTCGATTTCTAGGTTGACAAGTGGGTCGGCATCACTTTTGGATTTTTTATTTAAGCTGCAGATGTTCTTTGTTTGTTTTTCAGAGTGGGTACCTTTTATTTCATACAACAAATCGATAAGCTGGGATACTGAATTGTCTGTTTGAACTAGCTATATTAATTCATTTATTGTGTTAGGTCGACTGTTATGAGTGTTTTCTTGTCGTGCAATTTCTGTGAATACATTAGTTGTCTCTTTGTATATTTGTTTTTCCTTCAGTGGGTCAGGATAGAGATTTTTGTTTTTTATTTAACTGATTCATGGGTTATCAGTTCCCGTTTTTGTTCCTTGTCGAGTTACAATGTGTAAATTTTTTGTGTTTAGTACATCATTTTTTTGCACACAGGACAAGACATTAACATTTTTTTTCGTATTAATTTTTTCTAACATGGTAGGGCAATCCTCTAGTGAGTGATCTCCTACCCCACAATGAGTACAGAATTTGAGATCAGTTCTGTCCTTGTATGGATAGTCTGCGTACTGATGACCCTCTTTATAACATGTGAAGCACTGGATGGGTCGACACAATCGGTTGTCGCGATTCCCAGCGAATCGACCTCTTCCTCCATAGCCTGCACGTCGATTGTCATACCGACGCTCATATTGTCGGCTATCGTATTTGTGACCATTCGGGTCATTTGCTAGATTGTTTTGCTCGTTATGCTATGCCACTACATTCGTTTAGTAGACCGCCTGATAGTTTTGTCAGTTCTTTAGGTTTAACTGACAGTCGGCCGTGTTATGACTTTTGGTCTCGCAGATGGCACACCAGGAGGCCTTGCCGTTCTTCATATTGAACGGGCAATCTTTCGTTGAGTGATCTCCGTGCTCCTGGCAAATGTCGCAAAAGGACATGGTCTGTACGAATCGAACATCTTGTTGGCTATATTCTTGTCGACAGTTATCTTTCGAATGGCTGGCCGTTGAGCATTTGGTGCACCAGATCTCCTGATTCTTGAGGCTTAGTTCCTTCAGATACTTCTGTACGTTCTCGAGCTGTTCTTCCAATTTGTGGTCCGTGGGGTAAGCAGGTATGTCTTCGTCCATCTCCACCTGAAGAGCTTTCGTTAGCGCATCTTCATAAGTTTTGAACGTCTCGAGACTGATGTGTCAGCATAATTTCTGAGATAGCCCTACAAGAAACCATTGGATTAGTAACTGTTCATCTATAACATAATCCAGCGGGCTCAGTAGGTATTTCCAACACTTATCGTAGTCGTAGACCGATTCCCCTGGCTTTTGTGATGTGGTTTTGAGTTTTTTCGCGGCCAGGTGCTTAGCATCTAGGGTTTTGAAAAATGACAAAAATTGTGCCTTAATATCAGCTTTTGTCACTCTTGGTTGTCTTTTTGAAAATGTCATATACCACGTCAATGCCCTTTTCCTTAAGGCACCTGCAAACTGTGCCATTTGTCTATCCTCGTCTGTAACTTGGTTGGCTTCCCAAGTCGACTCGCAGACGAACCAATGTTGTCTGAGGTCCTCATCTCCCTCATAAAGAGGAATGCGAGCCAATCCGTGACCCATGTCTAAATCACTGTCACTGCTCTCAGGAGGTGGCGGCGGTGGAGGTGGGGGTGGTGATAAGGGTGGTGGGGTTATTGGTGTGTTCGTCTCTATGGAACTCTGGTCGACGGAACTTTCGTTTTCGCCGGTTGTCGATTCTTCGTCGACTTGCAGTCGTTTGATGTCGACTTCTGCTGTCGATGGTCCACTGCAACTATTTGACCGCAGTTTTGAATGTTCTGTTTCTTCTAAAGCTGTATTTGGTGGGGGGGGGGGGCGTTCCTTCATGTGTCGGTAAGAGCAAGTGGATACTTCGGTTGGAGGGTGCCGCTTGAAAGGTCACCCAATTCCCTTCCTCTGGTCGACGTATAATGAGGTGTCGGCTAGTATACGTGTCATCACCGAGTCGACTCCATATACTAAAGTCACTAGCTCCTAATCGGAGGTCGTCTTCGACAATAGTCTATATTCGAGTACGCAGATTTAATGGAGAGAGGGTTGTTCCTTCATTGGGAGCTCTTAATTGGAGAGCTTCTGGCTGCTTTATCCACAATTCTTCCTCCTTAGGCGACGCTTCTTGCTCCACGCCTTCTGCATGTCGGTCATGACCCGACTCTGGCGGACTCTCTTCCCGGTCGTTGTCCCTAGGGTTCCTTCCTCTGTGCAGCTCTAAGGCTCTTTCTTGTCTTGCTTCCCTTCTCTGGTGTCTCTCTTCCCTTTCTATTTTCTGAATGTCCAACATACCTTCATATGATACTATTCTCTTAGGTTCCCTTTTAGTCGACTAGGATCCACTATACTCTTATCTCGACATATGGCCAGCTACCCCCCCATAGCCTACCTGATGCTTTTAGAAATCCCGGATAGTTCAATCTATTTGCTTAGGAAGTATTCCCACTCCCTTTCTGCAATAAATTTTTCCCACTTCCTCTGCTTCTCCGCCCAGTTAGAGTTTGATGGCTGTTCGTGAAGTGGTGGACGAGGTTCAACAATGTGTCCTGCTCCTTTCTCGATCAAGAATTTGAACAGTAAGGTCGGTAGGGAGCACATAAATTGTTCGGTGAGATCTGTGTAAAATTTCTCTTTGACTGTTTCGACCGAAGTTCTGTCTTCGACTTCTTGCTCCTCACAGAAGTCGTCGGCAATTTTCTCAAACCACTTCGACAAGTTTGTTCTACCTCTGCGGATCAGTTTTTCCAGCAACTGTTGTTCTTTAATCCCATCCGCTTTCTCATCTAGGAATTTCTTCAAAAGTTGGGGCACTGATTCGACAAACTTTTCATGCGTCTCTGTGAAAAATCTTTCTTTTGCTTGTGCGACTGTTAATCTGTTCCTTCGCGCGTAATTTTGCAAATAGTTTGCAACTTTACGTTCCCACCAGTCCTTAATCTCCTGCTCTGGTATCATCTGTTTGCATACATTCCAGTCGTGTACGTCCCGGCAATGGAACCAATGTTGTAATCTCACAGATCACATAAGGTTACCAATAATACACACTAAAACATATATAAATAAACAGAGACAAGAGATAAGAACAAATAGGTGAATTAACAGATTATATTACATGAATGAGTCCATACAACATAGAGAACTGAACTGAGTTCTCATCTGGCTCAATAGCCTAATATATATGATTACAGAACGGTTACAAAATAACTACCTGTCGGTTCGGTGAACTGACACGACCTTAGGTGGCCGACCTATTCTCTTAGTTTAGTCGGCCGACCGACTTAGTCGGCTTATCGACTAAGTCGGCCCATCGACTTAGTCGGCTGATCGACTAAGTCGGCTCTCGTTTAATTCAACTTATCGACTTGCTCCTTCTACAATAGTCTTGTGGGTTAGACCATGCTATGGATAAAATTAACAGTAACAACCATGAATAGTGAAATGGCCTACCCTTTTCCTGTACATCACTGACGTCCTGTACAAACTCATTCAACTAGAATTGACACCAGTTAATATGAGTTCCTCCCGCGTAGAGTTCGGCAAGTGCAATCGCTTCCGCAGTACACTGGTCCAGGTGCTTTTTGTGGAGTAACCTGGAGGCCAATACCTTGGTAGCAAAGCAAACAATGGGGTTGTTAATGGAGCAAATAAAAAAGCGCCTTTTGCTTCTTCGTACATTATACTTTTTCTTCATCCGCTTAGCTATTGCGATCTCTTGATCCTTTTTTAGTAGTGGTGTTTGGTCCATTCCGACAAATGGTAGGCCTATGATGGTGGAAATCAACTGAACATCAACAGGTATGGGTTTTCCTAACCATAGAACCCCTCCATGAAAAAATAGAATTAGTAGCTTGCCACAGGTGTTTATTCTGTACTTTGCCCAAAATGTGGCATATATAGCAGCGATAATATGCCATACTGATCCAGTTCCTTGGCCCATTCCGTTGCAACAAATCGTTGAGGTGCCTCAGGTGTGTCTTGCACAATGTCCATGTAGTGTCTGTGATCTAGGTTTGTTTGCAACTTCGTATCATGATCAGCGTAAGATAGTCTTTGCACATTGGGTAAAATGTCTTTCACTACCTTCACTCCTTTGGGTATTAGTGGAGCTATCAATGGGGTCTTTGCGCTTTTCATAACTATAACTTTCGGTGCATCTCTGCGTCTGGGTTATATGTAGGGTGGCATCAAATTTATTGTCTCAAAATCCCATTTTTCTAGTGGGGTTAGCGTTGGGGGTGTTGCTGATTTTCCATATCTTTTTATGTTGCTGATGTGTTTTCCTAGCTTAGTCCCTGATGGACCTGGTCTTTCTTTCCCAACCGAGTTACTAAAATTCGATTGTACTCCTGGATTAGTGTATACATTAATGGGGGCCATCTGCGGTGGGATGTAACCAGTAGTATCCTACATAACCAGGGTAGGTGATACAGACTTGGATTCAAATGTGCTTGTGCTAGAAATGGAGATAACCATACTACAACCTCACCAATTCAGTGCTCAGGGTCAGAAGCAGTAGTAGTGTTCTTCTTTTGTAAACAAGGAACAAAGTCTTGGTGGTGAAGCTTGATAAAATATCTTAACTAATTCCAGTTTCTCTTCACATGCGTGATCAATTAATTAGAAAGGAATCCATCCTTTTAGGCGCATGGGTGTACCATGGGCTCGTTGATCAAATATTTTTGCATTATGCCACCACTGAACTGTCGCTTTAAATGGTATTTATTTTTATAAAGCGGGCTAGTATAGAAAATCTCGTTGTCATCCCCCTCCCCCTTTTTAGGTCGTATCTAGTAGGGTAATGTGTATCTTCACACGTGTGAAATCTTTCCACTACGCATATTCCTTCTGACACCTGGAGATTATGGTGAGTGGGTCACTATCATTTAGATCTCTTGTGATATTATAGCACACCATCCAGTTGTGTATGGTCATGTTACATTGATAGAAATTCGTGTTTGCGACTAGGATTTCTTCAAAGATATTCTCCTTTATTACCTGTAACGCAACATCGACTGTTGGGTGTTCACTTGCGAACTCAAACGTCTGGGTCAAAATTATAACTAATATTTCCCATTCAACAGTTCCTCATTTGAGCTCTACTGATGTGAACCAACTTCTTGGTACCATTTCCAAAGTGTGGATGAATCGATGGACCCATTCTTGTCGCGTATATTCTTGCCAATTCGTGTGGCAGTCCTCAATTTGTTTGACAGATCTGTCAGTCCTGTATATTTTTTTTCAAGGAAAATGATCTCTTCTTCGAATAGGATCTCCATTAATCTTCTACACTGTGTCCATTCAGAGATATATTGTTTGTGTGTACCCAACCATCTAACGAGCGTAGCTTTTAGCACATAGTCCAAAGCGGACAATCGCTGTGATTTTGTAACTTTTTCTTCAAATTCTACCAAAAAGGATGCAAGGTTTAGTAATCCTTCATATGTAGGCAATGTGCTTGCTTTAAATCCTACCCTTCGGACAACTCTTGTGATTCTTGCACATCTTCACATGTGTTGGCGAAGCCTTACCAACAAAGCTTCATTGACAGGGGTTCCCACTTTGTCGACGCCCTACAAAGCAACCTCCCTGAGCACCGGCCTAGACAGGTTTTACCCTGCCGAGCAATGTCTGTGGAGTAGATGAGGTCTCACCCAAGGCGTTCATGGGAGAGCTGTCAGAACCGAGTTTCCGACAGTGGGAAAGGAGGTTACGGGGATTCGACGGAGGGACACCATAACTTATGCAATCATCACATCCTTACACAGTATCACAATATCACAACATTATTCAGGGAACATCATTACTCACAGCACATCAAACAGTTATAGAAACATAGATTGCATCAACATAAAAGCAATAGATCGCATCGATATAGCAGAAAGAGACTTAATCGCATCCATATTATGCCATTGTAACAAAACAGAGTCACACCATCATAACATATCTATAACAATAGACAAGAATTGAACCACACTCATCGCATCATATTAACCTTGCACAAATGTACCACATTACACAGTTCTTCTCCAAAACCAGAGACTGCATACATCAGGAAGAAACTCGGATAAATCACAATTAAGACATAAAATTCTCCATAAAACAGATTGCACCATATCTTATCCCATACAATCGTGCCCTGATCTCCTCAACAATAGATCTATAAATAGGCTTACACCTTTACATTGAGGGTCCACTACTAACTGACTTTTAACCGCTACTGACCTATTACAACAAAACTTGGTCAAAATATACATAAAATATTCAAAAAGCGGTTATTCTTCTGCTCATCATGCTGATCTGCCCTTGCGCGGTATCGTGTGAGCTTGTACAGCTCCCGCGATGATGCACAACTCACTTACCCCAAAGCCCTTGCCAACAGGCCCCCCAACACAGTTTTGTGGCTCACAGTCGATCCACGTGAAGTTGACAGGGTGTGTGCCGAAGTCTTGTCCTTAAAATCTTCAAATTGATGCGCAATTTCACGAACCTGAAGCTGGACTTTACTGGCGATACTTTGGCAATTAGTCAAAGTTTGTTGGAGGGGGTGTTCCTCACTAGCCTTGATGTTGACCATTTGTTGATTCTCTTGAACGACCTGGAGTGTGGTGACGCCCTTAACAACCAACTAGCCACCGATTTCTTGGAATTCGCCAAGCTGCTCGCGACGCTTTTGTTGGTGTTCTTGTCCACGGGAAGCTCGCTGCTATATATCCTTCAGTTCTATGGCCTGGTTGATCTGCACCATTAGCGGGATGGACTTCAACAACATCTTCAGGGTTGTCACTTGGCCTTTTGCCTCTTGCACCTGCGCAGTCATTTGATCAAGTTGATCATCCTGAACAATACTTTTCCAAAACCGTGTGGTCACCTCCATAATAGTTTTAGCCTCTTGCTCCATGGTGTCGAACTAAGTGGCAATTTCTTCAATGGAGGTCTTGCGTTCCAGAACCTGATCCGACGACGTTGTGGGTTGAACTAAGGCATTGAGCATGAGGTTAGTGTCCTAAAGTTGAACTAGAGTTTTCCCCAATCGCTTGGCCTTTTCGAATGGGGTGAGCCCTGCAGTATTGTCAAAAATTTTCTGGAAGGCATCAGAAATAGCCTGCTCAACTTTGCTACACCGGGCACACAGCTACATCTGTTCAAAAATTAGGCAGTCTTGCGCCTTTTTGAGGTCGGTAATCTCTTCAGCAGCCTTTTGCTGCAACTCGGCCTGTGTCACCTTCAAATGGTTGATTTCTCGTAACTTTTTCTCTATCAACTACACACGGACCTGGTGCAACTCCTCTGCTTCTTTCTACAGCTTCTCAATGGTATTTTGGGACTGGAGATAGCCCTTAGTCAAATCTTTTTGCCATGCCGACAACTCCAGTGCGGTGCCATGCTACAACTAAACCAACGCTATAACTGACATTTTGTTCAGATCCAAAGTCATGCTCTGGATTGGGTGCAGTCGCTGGTGAACTTCTTCATTGTTGACGTCGATCGCAGTCGGGGGAACTTGCACATTCCTAGCCCAGGGTTCGTGCTGATCAACGGGATGTCCTGCAGCAGAGGTCTTACCGATGTTTGGCTGGAAATAATATAAAAAATGGATTGTAGTCTATCTCTTACCACGCCAAATTCTTCATGGTTGGATTCGCGCATCATCGTAGTCGTAGCCGTAGATGAATCCGTGACGGCTTTGATAAGTCGTTGCAGTTGGTCTTCCATCCCCGATTTGGTACCACTTCCCACCTCGTACTCCTGACACCATTTGGTGCGAGTCTCCTCCTGCATACGCTGTGCTGCATCTTCAGGATCCGTTGATGACTCGTTGTCGGAGTCATGGGTGCTCAATTCCTGCAAGGCAGGTTCTTCAGGTACATTCGGGGGCAGCTCCTTAGATAACTCCTCCTGACTCATTGGTATGCGCTAGTCCCCTAGCCAGTCTTGTACAATAGTATCCAAATCTTTCGTGGTGACTTTATAAGGCAATGGTAGCCATTGCCGATCAAGGTCCCATCATGGGAGTTGCGCAAGCTCATGCGGTACCGCGCAAGAGCAAATTAGCGGGATGAGCAGAAGAATAACCGCTTTTTGAATATTTTTTGTATATTTTGACCAAGTTTTGTTGCAATAGGTCAGTAGCGGTCAGAAGTCAGTTAGCAGTGGACCCTCAATGTAAAGGTGTAAGCCTATTTATAGATCTATTGTTGAGGAGATCTGGGTGCGATTGTATGGGATAAGATCTGGTGCGATCTGTTTTATGGAGAATTTTCTGTCTTAACTGTGATTTATCTGGGTTTCTTCCTGATGTATGTAGTCTCCGGTTTTGGAGAAGAACTGTGTAATGTGGTACATTTGCGCAAGGTTAATATGATGCGATGAGTATGGCTCAATTCTTGCCAATTGTTATAGATATGTTATGATGGCGCAACTCTGTTTTGTTACAATGGCGTGATATGGATGCGATTCAGTCTCTTTTTGCTATATCGATGTGATCTGTTGCTTTTATGTTGATGCAATCTGTGTTTCTAGAACTGTTTGATGTGCTGTGAGTAATGATGTTCCCTGAATAATGCTGCGATATTGTGATACTGTGTAAGGATGTGATGATTGCATAAGTTATGGTGTCCCTCCTTCGGATCCCCATATCCTCCTTTCCCACTATCGAAAACTTGGTTCTGACGGCTTTCCCTTGAACGCCTCGGGTGAGACCTCGTCTGCTCCACAGCCTTTGTTGGGCAAGGTAAAACCTGTCTGGGCCAGTGGTCAGGGAGGTTGCATTGTAGGGCGTCAATAGAGTGGGAACCCCTGTCGACGAAGCTTCGTTGGTAAGTATTCACCAACAAATGGTTCCGTTGTAGTCTAGTTGGTTAGGATACTCGGCTCTCACCCGAGAGGCCCAGGTTCAAATCCTGGCAACGAAACTATTTGTTGGAAAAGCCTTACCAACAAAGCTTCGTCGACAGGGGTTCCCACTTTGTCGACGCTCTATAGCACAACCTCCCTGAGCACCGACCCAGACAGGTTTTACCTTGCCTAGCAATGTCTGCGAAGTAGACGAGGTCTCACCCGAGGTGTTCAAGGGAGAGCTCTCAGAACCGATTTTATGACAGTGGGAAAGGAGGATATTGGGATCCGACGGAGGGACACCATAACTTATGCAATCATCACATCCTTACACAGTATCACAATATCGCAACATTATTTAGGGAACATCATTACTCACAGCACATCAAATAGTTACAGAAACACAGATTGCATCAACATAAAAGCAACATATCACATTGATATAGCAGAAAGAGACTGAATTGCATCCATATCATGCCATTGTAACAAAACAGAGTCACAAAATCATAACAGATCTATAACAATAGACAAGAATTGAGCCATACCCATTGCATCATATTAACATTGCACAAATGTACCACATTACACAGTTCTTCTCCAAAACTGGAGACTGCACACATCAGGAAGAAACCCGGATAAATCATAGTTAAGAGAGAAAATTCTCCATAAAACAGATCGCACCAGATCTTATCCCATACAATCGCACCCAGATCTCCTCAACAATAGATCTATAAATAGGCTTACACCTTTACATTGAGGGTCCACTACTAACTGACTTCTAACCACTACTGACCTATTGCAATAAAACTTGGTCAAAATATACATAAAATATTCAAAAAGTAGTTATTCTTCCGCTCATCGTGCTGATCTGCCCTTGCGCGGTACCACATGAGCTTGCGCAGCTCCCGCGACGCTGCGCAACTCACTTACCCCAAATCCCTTGCCAAAAGCATGGAGACTTCATGTAGCCTATTCTGCCAATTTTCTAGGGCCTCGCCTGAGTCGGACGTACATGAGCTTACACTTCACCAACTCAGCTTGCCATCAGTTGTTGGATTGGTATAGTCTTCCTTTGAAGAAATGATGTTATACAACTAATCTAGATAAATGTCTTGCCCTTTGCTATGTATAGGCTCGACATATCTATGTCCTTCGAGCGGATCAATTGGCGCAACCACTCTTATTTTAGAATCTTTGAAATATAAGATCATTTTCTTGAAGTTTGTAAAGGTTTGGTTGTCTATTGCCCAATCAATTCCTAGAAGTGCAGAATGTGGATTTGTGTCATCGGCAATGTCAATAACTTTGAATTCAGCATATGTTCTTAAGCCTTCGACTTCCACATGCACTTGAATTAGTTTACGGATCGGTATAACCTTCGACTGGTTCACAAGCCTTAGTTGAATAGGAGACCAGTCCAGTCGCAACTTATTCATGCTCTCCCATGTTTGTCTTGTCAATATGTTGACATACGAGCCCAAATATAATATGATATCATCCATATCATAATCTCTTATCTGTGCAGTTCTCGGTCTGTCTTCAATTTTTTCCCGATATGATTAACTCTTTTGTCAAGTTGCAGGTCTTATGGGGTTTCTTCTATGAGTGATGAGTGATGTCAGTTCTGTGACAACATCTTTATCATTGATTAGTGCTAAACAACTTTTGAAAAATTCTTTAAGCTTACTAAACTTTTTCATTAGAGGCTTCCTTATTAGCTGTTCAAATCGTTGGGCATAGTCTTGACTTGTCCAAATGTCGATGGTTGATTAGTATCAACAAATTATGGTCACACCTCCAAGAAGACTTCTTTCTCCTGTTAAACATCTAGCAGAGATTTATTTTGTGCCACTGGTCTCACATGCGGTTTCCCTTGCTGTGTATTTTGGTTCGCTCTTGTCCCAACACCTCCTCTTGTAACTACAACAATTTGGGGTTCTCTTGGTTCGACATAAATCATCTACATATTCCGATTCTACGTCGAGTTGGGATTTATGACAGGTATAGCTTGCCCTTTCACAATAAGTTGTGGACACTGTTCGACAATGTGATCAAATGTTGTACAATATGTACAATTTTTCGTAGGACTTTGATAATCTCGGGAAAAATGTCCTAGCTTCCCACAATTATAACATATGACTTTGGCTCTTCCTCGACCAAATCCTTCTCCTTATTGTTGTCCTCGACCTCTAAATTTCCCACCCCCCTTTGCGGAGGGCATTGTTGTTGTTGAGGATATTGATTATGTTGGTATTGCGGTTGAGGGTATTATTGTTGTTGATATTGTGCATGCTCATATTGAAGCTGCGCTTGTTCAACTTGCATCTGCTCATCATTTTTCATTAAGTAGGTATCCATCATATTTTATTGCAGTATCTGAAATGCTCTGTAGTCTTTTTCATCATGACCTACTGATCTACAAAATTTATAATACAGACTGGAGGGTGTGCTTACAATCTTCTATAAGTACAAACATTCCTCGAACTTGTGGTCCCCGGTCTGACATATTCTACACCAAGGCATTCCTTGGGTTTTTAATGGATTTTGCGCACTTGTTGCGACATAGTTCATGAGTGCTGAGAAATTGTCTTTATGGTGTCTGTCTGTTTTGCATCTTGTACACCATAGTTCTTCTTGAACTTCCTTTCCTCTTTTAATGTCGTTGAACTGCACCGTAATATTGGCCAGCTGCGACTGGATTTGCATCATTCCCGAGCATGTGTCTCCAACTAGCAAGGCTTCTAACTTCATTGCTATTTCTAGAGCCTCTATCTGCGACACAAGTTTCTGCTGCATCAACGGGGTTCAGATATGTGGTAACAAGGTAGAAATAAACCATTCCTTGTGTTACACATCTGACATTTGGAAACTCACTTTGGCCATCAATGTCTTAAATCTTTGGTCAAAGTCCCAAACAGATTTTGTTGGTATATGCTTAATCTTTTTGATTTCGATGATGCACTATGATTCAGACTTCGATTTTCTGAATTCATCTATCAAACCCAGTCGAATGTTGTTGAGTGTTTTCGGGACAACTCCTACTGGTACTATGGAAAATTTCATATACCGGTCAAGTGCATGACCTCGCAGAGTGGTGATCATCTGTGCTTTCTTGATATTCTCATCCTTGATCTGTCATACAGTCCAGACAGCTTCACAAAGGAACCAATGTTGTTTTGGGTCTTCCAACACATTTCCATTGAATATTGGTAACTTAATGTAAAATCCAACCATCGTATTTGCTGCTGGTACAGTCAGAACAAAATTTTGACTAGTCGGACTTCCTTGTCCGCTATTTACAGTGTTAGTGTTACTCGTATTAACAAAATTACTTGGAGATAGGTCTCTCGATATTACCTATGGTGTTGTAGGCGAGTTGTAAGCACGTTCTTGTTCTGGATGTTCAGTCAACTCTTCTGACTCTTCATCTCCTTCTGAGATCTGCTGATATTCTTCTTCTTCTTCACAAGACCCTTTGTCTAAGTATGATGCAAGCTTGTAGCCTTCTTCTTCTTGATCTGTGCTTTAACTCCTTCTTCCTAACAGAGTTTTTCTTTGCTTGTTGGACCTGGATCTTCTTCCGCTTCTTAAAAAACGTGGCCCTAGTTTAGTTCCACTATCTCTTGGGAACATCCCACTCTAGGGTTCTGCTGAGACATAGCCACTCTTTTATATACAGTGTTGTCACATTCGTAGAATGTCTTTTTCACATAAAAGCATTTTTATCCACATATTTAAAGATGAGAGGTCTCTGCTACGTGGTCCTTGATTTTTTTTCTCTCTGCCTCACTGTATGAGGTTATTGTGTCAACAACGAACTCAATAATATATCCCCCTAGTATATTGTCTATCCAAAAATCCAAAACCCTTGATAAAGGGTTGCTTACATCTTCTAGTTGCTTGATTAACTAGGGAGTCCAATCCCTTGGTTCTCCGCCCTGAAAATTTGTTTGTTTGGTCGCTAACTTGGATAACCACTCATGTAACACAATAGGAAACTCAAAAAATAAATTTAGTGGATGTCTGTGTAGGGTGTACCATCCCAATCACTCTGTTGGGTTCCACTGAGATCCTTCACTTTCTTTTCGTGCAAACTCTAACTCATTGGATTCCACCCAGTCCTGGATCTCCAGTTTAATGGGTTGCCACAACATATCGCTCACCACAACAATTTAGGGTCTCAACAACAGAACCATTGTTGTATTTTTCCCTCTCTTTGTCCCTGGACCCAGGTCGAGTCCCTTTTGCTAAGCACAACAAAGCTCGAGATATCGACTCGACAGAGCAGAGCTCAGCCGACAACACCTATGGTAGAGATGTCGTCTCACCCAAGATATCTCTCTTTTATGGGTAACTTGTAGAACTAGGTTTCTGTAGTTGTGTGGGAGGGTGTGTTAGTACATTGGCTCTGTGCCAAGGATTCTAGCAATGGCTGGGGAGTGGATTACTTGTATGCATGGTACTTCAACAACTAAGTTGTGGTCCAACCTCTCTTTGTGCAACTTTAAGTAAATAAACAGTAGGCATGCAGCATAATCATACCCAGTAATACAGTGTGACCATCATGCATCTATGCATTTGTAAAAAAATCTACAATCATTCATTCACTACAATAAACACACATATATCTAAGCTACTTTCAACATTCACACACATACACAGAATATAACGTGGAAATCCATCCGGGCGAAAACCAGAACGTGCTCTTCATTTGGCATGAGGAAATAGATGCACCTTTCATCTACGCACTAAGCTGTAGACTCTGCTTAAGATATTCTTTTATATCTTTACAGACTCTTCCTCCCTCTCACGCTCTCTGATCTTCTCTATTTTATATTTCTACTCTACTTACTAGGGATCTGCACACAACCTAGATCGACTCAACCTTCCCTTCTCATCTGTGCACTCAACTGCAAATCCTTCACTCTGAAGTACTTAGCAATCCATAGCCATTAACCAACAAATCCTACTGATTCGAGCTCGAGAGCTTAGTGTGTCAATGTCTGATCATGAACAACTACTTCCAGTTTAGCTCAAGCGTATTATCAAGAGTCTAACCAATAGTTTAGAACCTAGAAGCTAACCCATATACAACTTGGGTTCCTTCTTTTATAGCCCTCTTACATACTCGATACAGATCCCATACATGCTTGTTACAAACTCAATACTGAATCGATAAAGACTCTATATAGACTCATTATAGACTCCTTTTCTGTCACTATCTCAGCCGACTTACTATATCCAGCCAACAAGTTCTCTTTCCTATTCTAGAAACACATAACGGGAGGCACTGTCGGATTGACTTACAAAGATGCCTTCATGTGTGTGGTTTCCATAGGCTCCAGCCAAGCTTCTAACCACGCTCGTTAAGGTCTGTCACTTTCTCAGTATTATGCCTTACTGTCGTTTTTCGGCCGTTACACTATTTGCATGCCTGCTTCTGCTGATATTCTGTTATACCATCTCATGTCACCTTCTATTCTTCTGTCATGGCTTACTTATCTAGCGCGAATTCCTCTCCTAACACCTTCTCCTCATATTCTTCTTCTCTTTTACTTCCAATGTTGCAGCCTCCTTCCCCTTCTCCTTTATGCTATTTCCTCAGTTGTAGCTCCTTCCTCTTCTACTTTATATTCTTCTCCATACTTAGGCATAATTCTGCATGAATTTTGCCCTACTGTCGCTAGACCCAACAATGACGTAGATATAAATAAAAGAGTTGTATGAATTATAAATGAACATATACTAGTGTGTAGACTACTAACGGTGACTAAAATTGAACACATTGCAGCCTCCAGTTATGTCAGTTTATGAATGAGCAAGCAGTGAGGATCATTGAATTGTAACTTTGAAGTCTAATCAAAGCAATGAAGAGTAAAAAGTTAGTAAGTGTGGTAAAGAGATCAGATGTGGATTTAGAAGAAGAGAATATGCCATATAGCCTTGAATAAGAGTTTAATGAGATCATTGGGAAAAGTCCCGAAAAAAGGAGAAAAAATGACGAATGGACAACAAGGAAGCATTTAACCCTTGATTTTGGAAGACTCGGCAAGAATTTTGAATATGGAAGTAAGAACTTGTAGAAAATATAATTAAAGGATCATCCACACTTAAGAAAGAACCATGCATATTCTAAAGCAATTGCAAGGAGATCGAAGAACCTCACCTAGAAGCAATGTGCCAAGGAGAGATTATGTGAGATCTAGATCATCTTTAATAAATATTTATCACATGGTATTTGTAGTGAATAAGAAAGGGTACTCATCAAGCAACTCATAAAGTATCCTTGAAAGATCCCCAGTAATATATAAGAAGAGGAGGTTTGAACAAAATGAATTGGTGGGATAACTAAGGAAAATTGAGCCTCCAACCTTTGATGGAGAAGCAAAGCAAGACGAGGATGTCAAAGCTTGTTTATAGGGAGTCAAGAAGTTTTTCCAGTTGCATCAGTACACATGAAACATGGAAGAAAGGGTAGCAATTAATCATTTGAAAGGCAAAGCATACATTTGGTGGGATGAACTAGTCAAGCTGAAAGATATATATGAAGATAAAATCTCTTGTAGAAAGTTTAAGAAGTACTTATAGAAGGAATGTATCTCCAAGCACTACTATGACAAGTGTTAGCACTATTTTGAGCTAAGTGGTTGGCAGGGGATTAGGCCAGTGAAATGAGGAATAAGGTTTGTAAATTTTCATATTAAATGACCTTGAAGAGTGGTAATAAGGTTCCGAAGATGTTCTAAGGATCATTTCTAGGTTAGAAATGCCAAATATGTGGAATTTTTATTATTATTTTTAACCTAGGAAATGTGCCTAAATCAGAAAATTTGATTAAGATTAAAAGGCCACAAACAAGAAATAGACGGCCTGAATGCATAGTGGAGAAAATCAAAGGCCGCAAATCGTTTCCGCCAAGGAAAAAATATGGAGCAGAAAGAGTGAAAATTTGGTTATAAAAGTGGTGAATCCGCCTTCTGCTATTTAGCAGAAAGGACAAAATTTGGTCATGAAAAGTCGGAATCCCACAATCCGCAATCCGATATCCAACGGTCAAGGATGAATCTAGGATAAATCAATGGTCTAGACATATTTCACACCTTTGATCTTATATGAACGGCCTGAAAGGGAGTAGAAAGGCAAAATCAGAAAAATCAAAATTGAGCATTGTGAAAGCAAAAATCCCGCTTTTCGCTTTTCACAGCTTGTAGCTTGATTTCATATCAACGACTCGAAAAGTTTCTATCTAATATTGACTATGCGGAAAAGAGCAACATGTGCACAGGATAAGTAGATCTCCCGATATGCGAAACTTGGTAGACCCTGCAGCTTTCAACGATCCAGATCAACGACCGATAAAGATCCATGGCGGAGGTGGATTCCGCTGCCAGAAATAGCACAATCAAAGTAACTTTTCATATTTGCGGAATGTGGTAGGCCCTTAAAGTTTGAATGAAGGATATTGAAAGTGGATTTTGATCAAAGGTTGGAAACAATTCTGCAAGGTGAACTAGCACGAAGAAAGTCAGAATGGCAGATTGAGAAATTGGGTTGGCCCGACAAGTTTGGACGATAGATATTTTGGTGGATCTTGGATCTATGGTAAAAAATGATTTCATGATTGGAATAAACTGGAAGTTTATCAGGATAGTAGATTACGAAATCTGGTAAAGGTTGCATTGTTCAACAGATAAGATTTATTGAAGTTTTAGATCTACGGCTAGTGGTGATTTTGAAAGACAAAGGTGCGAGGAGGAAGAAAATCATTCTGCCTGCGAATGGATAAAATCAATGGTGTAGATATCATATGGGAGATATCTAGGGTTCAAAATCATTTTGCAAGGGAGGCATGTTCACTCTAAATATGGAAACAAATTTGCGGAATTGGTTGAAAGAAAAAGAAAATCAACGATGTAGAAAAGCCCATAACTAAATCAATGGTTACAGTTTATTTTCAGATTGTGAGTTGCAAGAAGGATAAATGATGGTAACAGGGTATTGGAGGCAAATAGTGGATTAAGTGGGTGAAAGGATCGACGGTGCATGATCAATAACACATATGAAAGGAAGAAATCATGTTGTAATTAATTTTGGGAAATTAGTTAGTTAAGCAGTTTAGTTTATTTCAAAAAACAGTTAGAAGCAAATAAATGTGTTTGACACATGTATAGGTAGTTGTGCCTATTTTTAGAATCAGTTATTTCAGATCATGAAGCAATGTTATATATTTAAACAACATTTGGAGAAGAAAAAAAGGTTGGAACCCATGAGATTTTGTGTTATGTACTATGTGACCCATCATTAATAAAATTACAGAGCCGAATGCTGGCCTTTTGCTGCAAAGATTCATGTGTATTTCATAGTTACAATATGTTATTTCCTTTCTTATGTGCATGTCTTTCCTATTAAAGTTGTCATTATGTGTTCTTTCATATTTGGAATGAGTGTGTAATAGTCTCAGAATTTATATTGTTATGCTCTGACTATTGTTTGAGATATTCACCAATATTCTTTCAACTAAAGTTAATGTAGAATTCATCTTTTTGGTGCTCTGTATTGATGGACTGTCCTTGTTTCTTCTTTATCACCAGACAAACTGCATTTTGACTGTGACTGAATACTATCTCTCCTTTGTAGAATTTCCCATGCAAACAATTCTGTGATTCCTAAAAATATTTGTGACTCCATAGCCGAATGTATGCTTGACTTGTTTCAACCATAAACACAATCTAAATTTTTATTTTTATTTATACATATAGCCTTGTTATACAAATCTATGAGAGATCCCTCTCTGGAAGGAAAGAAGTCAACTTTCTTTCTTAAAGTGGCTCTGTTGTTACCTTGGGATCTACCTTCCACAACCTAGGTACATTCTGAGTGATAATAAATTAGAGTTGTTGCTGGGGAGCGAGGGCTCAAATCTTCCTTGGGCATGAATGACAAAGTTTTAGATTTGATTGTTGATGGTGAACAATAGTCAAACATTAAGAATGTTGTGCATCTTTCACCTGGCGACTCCATCTTCAAAGAATCCAGTTTTCAAAATTTCCTATGGCGACTCCACTGTCAAAAGGTTGCAAAGTTCGAAGAACTAATTCAGTTTCTTCATTAGTCAAGATGAGTTCTTTATTTGCAAGGTATGCTCCTATGAATCGTGCTCACATTCCCAGCTTTCCAAATCGAATACCTAAGTAGATTTTCAAACATGTCTTCCAAAATTCAAAAATCAAAAGAGTGATGATGCATTCCTTCATTTGGTTAGATTTCATATGCATATACATAAGCTGGGAAATAAATTACATGAAGATTATTTAATGAAAATGTTCATGGTTAGTTTAGAAGGAGATGCAAGGTCATGGTATGAGGGATTACCATAAGAAATTTTACGTTCCCTTACTGATTTTCATACAGTATTTCATGAACATTTTAAAGACCAATACCCTTCCTTGCTACTAGTTCAAGATTGTTGCGTGCATGTTAAAGGTTTAATTGAAAATTTGGAAAACATGTATGGTAATCATGAGTTTATGGATGAAGAGCTTTTATAAATTTTACATGAGAACCCATTTCAGAAAAAAAAAATACAAAACAGTTGCCTTGACATTCAAGAAAATTCCCAGCAATTGATAATGTCTTCCTTGACTGAAAGAGACACAAGCCAAAACTATGATTCAACCAACTACATTTCTTTTCCTAAAATTGATGACAATTCACAACAATCTTGTCAATCTTTGTGTGACCAAGAAGGAAGTTGGGATTGTAAATCAAATCCTTCTTCATATTATTCAACTTCTGAATTTTTGTTACAAGAGGAGGCTACCCAGTTCCAATCAGAAAATACTATTTTGCAGCAACAATCTCTTCCAAGTTCTAATACTTCTACAATTGATTACATAAATAATTTCGATTCTAGAAATTTTTAGTTCCTTCCACATGTTTATTTTCTGAAATTGAAAGTAAACATGAATCAGATTTTGAGTTAATGGTTTAAGAAGGACCTTTGTGTGTTTTTCAAACTCAAATTTCACCTGAAGATTTACATGAACATACAAATCCCTCTTTTCTTGTGGATAATGAAAAGAATGAGCAACATTGCAATCAATCTCAACATATAGAAAAACCAGTAGTTTGCGATGAGGAATTGATTCACGAAGAAAAGGAGCAAGGTTCTCAAATGGATGTGTCTTTTTGTTTTTAAAACTTAGAAATTTTTAGTCAAGAAGAAATCTTTTTGCTTGATCTCGTTGAAGAAAAGAATGACATTTTTACTGATGCACATAAAGAGAATCAAGTTGTTAAATCTTTAATAAAGTTGAGGATGTCCCACTTGGAAATTGTCATGAGTTTTCCTTGCATGGCTCTTTTGAAGACTAGTTTGATAGTATGCAAGAGGAGTTACATTTTGAGCAGCCTTCTCATGGTAAGAAAATGATAGAATTCTTTGAAGGCTATCATGTTTTTTATGACCCATTAGTTGAATACATAGAGAAATATCTCAGTTGGGGTGGTTGGTTGTGTTTTCACTAAGAAGATCAAATTCAGTACCATTATCTTTTGCCATTATACTTTTATGTTCTGATTTTAATCAAGCATGATGAGGAAGTTTATCTATTGGATCAGTTGCTTGATTGGCTTTGTTGGAAGGAAGAGTTTACTTGACTTGGATATTGTGCTCAGTTAAGTAGGGTAAGGTAGGTAGGTGTGAATAAGCTCGACGTGGCGAGCATTTCTTTCAGTAGTTTTCAGTTTCAAGTTCAGTTCAGTTACGAGTTAAGGTTTGCAGTTACAAATGGTTTTCAGCCTTCATAGTATGGACATGTTTCAGGTTATTGTCTGGGATTTGTTTGCAGAATGGTTTCAGTGATGGTTACAACTTAGAAGAGGTTGAGGATTTTAGGGAAAGATTGGGAGTAGCCCAATGGATTTGGCACCTGGTCTATGGGGTTCTTTGATACCTCACATGGAGGATAGCATCCCCAATTAGAGCCAACTGTTAGCACTACTTTGAGCTAAGTGGTTGGCAGGGGATTAGGCCAGTGAAAGGAGGAATAAGGTTTGTAAATTTTCATATCAAATGACCTTGAAGAGCGGTAATAAGGTTTTTAAGATGTTTGAAGGATCATTTCTAGGTTAGAAATGCCAAATAGGTGGAATTTTTTATTTATTTTTAACCTAGGAAATGTGCCTGAATGAGAAAATTTGATCAAGATTAAAAGGTCACAAACAAGAAATAGACAGCCTCGATGCACAGCGGAGAAAATCAAAGGCCGCAAATCATTTCCACCAAGGAAAAATTTGGGAGTGGAAAGGAGGAAAAAGTGAAAAATTGGTTATAAAAGTGGTGAATCCGCCTTCCATTATTTAGCAAAAAGGATAGAATTTGGTCATGAAAAGCCGGAATCCCATATTCCGCATTCCACAGGCCGAGATCCGACGGTCAAGGATGAATTCGGGATAAATCAACGGTCCAGAAAGCTTCCACACCTTTGATGTTAGATCAACGACCAGAAAGGGAGCGAAAAGGCGGAATCAGGAAAATCAAAATTGAGCATTGTGAAAGTAGAAAGCCCGCTTTCTGATTTCCGCAGCCTGCAACTTGATTTTAGATCAACGGCTGGGAAATTTTCTATCTAAGATTGACGGTGTGGAAAAGAGAACTATGTGCATGGGATAAGCATATCTCCTGATATACGAAACTTGGTAGACCGTGCAGCTTTCAACGATCGATAAAGATCCACGGTGGAGGTGGATTCCGCTGCTAGAACTAGCACATACAAAGTAACTTTTCATATTTATGGAATGTGGTAGGCCCTTAAAGATTGAATGATAGAGATTTAAAGTTGATTTTGATCAAAGGTTGGAAACAATTCCGCAAGGTGAACTAGCACAGAGAAATTTAGAATGATAGATTGCGAAATTGGCTAGACTCGGGAAGTTTGTACGACAGAGATCTTGGTGGACCTTGGATATATGGTCAAAATTGATTTTGTAATGGGAATAAGCAGGAAGTTTATCAAGATAGTGGATTGTGAAATATGGTAAAGGTTGCATTGTTCAACGGATAAGATTGATTGAATATTTAGATCTAAGGCTAGTGGCAATTTTGAAAGACAAAGGTGCGAGGAGGAAGAAAAACATTTTGCCTGCGAAATGGGGATAAATCATGGATAAAATAATGATGTAGATTTCATCTGGGAGAGATCTAGGGTTCAAAATCATTTCACAAGGGAGACATGCTCACTCTGAAGATGGAAACAAATTTGCGGAATTGGTGAAAAGAAAAAGAAAATCAACGGTGTAGAAAAGCCCGCAACTAAATCAATGGTTACAGTTTATTTTCAGATAGTGAGTTGCAGGAAGGATAAATGATGGTAGCAAGGTATTGGAGGCAAATAGTGGATTAAGTAGGCGAAAGGATCGACAACGCAGGATCAATAAGACATATGAAAGGAATAAATCATTTTGTAATTTGTTTTGGGAAATTATTTAGTTAAGAAGTTTACTTTATTTCAAAAAATAGTTAGAAGCAAATAAATGTGTTTGACACATATGCAGGCAGTTGTGCCTATTTTTAGAATCGGTTATTTCATATCATGAAGCAATGTTATGTATTTAAACAACATTTGGAGAAGAAAAAAAGGTTGGAACCCATGAGATTTTGTATTATGTACTGTGTGACCTATCATTAATAAAATTACAAAGCCAAAATGCTAGCCTTTTGCTGCAAATATTCATGTGTATTTCGTAGTTACAGTCTGTTATTTCCTTTCTTATGTGCATGTCTTTCCTGTTAAACTTGCCATTATGTGTTCTTTCATATATGAAATGAGTGTGTAATAGTTTCATAATTCATATTGTTATGCTCTGGCTATAGTTTCAGATATTCACCAATCTTTCAACTAAAGTTAATGCAGAATTCATCTTTTTGGTGCTCTGTATTGATGGACTGTCCCTGTTTCTTCTTTATCACCAGACAACTGAATTTTGACTGTGACTGAATATTATCTTTCCTTTGTAGAATTTCCGATGCAAATTGTTCTATGATTCATAAAAATATTTGTGACTCCATATCCCAATTAATGCTTGCCTTGTTTCAACCACAAACACAATCTGAATTTATTTATTTATTTATACATATGGCCTTGTTAAACAAATCTGTGAGAGATCCCTCTCTAGAAGGAAAGATGTAAACTTTCTTTCTTAAAGTGGTTCTGTTGTTACCTTGGGATCTACCTTCCACAACCTGGGTACATTCTGAGTGATAACAATAAGAAAATGGAGGAGTTATTTGAACTCAAGTTGGGTAGTATGACTTGGAAGCTTATGAGAAAAGGTTCATAGAATATTTGAAGTATTTAGATTTCATAAAGGGTGAAAAAGTGAAGATTTAGAGGTTCTTAAGTTGTCTACAAACATTGTATAGTGACAAGATGCAATATGACATACCAAAGACTCCTAAAGATGTCATTTGGAAGGAAAAATATCTATATGATCTAAATAAGAACAAAGATCCATATCGAAAGAAATGGAGAGGTAAGAAAAGAGAAGCAAGAGCAGAGGAAGAAAAGATTTCAACTTCCATAATTAAGAAACAATAATAACACTTATCATCAAATAAATCCATAGAAAAACAAATCCAAATGGGGAGAGCATTTAGACAGAGGGCCAAGACCACATGTTGAACGTTGGGTATATAAGGGTAATCACTATGCCAAGTAGTGTCCATATAAGGGACGCACCATTCACAACATTAAATAAAAATCAATGGTTGGTGATGTTGGAAGAATTATCCCAAGAATCTATGCATCCATGGATGGTAGACAAGTTGATCACGAGTCCTGAATGATTGAGGCAGCAGGTAATATTTCTAATAAACCTATAGCTGTTTTAATTGGTTCTAGAGAAAGGCATTGTAACATTTCACCTATCATAGTTGAGAAATGTTATTTGAAGAAAATAAATATTGAGACATCAAGTCTAGTGCAGTTGGATAAGGGAACCAAGAAAAAGATTACAGAAGCAGTAAGGAAGTGTCCTTTGAATATGAATGGTATGAAGAATTTTGCAGAGTTGAACATCATACCCCTGGGTTCATATGATGTATTTATTTGCATGGATTGGTTGGATGCACGTCATGCCATGATTGAATGTCACAAAAAGACTTATACTTGTCTGGATGAAGGATGTGATCAAGTGATAGTGATAGGTATACCTAGACCCATATCTGTGAGATAAATCATAGCTCTTCAGTTGAAGAAGTGTTTTAGGAGAGGTTGTTAGTTGTATGCAACTCATGCGGAGGAATAAGAGAAGGAAAAGAGATAGACCTACAAGAATTTGCATATATATTTCAGGAATTCCCAAGAATGTTACCTAAGAGAGACATTTATTTCTCTATTGATTTGGTGCTAGGTACAATTACCTCATCTAAAGAACCTTACATAATGAGCACTCCATAATTGAAAGAATTATAGACACATCTAGAAGAGTTATTTAAGAAAGGGTACATAAGTCCCAGTGTGTCACCTTAGGGAGCTCCAATGTTGTTTGCAAAGAAGAAAGATGGAACTCTAAGACTCTGTATAGATTATAGACAATTGGACAAAGCTACAATAAAAAACAAGTATGCTTTGACAATGATTGATGAATTGTTTGATCAAATGAGAGGAGCCAAAGTATTTTCAAAGATATATCTAAGACCAGGATATCACCAAGTCAGAATCAAAGATGAAGACACCAACAAAACAACATTTAGGACCAAGAATGGTTATTAGGAGTTTACATTGTGGCCATTTAGATTGACAAAAGCACCGATAACATTCATGTGCATGATGAATGGAGTTTTCAATTTCTTTTTGGATAAGTTTGTAATTGTATTCTTGGATGAAATCCTTATCTATTCCAAGTTAGAAGAAGAACATAAAGAACATCTAAGGTTGGTGATGAAAGTACTTAGAGAGCATTATTTGTATACCAAGGTAAGTAAGTGTTCATTCTATCATAATAGAATCCACTGCTTGGGACACATCATATTAGAAGAAGGAATCTTAGTAGATCCTAAGAAGATAAGAGCTATTATAGAATTCCCGACACCAAGGAAGGTATCAGAAGTAAGATATTTTATGAGGTTAGTAGGATACTGTTGAAGGTTCATTGAAGGTTTCTCAAAGTTAGCTCATCCCATCACATCCTTGTAGAAGAAGGGTGTGAAGTTCGAAATGAATTCTAAGTGTGAAGACACTTTTCAAAGATTCAAGGAAATGCTTGCCAATGCACCCATTCTTAATATTATTGATCATGATGAGAGCTTTGTAGTATGCACTGGTGCATGTAAGAAAGGCATTGGTGTAGTGTTGAATTAGAATGACTATGTAATTAATTATGAATCGAGAAATATAAAGAGCATGAACAAAATTATGCCACTCATGATATGGAGCTAGCAGTTATCATTCATGGCTTGAATATGCAGAGGCAGTCCTTGACGAGTAATAAATTTGAATTAAGAACTAATCATGTTGGTTTAAAGTACCTGTTTGAGCAACCTACTTTGAATGCAAGACAAAGAAGGTGGATGGAATTGCTATGTGAACATGAATTTGATATCAAGCACATCAAAGGTAAGGAAAATGAGGTACACAATGCACTTAGTAGGAAGATACATGTGATGCATGCAACACCTATTAGTACTAGTACATCGGATTTGAAAGATAAGATCATTGAAGCCAATGTTGCAGATGAACATTACCAGTAGGTGAAAGATGGATTGCAACAAAAAAAAGTACCATCAAATTTTGATAACTATAGGTTGGATGAGAATGTAATCCTCATGCATAAGGATAGAGTTTGTGTACCTATTGTTACCAGAATTTTTCAAATAATGCGGACAGAGATTGTTTCCCTAGTCTACATGGGGCAGATCTAGAACACATAGCCACATTGATGCATCCTTTTTCTAGATAATTGAACTACTCGAATGTCAAGCTTTTCTTACCTCGCTGTTGAAGGTTGTCCTTGTCTTACAGATATTTTTGGGGTCAGATGTACCTGCAAAGAACATGAAGAACATGACAAAACAATGAAAGCAATAAGATAGTTCAAAGATCTATACTAATAGTGAAGGAGAAAAGTAACGAACAGTTGGTATTGACACAAATCGTTCATGGAAAATGAGAACATGTTTGTATTAATAACATAAGAGAAAGAAGCTACAACCGAAGCCTTGATGTTGAAGCTTGGTTCTCATAGTGCCTTAGACATCACTTCCATATACACACTACAAACTTTACAAGCCTCACTCACAACTACACTATTTTCCTCCTATACCAACAATGATTCCAACAACACAAAGGTGCTCTCTTGGTTCTCTTTCCTCCCCTTACCTATGAGGGGAAGCTTGTATAAATAGGAGAAATGAATCCCAAAGGGGTTGATATATTTTGCGAGGAAGGCAGGGAATGATCCTAGAGGCTAGGGTCACGAGTGCCACCTATCCCAAGCAGTTGGGATAAGCCTCCATGAGGACTTTCATCTAGAAGGTTCCCCAAATCTTCTTTTTTTGCCATTTTAATAGTACTGACGCTCCTTGCATATGGGAAAGCGGCATCAACACCCTTTGTCTTGAGGAAACAAGTGTCATCGATGCACTATGTTAGTGGGAAAGAGGCGTTAAGAAGGTCTGACGCCCTATGTTAGGATACAAGGTGTGTCAGACATCCTAGAACTGGGCAAAAAGATCTCCAAAAGATGTCTTGGCCATGTTACTTCAGGGGATTGAGCTTAGAAACCAATTTCAGGTGTAACAGAATGCCACCCCAAAGTATGAGGCTAGAAGGATATGATAGGTGAAATGATTTGCTATATGTGATCTAGAATCAGAGGCAAAAGAGTGGTAATCGAAGACTCGAAATAAGACCAGTTACAAAATATTTGAATCAAATCATGGCTGCTGACAAATACAATACAGATCCATGTATAATGACTATGCCATGGCTACCAATAATACACTTTAGATCCATGATCGACAAGACTTAAATCATGACATATCTACAGAAGATACAGTGTAGATCTATGTCATCTTGACCCCAACTTGAGCATAGCCACCAAGCATACAATGTGGATCCATGTAATGACTCACGAAATACTCCATCGCAACCTAAAGATAAGCACATATTCAAGTGAATACCTAACCATTCAAGGTCTTCATTTCAATCCCAAATAGTACGATTCTATCCATGTGAATAGATGTCCTGATGTCAAACATGGCAGAAACCACTTGATTACCGGTCATTGATGTATATCATTAATAAGTGCGAGGGAAACCATCATTAATGTCAATGATTCCCAAGGTACTCTAGTACATTCCTCTAAATGTGAATAAACAAGATGGAGTCTAAAACTTGATAGAATCTCCCGTTCAGAGGCTAATCTCCCAATCAGAGGCTAATGATGAAATCCCACTGTCAAAAGTGAGTAGACTTGCCATTGAGGCATGCAGGATTCAAGGTACTTAACTGGTTTCTAAGACTAATTCCCAGATAATGTGTTGGTGTTGACGAGAATAGACTCATCGAAGGAGGGCCATATTTTTTCCCTCATCATTGACATGAAACTTGAAACAAAGGTGATTCTGAAGTGATCATGATATAGGAACAACCATAGGATTGACTCAAACATGACCGAATCGAAGGAAGGTAAAGTAATTATAGAGGTAGATTGTAGTAAAGGCTCCTTTTGAACATTGAACGACATGACAAGTGACTTGGTGGCATTGACTTAATCAATGCAGAGACCAGACATAATGCAAAGGCATGACAATGCATTCTTTGAATTGAATCAAAGGATTTAAACGACTCATGAAAGTGGTTGGATTTGATGACAAGATAAATACCCAACTATTCGTATGAAAATGCAAACATGTGCCATGTTCAAAGGTGGACAAAGAGCTTCCATTAATACAAATGAAAGATATTCCTCATTCCCTTAATTTCCCCACCACGATGGATGAGTACGTCTTTTCTTTTTAACGAGCTTGGAAAGGGTAATAAACACTCAGTATATCTCATCAAAGGATGAGTAGAGTCTCGTATGTTTTATGAACATGAGAAAGGAGGAGTTCATTCCCAAAAATGGTCCTTCAACGTTTAATTTTACAAGTCTAAAGAAGGTAAACTCACTTGTTGTTTCATATTTATAGAGTCTAAAATGACTAGGGAGACTCTGGAATGGACTTTTTAGTAGATTTAGTCCCCAAGGTCTGAAATAGTATAAATCGATACCTAGGAGAACTCTTCTAGTCGTGATGAACTAGAGTATACATTTTTTGTAAATGAGTCTAATTGGTCTGAAAAAAGGGGTAAACTATCACCGAATAGATTACCTTTCAAGTATTTTTACAAGAATAAAAGAATCAAGTTCACTTGGCAATCTTTTCATATTTAGGGATCTTGAAAAGAGATTAAAGATGACTCCATGGAGTTTTCCTTTTTCGTAATCCATTTTAACGAGTTTGAAAAAGTGGTAAAAGCACACTCGATACCTTTTCACTAGATTTTTAACGAGCATGCCTAGGGTATAAAAGGTGCTCGATACTTTTTTTCAACTTAAGTTAGAGTGTGAAAAAGACAAAAAGAAACTTGATCGCAACAAAAAATGCCCAATAGTGCCCTGAAATCATAAAAAATAAATGTTAGAATACTTTCACCATGAAACCTATAGGAAAAACATAATGAACACCCATAACATTTAAATATTCCACTAATTATTTTTAACTAAAAATAAAAAAACAACATATAAATAGTGAAATAGTCAAAAAAATTTAACCATTGTGTTTTTTACCATAGAGTTGGAGTGAAAATTGTGTTTAGGAGAGGAGCTTGCGACGAAGATTGTGATAGCTACAGGCATCCGTTCATCAATTTGTTAGAAGCAGGTAATAGCTAACACACTACCCTTTCTTTTCACGGTTAAAAATTTTGTTTTTTTCACGCTTTTTTAGGGTTTTAGGAAGATTTTTTGAAGAGTAAGACGTGCCCAAGACAACGCTCTTTTCCCTTTCGGGAGGTGCGTTGGCGCACTCCTTGAAAGGGGAAATAGCATCAAGGGTGCTCTGTCTCTTAGGAGGGATGACGCCGTTGCTCTATTCCATAAGAGAAAGAGCGTCAGCGGCCGCAATTCTCCCAAAAACCAAATTTTAAGCATAAATTTCAAGATTTTTTTCAATGCATGGAGTCTAATGGTTACCTTATGGATGTCCCACAGGTTTGGGACCCAAAAAGGGTGATTTGGAAGGAACGTGAGCATGAAATAGGTGAATCCCAAGCATCCAATCATCCTATGACCATGAGGGAACTAAGGGAGTGTGGGCTCCTAAACTACTTCAGGGTGACGGGCATGAGAGCTCATGTGCATTTGTTGGATTATCTGATACGAATGTGGGATCCGGACCAGTAGCATTCTCAGGTTGGGACCCATGTTCTGATGATTGATGTCGAGGACATCTTATTTCTAACCAGATCATCCCAGAGAGGGAGCCTGATGTCTCTTACAGTTCCTAGGGGAGGAGACAGGTCCATTGATGACCTCACAGATGAGTACTCTGTAGACGAGACAAGTCCCAAGGGGGCAAGATATCGATTAAAAATATTGTGGGCCAACCATTGAGGACTGTGACCTTCATGATATAGAAGGTACTAGGTAGCCGAGCTTCTTACAAGACTACTCAAGCGCATATGCTATATGCGTTGGAATGCATGGCTCCAACCATATTCAACTGGAGCGAGGGGCTACTGGTAAGCCTCAAAGATCAACTCACAATGTGTCGATAGGGTGAGTTGAAGCAGTTTGGTTACAGGGCAGTGGTGGTATCATTATTCCTAGAGAGGGTTCCCTTTTTTTGTCCACAGGTTCCTCTCAATATATTAGAGCTCGAGGATCCACAAATGTTGCAGTGGGTTGAGGCTATGGCTCATCACAGAGGTGGTGTAAGGCCTATTGTGACCTACAGTTTTGAATTTTTTTCGTTGGCTACAGGGCCAACTATTGATGGTTTAGGACTATGCCTATGAGGGTACTGACCTCAGGGGTGACCCTGATCTCCCATTTCCCGAGGGTGAGCAGTGGGATGATCGAGGTGAGAAAGATACTACCACTTTGTGTTTTTGTTTTATATCATATTTCTTTTTTTTTTTGTATTTTTGTTGATACTAAGACATATCTTACAATTTTGCAGACATAGGTCCGTCAAGATATATGAGGGCCTCGCCTATCGAAAGGCGAGGAGTGGTAAGAGACATAGATATTAGGAACATAGAGGCATAGGAGGAGCTTCAAGAAATTGAAGACAACCTCCAGAGGCTGACTGTGGGGATTCCTGACATTTCCATTGGTGACCTTCCTAGGCATTATTAGCACCATACCACAGGAGTGTCGAGATATTTTAGTAGGCTACTCTGTAGAGTGGCTCATGTTGTCATGTGTTATCATGAGCATGAGGATTAGTCCATAATGACTCCTATTTTTTGTATTGTATAGACATTGAAAGCTTTGAAGCTTCAGAATTGACCTTTTGATGTACTAGAAACTTAATGCTTCTATATTTTGGGTATACCAGAGACTTATGGCTTCAATTTTTATCTCAGTATCGGTTATATATGAAAAACTCTTTTTACAGATACATGTGTATATGTGATGTGTTATGTGCATGAATGGATACCTATACGTGTTTGATTTTATGATTCTTTATGTGTGATCAAAAATTAAAAATGGATGTTTAGACATGAGCTAAGTACCAATCCAAAACATAGTTCGCTAATGAATCAACCACTGGGTTTAAACGTCTTGGGATGTGATGGTAGGATACATACTCAAAATACCTTTCTAAAATCCAAAATCTTCGGAACATACAAAGAAGTACAAGGTTACAAATGGTGTAGACCCGGTTCAGCTGATGCACAACTAACTCTGAATCTAGATAAACCCTAATATAACTCACATTACTAGTTAAAGATTCAATAAACAAACCAATCACTGCATGATATTCTGCAAGATTGCTCGTAGCGAGACCCAAACAAGTTCCACCCGAGCTTACCAAATCGTAGGTAGGGGAATACAATACCCAAGACGCCGATGCAAGATTCGTAGTATAACTGCTAGCACCATCTGCAAAACCAGATTAAGTGGTCGTCTGTCCATTTAAACATAACACTATATAAGCATGCTTACCTAAGGTACATCTTAAATTCACAACAAATTCACAATCCAAGCTACACACAACACTCTATAAACAATATACACAAAGTAAGTTTGCTATATGACCTAGGCATACTACTTCTTAAGCTAAATCTCATTTCGGGGCTCACCCAGCGGCATTCCATCATAGTGTATCATATCGTAAGATCTTTTTTCTAAAATGCAACTAACGATGTAAGGCCCATGCCACATGGATTCAAACTTACCAACTCCCAATTTGTCGTGTTTCTTATCATATGTCAAGACCAGATCGCCTTCATTAAAGAGGCGAGGTTGAATGGATCGATTCTACTGAGCTTTAATTCATCGTTTATGTACCTCATTAGATAAGGTGACATCTCAACGAGTCTCATCAACCTTATTCAAGTACAAGAATCATTCTTCCTCTCAAGTGGTATTGGGTAACAATTCTACAACGAGTTTCATAGAAGGAATTTCACATTCAATCGGGAGAGTAGCTTCTAGCCCATACACCAATTGGAACAGGTTTAAGCTAGTAGATGTCTTAACGGTAGTCCTATAAGATCATAATGAGGAAAAAAATTGCAAGTGCCAGCTGGACTTAGCTTGTCCAACCATCTGATTAAGCATAGTTTTCAACACCTTGTTGATAGCTTCAACCTGGCCATTCTCCTACGGGCAGTAGTGTGTAGAGATATCATGACAAAAACCTAGTTTGGCACTTAGTTCTGACATCACTTGGTTTAAAAATGTGTGTTGGCTATCATGGGCAGACCCGGTTTTACTATAATCAACCAACAACACCCCTAGCCCACTGGCCCTTTCGGCAACAGACCACGAAGTGGCCTGAAGTCTCACCCGAAGTGATTCTAATGGGTTGGCCAAGGACTCAAGCATCTTGGACCAGGTTCTGTGGCATCTTTTCTTACGACTCACAGCTCTTCTAGCTGCGAGGTCTCTTTCTCTGTGCATTGCGCGACTCCTCTGCTCGCGTCGCGCGATCTCCTCGTCTCGCAGCTCTTCTAGCCGCGAGATATCCCTTCTACTGTCGTGCGGTCCCTTTCCACGTCGCACACTTTCACTGACTCGCGATAACTCCAGCCTGATCGCATCGCCGCTCACCAGGAGACATGTAACTTCCTCCCAACGCTAAGCCCTTAACCTACGGTATCGCGCACCGCAACTCCTCTGCCGGTGCGGTATCGCCTTCTTGCGATAAACTACTCCCGCGGCTCGGTGCACTTAGCGTTGTTCGTGACGACTAGCAAGACTCAACATGACAGGCTGTTTAACACTGCGACTAGTGACTGTTTCAAACAAGGCATAAGTGAACCCGCATACGACGCATCAAAGACTTCAACTTATGTTTATCCCTCTATATTGCTGTAAACTGATTAACGCATTCATTCATTAAACTATAAACAAAGTTCATGAAATAACTGGTGAATGCACAAGTAAACATAACACATAAGTCAATCACATAACACTCGATTTTAACGTGGTTCACCTCTAGGATGGAAGTTACGTCCACAGAACTGTGTTTTTATTATAGCTCAGGGGAAGGTAAAACACAGTTCTGCTGCACTACATATGCAGCTCAAGATCTTCTCTCTTAGATCTCTTTTCCTCTCTATATTGATCTCCTACAATATACTCTTCCCTCTTTGTTGATCCCTGTGGATCGTTACATGCATGCTCTATAAGCCAGCTACTGGTTACAGTAAGATTGCTACCGCTAATAATAGAACCAGAGCTTGGCTTTTACAACAGTCTAATAATCTACAAAACAACTAACAACTGAACAAACTGACCAACCGACCAACCAACCAACCCTTTTACAATACAAAATATATCCCTTTATAGGAAGCCCGAAGGTCTTGCCATTACAACACTGTGGGCCTGTCCCAACAGTAACCCAAAACCCTAACTAGTGACAATCAGCCATATCTGTACTTGAGGTAGCCGCTTTCCGTCACACCACAGCTCTCTGCAGTCTTCCATGCTTCCCGGCGCTGATCATGGGTACTGTGCACTGCTTCGCTTTTCTGTCCTTCGTCTTCAATGCTTCAGCCTTGTTTCTCCTTTTCCTTTATGAGGGTTGCTGAGCCCTCCTGTCTTTGCCACTGTCTTCAATGCAGTGGGTGAGCTCTCTCTTCTCGGCCACTCAGGTACCGTCATCTTCCTTGACTTCTCTATCTTAAAAGTCATGGTTTCTGGCTCTGCTCTGTAGCTGGAAACGTGCTACGGCGTCGTAGCTCTATCTTATCTTCTCTCCACCAAAACTGTCTGTCCGCTAAACTGGCAGCTTCTTCTGTAGCTGCGGGACCTTGCTCCAACAGTCCCCTAACACTTACTTATGGCTCACCCCCGACCCACTACCAGCAGGCTACTCCTGCTGTAGCTTTGCCTTGGCTTCCTGCGAAGCCTTATTAAACTTGTCTCGAAGTCCTGCGACTTCGTTCTGCATTGCTTCGACATGCTCCTGTGCCGAGTCAAGCATAGCTTGACTAATACTGGAGTCCTCTGCTGCATCAATTTCATTTCTGGTAGCCGTGAACTCCGTAACTTTCTGTAGTACCCGGTATGACCAAGTACTGTCCTCAGTTGCTTGACTGAGTTGGGTGCTGGAAGATTTACAATGATGGCGATCTTCGTGGGATCTACCATCAAGCCTTGTCTGCACACAATATGACCCAACATAATACCGAATGGTGCGCAAAATATACATTTTTTCAAGTTTAGAGAAATCTGGTACTGCCTACATTTCTCTAACATCAGTCTTAAGTCTCCTATGTGCTTTTCGATTAGTCCAAATATAGTCCAATCATCAAAATATACTTCTAGGAATTTATGGATGTATTCTTTAAATATAGCAACTACTACTCTAGAAAATATAGCTGGTGCATTCTTAAGACCAAAGGGCATTACCGTATACTGGAACGAGCCCCATTCTATTGCAAAGGTGGTCTTGGATCGATCTTTTGGATGTATTCTGATCTAATGGTAGCCTGAAAATCCATCAGTGAAGGAGTAGACCTCCTGTCCTCCCACGTTGTCTAATACCTCATCAGTGAACGGTGTCGAAAATGGATCGTGAAGCGATGCATCGTTGAGCTTGCGCAGATTGACACAGATCATGATGTCTCCTTTGGTTTTCTTTTCCTGTACGACCATGGGGCTAACCCAATCGCTTTCTTCTACCAGCTCAATGATGCCTGCTGCTAGCATCTTATCGATTTCGTCCTTTATTTTTTCTTTGTAGCGCGGATTCAATCTATAGGGATGCTGCTTTACTGGTCTAGAATCCTCCTTTAATGGTATCCTCATGACTCCCAGGTCGCCAACTATTCCCTTCATCTCTGTGAACTTGGTGGGAAATAGGTCCTGATAGTCATGTAACAAATCTGCAATCTGTTCGACTGTTTCATCGTTCCAATAGTCTCCAATAGAGGCAAACTTAGGTTCTGTGTCTGTGCCAATATTGATCTTTTTAATCTTGATGGGCTCTGTGATTGCTGGAATCTCTAACTGTGGTCCCTCAACATCGGGAGTCCCTTCTGACTCCAGAATGTTGGTGTTGCGAGGATCCTCATCCTCATCCTCTGGTTCTGCCTCAAAGTTATAGCACTCTAGCACCTTTGTTAACTGAATGGCCCACTCAGGCTGAGTCTGTACTGATGGGGTACAGTCCTCAAATATCTTGATCTTTATTATGTCTAAGGCTTGATCAACATTCGGATACTCAGATTCAAAAGTGAAGGTGAGTAGGAAGCTGTCTATCATAAGGGGCCATGTATTCGTTCCCTTGCGCAATTCAGTCTCTGTATACCAGTTCCTTGGAATTGTGTCGAAAGTATGAATGAATCGGTGAACCCATTCATTCTTGGGAATTTCCGACCAATTCTGTTCGCATGTCTGAATGTGTGACCTGGGGTCACTTTCTCCTGTGTACTTCTGCGGGACATACTCTCTGTCAACAAAAAATCTGATCGCCATCAATCTTTTAATATCATCCCATGATGCGATATTCTCTTTGTGTGCATACCACCATCTTGTAGGTGTGGCTCGTACTGCAAGGTCCATAGCTGCGATCCTCTGCTCGTAAGGAATCTGTTGCTCAAACTGCTCAAGGAAGTCCTAGATATCTGTCAGACCATGATATGATGGAATCTCATTGATCTCTGCGCCAATCCATCGCAGTGACTTAGTCAAGTATGCGCACCTGCACGCTGAGACTTCGTGAAGTCTGTTCTGCCAGTTCTCTAGACCAACATATGAATTCGATGCGCATGAGCTGTTGCATCGCCAAATAATGTTCCCTTCTTCCGTTGGATTGACATAGTCGCTCTGGTTTGTGGTCATCTGATAGAGACTCTCCATGTTACGTGCCTCCTCCTCTGCTCGGATAGGTTCAATATATCTAGGACCCTGGAAAGGATCCAACGGTGCAATGACCCGGATCTGCGCGTCCTCAAAGGTCATTTGTCTTCTCTTTAGGTCGATAACAGCCATGTTACCGATCGCCCAATCAATGCCTAGTAGTGCTGGATACGGTTTACTGTCACCAATGATTTCTATAACTTCAAAGTCCGCAAAGCTGCGAACTCCGTCAATGTCAACTGGCACCTGCGGTAGCCGACCCAGAGGTGATACTTGCTGCTGGTTAGCTAATCTCAGGTGGATAGGCGATCTGACTAACTTAGGGCTACCCATCTGTTCCCATGTCTGCTTAGTCAGAACATTTACGTCTGATCCTAGATCTAGGATTACCTCATCCATTTCAAATTCTCCCACCTGCGCTGTAAGTCGCATCTCTCTTCCCGTTCTTGTATGTCCTGTAATATTATGAAGAGCACGCTGTGTACTGCTCGCGAAAGAAGATGGCTGACACTGATCTATAATGCGCTGAAGTTCTGTGATATCTTGCTCATTTCTTACAAGTTTTAGACAACTCCACAGGAAGGAATGTACAATTCCTGTCATCTCGTCCTCATCGCATCTTCCTGATGTTGTAGCCTGCGGTGTCTGTACAAGGCTATCGCCACAAGGTGCTTGTTGCGGTACGCCCCTAGACGGCGATACCTGCGATCCTGATTGCGTAGGTTCATCAAAGAAAGCCTTAGCTTCCTGAAATGTTTGTTTATTCTTCTGCAGGTCGAGTGGTGTTGCTTTACTATGAGCTCTGCGCACCCACTGCTGTCCTGTGTTCTTTTCCGTCTCCTGTGATGTCCCATTGGTAGAAACACCGCTACGAGTCACAATATTGACTCTTGGTTCTGGCTCTGCCTGCTCTGCAGCAATAAGATGGATGTTCTGGTGTACTGCTGGCTTAGGTTCTCTGATCTTAGCTATCAAGGTAGGACACTCCTCTATAGTATGATCATAATATTTGCAGTAGTTACAAGTGGTAGTGGGGCTCTGACAGTCCCTAGCATAGTGTCCTACAACTCCGCAGTTATAACAAGTAACTGGGCCCCGACCACGGCCAAAACCTTCTCCTCGTGCAAAGCCTCCTCCACGACCTCGTCCTCTGAATCCTCCTCCATGGCCACCGTAAGCCGAATCAGGCTGTGGTCCTGCTGCTGGACCCTGTGTCTCTGACTAGACTCTGTACAAGTCTTGCTTTGCTCCAACCATCATATCATAGGCTCTGCAATCGTGTTCATCATGGCCTACAGACTTGCAGGAGACGCAGTATAATTTCTTAGGTGTCTGTACGTACTTCTGAAGTAAGGGGCACTGGTGAGGTAGATGTCCTCGCGTTTTGCATATTTCACACCACGGTCCATGGGTCTGTGGTAAGGGGTTAGGAGACCCTGTTGCTATATATTCTACAAAGACCGGACAAGTGTCTTTACTATGGCCTTGTGCTTTACATTTTATGCACCATATGTCTTGCGCAACCTCTTTCCCTTTCTTAAGTTCATGCAACTGTAATGTGAGATTAGCCAATTGATTTTGTAAAGTTGCCATGCCTGTACTGCTCTCAGCTAGGGGTGAAGCCTCTAGTTTCATCGCCATCTCCAACGCGTCATCTTGCATCTGGAGTTTCTGCTGCATTAACGGTAGTTTGATGTGAGGGAGCAGCGCTGTGATAAACCATTCCTTATGCTGCTCCGGTGCAAACTCAAAACTGACTTGGTCTATAAGGGCTTTGAATTTCTGATCAAAGTCCCACACTGACTCTATAGGTAGCTGCTTGAAGTCTTTGAGTTCTGTAATACACTGTGACTCAGACTTAGGTTTCTTAAACTCTTTAATCATGGCGGTCTTGACCTGGGCAAGTGTTCTGGGTACTGTGGTATACTTTATGTACCATGTTAAAGCTCGATCTCTGAGTGTGGTGACCAACTGTACAAGTTTAAGGTTATCGTCATTGATTGTTTTAATGGTCCACATGGCTTCACATAAAAACTAGTGCTGCTCTAGGTCTTCTGTCCCTGTTCCCTTAAATATAGGTAGCTTCATATCGTCCCCCATTCTATGTCTTCGTGGTGGATGTTGATTTACTGTGTGACTACCACTCGGTGGTGTAGGTGGAGGTGATGTAGCAGTGGTAGGTACTGTCTGCGAGCTACTGGATGGAGTTCCTACGGGATTGTTCTGAGTCTCGGTCTGTTTCTGTGGGGTGTAAGGGTGGTAAGGGATACCCCCCTCTGTTCCTTCTGTGGTACTATGACTCTGCTGTCTGGTACTATCTGAACTGCCCTCAAATATTGGAGATCTGAAATCTACTTTATACTTCTTTCCACTTCGTGTTCTTCCAATGTCATCAAAATCACTTTCGAACTCTTGTGACATTACTATTTCTACTTATTCATCTGAAACTAGATCCATTGTTCCTTTTTCATGTAATAGCATCTTAATGGACAAGTTTAAAGATCTTAGGTACTTACCACGATATCTTTTGAAGAAGTAGCGCTCAGCCTCGCTGAAGCTTTTCGTCTGGTCAACTGCAAACTCTGTGACGAATCCTCCTAGCACACTCGCAAGCCAAAGTATACTACCCTCGTGAGGGGATTATCAAGGTTCTCCAAGGTCTGAATCAGCTCCGGTGTCCAGACAATGTCTCTTTTCTTTTTGAATATGCCTGTATCAGTTAGCTTTGCTAACCAGTCATAAAGCTCGTTTCCAAAGGTAGCAAAAAATATCGCATGTATATCTGTAATGATATGTTTTTGTAACCAGGCCTCTGTGTTCATTTTAGGGCTCCTGTTCTCTCGTTCAACAAACTCTTCCAGGTTAGACCAAACCCACTCATTGAGTTCGTCTCTCGTAGGACGCCACCAGAACATCAGTGCTCAGTTTGTTCAAAACTGGCAACGGAACCATTTGTTGGCTATCATGGGCAGACCAGGGTTTACTATAATCAACCAACAACACCCCTAGCTCACTGGCCCTTTCGGCAACAAACCGCAAGGTGGCTTGAAGTCTCACCCGAAGTGATTCTAATGGGTTGGCCAAGGAATCAAGCGTCTTGGACCAGGTTCTGTGGCGTCTTTTCTTATGACTCGCAGCTCTTCTAGCTGCGGGGTCTCTTTCTCTGCGCGTTGCGTGACTCCTCTGCTTGCATCGCACGATCTCCTCGTCTCGCAGCTCTTCTAGCCGCGAGATATCCCTTCTACTGTCGTGCGGTCCCTTTCCACATCGTGCACTTTCACTGACTCGTGATAACTCCAGCCTTATCGCATCGCCGCTCACCAGGCGACACGTAACTTCCTCCCAATGCTAAGCCCTTAACCTACGGTATCGCGTACCGCAGCTCCTCTGCCGGTGCGGTATCGCCTTCTTGCGGTAACCTACTCCCACGGCTCAGCACACTTAGCGTTGTTCGTGACGACTAGCAAGACTCAACATGACAGGCTGTTTAACACTGCGACTAGCGACTGTTTCAAACAAGGCATAAATGAACCCACATACGACGCATCAAAGACTTCAACTTATGTTTATCCCTCTATATTGCTGTAAACTGATTAACACATTCATTCATTAAACTGTAAACAAAGTTCATGAAATAACTGATGAATTCACAAGTAAACATAACACATAAGTCAATCACATAACACTCGATTTTAACGTGGTTCACCTCTAGGATGGAAGTTACGTCCACAGAACTGTGTTTTTATTATAGCTCAGGGGAAGGTAAAACACAGTTCTGCTACACCACATATGTAGCTCAAGATCTTCTCTCTTAGATCTCTTTTCCTCTCTATATTGCTCTCCTACAATATACTCTTCCCTCTCTGTCGATCCGTGCGGATCGTTACATGCATGCTCTATAAGCCAGCTACTGGTTACAGTAAGATTGCTACCGCTAATAATAGAACCAGAGCTTGGCTTTTACAACAGTCTAATAATCTACAAAACAACTAACAACTAAACGAACTGACCAACCGACCAACCAACCAACCCTTTTACAATACAAAATATATCCCTTTATAGGCAGCCCGAAGGTCTTGCCATTACAACACTGTGGGCCTGTCCCAACAGTAACCCAAAACCCTAACTAGTGACAGTCGGCCATATCTATACTTGAGGTAGCCGCTTTCTGTCACACCACAGCTCTTTGCAGTCTTCCATGCTTCTCGGCGCTGATCATGGGTACTGTGCACCGCTTCGCTTTTCTGTCCTTCATCTTCAATGCTTCAGCCTCGTTGCTCCTTTTCCTTTATGAGGGTTGCTAAGCCCTCCTGTCTTCGCCGCTGTCTTCAATGCAGTGGGTGAGCTCTCTCTTCTCGGCTGCTCAGGTACCGTCATCTTCCTTGACTTCTCTATCTTAAAAGTCATGGTTTCCGGCTCTGCTCTGTAGCTGGAAACGTGCTACGGCGTCGTAGCTCTATCTTATCTTCTCTCCGCCAAAAATGTCTGTCCGCTAAACTGGCAGCTTCTTCTGTAGCTGCGGGACCCTACTCCAACAATGTGACCCATGATCGGTCACAATAGTTTGAGGGACTCCAAACCTAGCGATTATGTGATTGAAGAGAAATAGGGGAGTGGTTTCTCCATCTTCGAAGTATGTAGGCATTGCCTCAACCCATTTTGTAAAGTAGTCCACGACTACAATGATGTAACCATGCCCCCTGGATGAGGTAGGATTATAGTGCATAAAATCAATGCCCCATCTCGCAAAAGGGTCGACAACAATGATAGGATGTAAATGAGCGAGGTGGGTGCGCTTTTTGGATTGGAAAACATGATAAGGTGGGGATTTTTTCACGGACTCCATGCAATCTTTGAATATTGAGGGTCAAAAGTACACAGCATGTAAATTTTTTTGAGCAGTAGCCATCCCAGAAAGATGACCGCCACATGCTCTAGAGTGGCATCCATTCAAGACTATTTTAGCCTCTTCATGAGTTAAGCAACGTCGCAAAATTGCATCAATGCCATGACGATAGAATGTATCATTGATGATAAGGTAGTACTTGGCATGATGACGGATACAATGACGCCCATCTTGAGTTGCATTAGGTTGAAAATGTTAAGTATGGAGATATAAAATCAAATCTCCATACTAGGGGTCACACCTACTAATGAGGAACATGGATTCGTCGTGGAAAAAATCCAAGGGATGAGTATCCTTAGTAATACGGGGAAGATCACACATAAGCTCTGCAAAGACAAGGGATTTCTTTGAATTGGATTGTGAAAACTCTAACTCGAATTCCTGGAGAATAATAATCCAGCGAGAGTATTTTCACCCAAGCACTTGATGAGTCAATATATAATACACGAGGTTAGAATCTCCGTACACAGTAGTTGTGCAGAGCAAGATGCAGTGACAAGATTTTTGGACCGCGATGACCATGGATAGATCTAACTTCTCAACATGCGAATAGTGGGTTTCAGAGTTAAGAAGACTCTTACTCATGTAATAAATCACATGTTCCTAGTCGTGTGCATCTGATTTAACTAGTACCATGCCGATGGTAGTTAATGACACAACCACATACAAGGATTAATCCCTGGTGTAATCAAGTGGCTGCAACACAAGTGCATGTGTAATAGCTTGTTTGAGAGTGTCAAATGCACATTGTGCAAGGTCATACCAAACAAATTAGGGTGTGTCCTTTTTTAACAGACACATGAAATCGTGTGTCTTCTCAACGTAGTTATAGATGAAACAACGTAGAAAGTTTTCCTCCCCTTGCAAACTTTGAAGTTCAGTAACATTTGTAGGTGAGGGTAGGGCCAATATGGCTTCAATATTCAGTGGGTCTAAATGGATTCCATCCTTAGAAATGACGAAGCCTAGCAGTCTGCCAGTCTCAACACAAAAAACCCAGTTGTGTGGATTCAACTGAATGTTGTAATGGCGACACCTGAGAAAAATGACTCCCAGATGGTCAACATGGTGCTCTTGATGCTGTGAATGGGTAGGAAAATCATCAAGGTAGGGTTCCACGATATGTTTGATGTCATGGAAAACATAGGACATGGCGCCTTGGAAGGTAGCACCGACATTTTTAAGTGAAAATAAACTTTCTATAGGAAAAGGTTCCCCATGGGAAAATGAAGGTTATTTTATGTTGATAAGAAGGGAGTATCTCTATATGATTATAGCTAGAAAATCCATCCATGAATGAAAATACGATGCTTATAACGCAGTTATTGATGATTTGATTGATGTAAGGAGTAGGGAAATTATCCTTAAGACTATCCCTATTGAGATCTCAGAAATCGATACAAACCCTAATCATTCCCTGTTTTTTGTTCACAGGAACAATGTTAGAAACCCATTATGTCAACAACACAAGGTAAATGAACCTAGCCTTGAGAGGCTTTTCAACTTCTTCCTTAATGACTGCTGCTTTCCTTGTATGTACTTGATGTAACTTTTGACGTGCTGGTTTGGCATTGAGGGTATGTCTTGATCTCATGAATGAAGATCGAATGATCTATCCCTGGCATTTATTCATATGTCCAAAAAAAAATGTCTCTAAATTCCCTAAAAAAGGTTGTATAAGACCTTAGTTCTGAAGGAGAACAATTCTGGCCCAAATGAATATTTTCTACAACTCCAGGTTTTACTGATATGTATACCATAACAGTCTTAGTAATATTACTCAGATTACCTTTGGACTCAACAACGTGAATGAGTACAGGTGACTGAGGTGTAGTTACAATATCAGACAAAACCATTGTTTCAAAATGAATTTCTACCATATGGTAACCAAGAAGGAAAGATGATCGGTGATGAAGGTCTTTCCAGGGAATCTCCTCTATAGACATGACTTCCATGATGGAGTCATTTGATGGAATGGTTTTCAAAAGATAATATATATATAGGGGGGGGGGGGAATCTAACCAACATGGCAGGTGATAAGGGTCGAATGCCACCCAAAGATGATCATTAATGGTGGGGTCACTGGTGGACTGGATAGCCTGGTAAGTCTCTTTAAAATGACTAAAATGTGTCGAATCAACAATTGATTTTCCTTTGTCTGAAGTGTCATGATCCTTAGAGGAGATCATCTTCACATGTGTCATCTAGGTAGAGAGAGGATTGGTCAACGAAAAGAATCCCATAAGTGAGGAATCCTTGAGAAGAAATACCCCTACGTTCTAATACTGCGGAGTCATAGAATCCAAGAGCAGGAAATTGTTCACAAAATTAGAACTCGTGTCTGGAGAACAAAACTCCAACATTTGATCAACTGTAACAATCTTCCCTTGGAATGGGAATTGGACCACTCGAAACACATATGAGGTAACTACCTACATCACGTAGAACCAATTGCTTCCTAGGAGGAGATTGTAGTTTAGTGGAGCATTGACAACCTCAACATGGATGGACACTGATTCCCCCCTTGTTCAATCATGAGAGAAGACAATAATCGATAAGGTTGAAAACCATGACCATCAAAGGATTTCAAAGTTGTAGGTGAGCGGTTAATTTCGGGAGATCCTATAACTCTCCAACATGATAGAGACATGACTAAATTCGAGGCAGCTTCGTGCAGCATAGTACAATGGAATTTCTTCCCAATAACTTTTGTAGATAACTAGAAAGCTAACTGATGGGAGAGTCTCGAATTAAAATCATCCAGTTTAAAGGCGACATATTACTATTCTCGGGATCCATAGCTCCAAGAACCGACAACAAGTTATTCCTCTACGACAACATGTTTGGAGTACTTCGAGGGTAGACATAGCACATGGTGCATGAGCCAAATATTATACTGCATTGTAGTATTGCGCGACTTGTGCACTCAGGTTAAATAACGATTTTTGAATTGTACTCTTTGGTGGTTGGAGGACAGTGTTGAGAACACGTTTTTCAATATGAATATTGTTGGTAGGAGGAGGGGTGGAAAACGTAGGCTTCTTCATTGAAGCATTATTGTCTTTCTTTGTTGGAGGAGGTTCATAGTTTTGGGATATAGTGGTAAGACTAACCGATTCACTAGACATCATTTTAGCCTCATCTATAGAAGATGAAGAAGACCCGTGCAAGGATTGATGGTTAATCAATTGCTGCTGGGTAGGGAAAGGATTTGTCAAGGCTGCCGAGGTGGGAGTGTTTTGCAAAAACTTGTTGACCTCTTCACGCCGAGGACAATCTTTGGTGAAGTGGTTACCTCCACATATAAGGAAGGGAAATTTTGCCTTTCTATTGTTCTTGGATTCGACATCTGTGTTTTGTGTTTTATTACCCTCATGTTGGTTTTCAGACTTATTTGGTTTATTCTTTCCTTTATTCTTCGTTCTTGAAGATTATGGGGATTGAATGGAATTTACCTTGGTAGAGGAAACAGGAGGAGAAGTGGTCTTGGGATTTGTGACAGTATGGATAGCAAGTTGGTTTTACGTTTTGGGGGATTTAACCAACGAATTTGTCTAAAAAAAACCAAGTACACCATCGGTGGGTGGTTCTGTTGAAGGTCTTGAGGGGTCCAAAATAAGACAGGAAGCATGTGGGATCAAATCATATAGAGTGCATGACTAGGAATAAACCAAGTTCAAGTACTGATCTCGGTTAATGGCTTGTTCTTCGATGACAACAATTCCCATGGAAACATCCCTAGAAATGTACGGAAAAGCAATGAATTCATGAACCAATCGACGAGTAATTGTTCGAGATTAGGTGTTTTAATCAATCTGCGTCGTCATCTCCACTCATGTATGTGATCAAATATATGAGTGGAAGTGGTTTGACGAAGCGAGGTTAAAATATCTGTACTCGATTCATACCAAATTGAGAATTGAAAATGTGTTAGGAACACCATTTCCAAGGTTTTAAAATCCCAAAAAGAGTGTTGAGGCAATTCTATATACCACTTGGTGGAGGTTCTGGAAAGAGTGCTTTGAAATAGTCTCAAACGGATGGAACCATCCATGAGAGAGTTGGATGAGCACCACAAATGATAGGTCATAACGTGGTTTTTGGGGTCCTCACCAGCTTTTTCGTCAAACTTGGGTATATCCGAAGGAAGCTTTACCAGAATAGCGGACCATGAAGGATCATGGTGAATAGGGTCATTGATCAAACGTGACAAATCTCGAAGATCAAGTGTAGTAATAAAGGGAAACTGTTGATTAGGTTACAGGTACTGGTAATATTTATAAGGAATTTGAGTACCATTAGGGCCGTAAGAAGATTGATAAATAGGTGCCGATGATCCTCCGATAATTGGTTGGTTTGGTTGTGGTTGTTTCCTAATATTCCACCTAGTGGTCCCCCGAGTGGAACTCTTGGCGGGGGCCTCCAGGTGGTGGACCTCTGGGTGGGGGACCTCGATGTGGACCTTCGGGTGGCCCTCCAGGTAAGGACCTCCGGGCGGACCTTTAGGTGGGGGACCTCCAGGTGGGGGACCTTTGGACGTACCTCTAGATTGGGGACCTTCGGGTGGACTTCCATATGTAGGGAAATTTGACCAATTAGGTTGTCCCCATGGGGTATTAGGGTTTCTAGGATAAGGGATGTTGGGAAAAACATTTCTCAAGGTAACGGGATGGTAATTTTGGGTAGCTATTTTTGGTTGATTTCCTGGGTAAAGGTACCCCCATGTAAGTTGATTAGACATCAGTTGAACCCACAATGGTTGTCCCAGTGAGGAGGAATGAACCATCACATTTGTAGTCATGGAGGGTAGTCCAACCATGGGCTGCCATAAAGCAACACTCTGCCTAAGATTTAAACTAGTTCTCATGGTCGTGGTGACCGCTTGTTATGGGGATTCCCCCCCGACGAAAGGGTTCATAGGAGAAGTAGGAATAGAAAGGAGATATTGAGCTGACATGGAAGGGATAAAAGGATGATCGAGATCATAAGAAATCACACTTTGAACCGGTACTCCGAATACGGTAGAAGCATAAGACCGAATAGGGGCATGGTATTCGAGAGTGGCTCTTTCCGAACGGTTGGGTAAAGGAGAGAGACTTCTCCTTCTTATGATTTCTCCCCTTGTGTGTAAATTGGACACCATCTCACAAATAGGTCTAAAATACTCATCATTCGATAATAATAATATCGGATTAGGTGGGAGGGGATGGAATAAATTAAAGCAGTAGTAGTGTATTTGAAAATTGTATGTCCCAAGGAAGTCTCCCAAAAAAGAGCAGTTGGATCAAATTTCGATGCCACGGTGTCATCTAAGGGTGGGGAAAACACCTAATATTGTGCACCCCTTCTATAGAGAAATGGAATGTTGAATCATGTGAAGGAGGTAATTGTACTAGTACCAGAGTAGAGGCGGGTGGATTCTCCAAATAAGAATACTCTTCTCCTGATTCAACAACCAGAACACCCTCCACAGAAGGATTAGTTGTGATAGTTTGGTCCATGGTCACCCCTTGTATTTCTTCCACGGTAGAAGGAAATTCAGGTGGTAAACGATGCAATTTGCGATATCTCCCCACAGTTGGTTTAGTCAAAATGATGCCTAAGACTTCTACTCTAAATATTTCTTGGTCAAAAAGATCACACACAAACAATTCTACGCAAACTAAGGTGATAAGAAAACTTAAGTGATAAGAGGGGCTGAAAAAGCTGGAACCTCACTAGTATTTTCAAGTTGTTGCAACTTGCGATATACTGCAGGGTCTAAAAGTAAAATGCGAAAAGGAGGATTGGGACCGTACCCTTGCCTGAATACCCGACTACCTAAATGGCACATGCGTAGTAGCTCCCCGAGTGTTGTTCTTGGTGTAATGCTTCGACAAGACGACCAAAATCATTTTCTCAGTTGGTATCGATTCCTAGAAAAGTCTCCCGATATATACAAGGTACATGGGATCTCAAATCTGTGTTAGTGTTGTCTAATGCACAACCGTCCGAAAGGGGCCTTCCGATATACTATTGAGTACATGCATAACTTTTCGATATACCTCGAGGGTACGTGAAAAGCCTCTTGATATACCAATTGGAACGTGAAAGTACCACACGATCCCTAGGATGCAGTGCAAGCAAATAATGACATCTCCTATGGTTATAGATGCTGGAACATGTCTTCTAACCTATCACTCAAATTACTAAGAATTTTAGCTTAAGTTACCGTTCAATTTTATCTTGATGGTTAGTGAATGTTTGTGGAATGTGAGGTAATTGCAAGATTAAATTATCTAAATGCGATGCGATTCTCCTTTTGATGAGTTCTATCTAGAGTAAGGGAGATGTTCTTCCTTTTCAAATTACGAAACAAAAACCATGTTATCCAAACACCTTGTTCCTCAAACTTCAAATACTTTCAGACAAGCAAAAAATCTAATGCTAATGCTTAAAGCTCTCCAATGTAAAAAAGGGAAATTTCTTTAATGCACAAATGCCTATTCTTTTCTTAATCAAGATTAAAAAAGAAAACACTTCTAACCATTTAATTAAACCAAAAGTAAGCAATCAAATTTTTTCTTTTGTTTTTTGATGTAATTTTAAACGAAGAAATGCAAAAACTCACACTACAAAAGTGCAAAAACCATACTATTCTTCTTTTCTAATGATCTATAAAGAGCTTCTAAAGGATCAATCATGCAAACCATACATCCAAGACCAAACTTCCACACAAAACTATTCGATTTTAGAGGTTCTACTAAGAAAACTTTTCAAGATCTAAACTTAAAAAGTACATTCAGGCTAAACATAACTCTCATATTTGTCAATGAGCAGGAAAACAGATTGACAAAACCCAAACAGAAAGGCAAAAATTTCAAAAGAAAGATCCTAGAGTTGGAAATGGCCTACCTCGACGCACAATGTAGGGTAGAACTAGGGCGTCGTACATGGGTCGACGCTCTTTGCTTCTCTGTGGAAAGCGTTAGCGAGGCTTCTTGATTCTGGAAAGAAGGCGTCAACGACGCTCGTTGGCAGTGGGAAAAATGTGTCAGGGGAAGTCTGACGCTCTGTCAAACGCACCCAGGTGCGTCAACGGATCTAAAAAGCCAAAAGAAGAAAATAACCTTTAGAATAATCCATTGTGAATCAAACTGGAATTATGGTAAGCATAGGCACGAACCAAAGAAGGCAAATGAAGGTGGATTACTAACGTTAGATCCTTGAATGAGTGAGAGAAAAAAGCTTTGTAATCTTGTAATCAAAAGCAAACTCAAAATTCATAGATCTGATTAGTTAACCCCCAATGGAGTCCCCAGTTTTGTTACTAGAAATTTTCAATCAATGCGGTCAAAGATTGCTTCCCTAGTCTACATGGGGCAGATCTAGAGCAAAAAGCCACAACGATGCATCATTTTCCTAGATAATTGAACTACTTGAATGCCAATCTTTCCTTATCTCAGTGTTGATGGTTGTCCTTGTCTTATATATCTTTTTGTGGTCAACTGTACTTGCAAAGAACATGAAGAACAAGACAAAACAATGAAAGCAACAAGATACTTCAAATGTCTATACTAATAGTCAAGGAGAAAAATAATGAACAATTGATATTGACACAAATCGTTCATGGAAAAGGATAACATGTTTCTATTGATAACATAAGAGAAGGAAACTACAACCAAAGCCTTGACGTTGAAGCTTGGTTCTCACAATGCCTTTGACATCACTTCCATATACACACGACAAACTTTATAAGCCTCACTCACAACTACACTCTTTGCCTCCTATACCAACAACGATTCCGGCAACATAAATGTACTCTCTTGGTTCTCTTCCCTCCCATTACCCATGAGGGGAAGCTTGTATAAATATGCCAAAGGAAGCCTAAAGGGGTTGATATCTTTTGGGAGGAAGGTAGGGAATGATCCCTAGAGGCTAGGGCACCAGTGCCACATGTTCCAAGCAGTTGGGATAAGCCTCCATGAGCACTTTCGTCTATAAGGTTCTTGAAATCTTCTTTTTTTCCCTTTTTGACAGTACTGGCACTCTTTGCATATGGGAAAGAGCCATCAACGCCGTTTTTCTTGAGGCAATAGGTGTCATCGGCGCACTATGTCAGTGGGAAAGAGGCATCATAAAAGTTTGACTCCCTATGTCAAGAGACAAGGTGCGTCATACATCCTAGAACTGAGCAAAAAGATTTTAAAAAATCTCTTGGCCATGTCACTTCAAGGTATTGAACATAGAAACCAATTTAAGGTGTAACACTTACACTACAAGAAATATTCTGACTAGATTTCACAATATCCACTAACACTCTCTCAACTCCGTTTGCCTCCAACAACATAGATCATGGTGATGAATGAAGCTCATCTCCTTCGATTGCTTTATTGTTAACAAATATTCCTATTAACTTCTAGTTTTCTTTAGAAGGCATTGTGATGAAAATAATGATGGAATTGATATTTTGACAACAATTGCACCTAACTAAATGCATTTACTCAACATTTGGTAAATATGATGTCTATGCTCTCAATATATTATTTAAAGATAAGGTGGCGTGGACGTCTAATTTCATATTCAAAATTAGATCTTAATAATTGAATTTGGTCATTTAGTGATTAGATTTGATGTTTAATTGTAAGTTTGAATTTTATTATATATTATTGTTTTGATCATTAAAATTTGATTATTGCGCTGAGAGGCGCTCTCCAACCCAGTATGGGGGAGATGTTGTTTGCGCCAAGAGGTGCTCTCCAATCCAGTACGGGGAAGATGTTGTCACGTTTGTATGTGATGCTTTAATAAAATAATAATAAATTTTATACCCAACATGTTGGCCTACACAAAATTAAAATTAAAAGTCATGTCGTTTCCATTATAAATAAAACAAAGGATATTGATATGAAATAAATAAATAATAATATTGATATGAAATAAATAAATAAATAAGGCAATAAATAAATAGATAAAAATTTATTGCCGAACTACTCGTGCAAATTATTTGCCCAACTACTAGTGCAAATGCTTTTCTCTTTTAAACAAAGTTTAATTGATGGTGGTTTGCTAGAAACCATGGGCTCCCTTGGTGGTTCAAAATATATAAATATTTGATTATACCATTAGTTTAATTGATGGTGGTTTGCGAGAAACCATGGGCTGCCTTGGGTGTTGAAAATATATAAACCCAAAGTCAAATCCTCATTAAAAGCATATTTTATATTTTCATCCAAAGGCACATATATTAATAAATAAATAAAAAAGACAATACATAAAAAAAAGGCAATAAATAAACCTCTCGTAAGGTATTGCACTGAGTCAAGAGAGGTTTGCACCTCTAGATATTGATCTCTGGACGCTTGATAGAGCCTGGGATTTTGATCTAGGTTGAGTTAAAGTCAATAATATTTTAAAAAACATAGTTTTTGAACTTATATAATATATTATAATTATTTCATTAAATTTTGATTTCAAAATTAATTTATAAAAGTTTGTAAATTAATTCACATGGTTAAGCATTGGAGATTATAAATAAGATAGTATTAAGGCATGTTTTTAGTTTTGTTCTATGTGTAAACATTGGAGGTCTTAGTCAATATTCCTTTCTTTTAACATACTCGGGGTAAAAAAATATAAAATTACTCTATTACTTTGTTACGCAATAAATATAAAATTACTATATTATTTTCACTCTTAAAGTTAGATATTTTATTTTGTTACTTTAAAATATAAAATTACTATATTATTTTGACTCCTAAATTTAGACATGTGTTAGTGATGTAATATAATATGGCGTCTCTTTGCTTGATATGTTAGTTTTTAGTTCCAACAATATTATGTATAATTGATAAAATAAAATTAAAAAAATAAAAAACTCTTAAATTTAGACATGTGTTAGTGATGTAATATAATATGGCGTCTCTTTGCTTGATATGTTAGTTTTTCGTTCCAACAATATTATGTATAATTGATAAAAACAAATAAAAAAAATAAAAAGTATATATCATATTATTTTTTGGTTGATGGTATGACAGGTTAACGTTTTATTCATTGATAACTAAATCATTGTGATTATAAATGTTATTTACTACAATATTTTTTGAAGTTAAATATTACTAAATTTGAGTAACACAATTAAAAATGACTGATTTAATCATGGATAAAAAAATACAATTAAATAATAAGTGATACCAGTAAAAATTACTAATTTAATTTTTTATTTAGAATTATATCATACTATTTTCAAAAGTTTACTATTATTCTTCTACTTCTAAAGTGAAATTCCTTACCATTAATTTTGTTTTACTCTCAAAATTTAAATTTATACATTAATGTATAATGTAATAAAACTTTAACTCAAATATTAAATTAGAATTTTGAATTAATAACTTAACCACTCTTTGTGTAAAAAGCATTTTGAGAATCAAAATGGGAATAAGACAGCATGCTAAAAAATGAAAAATATGGATCACTGCACTAAAAAACTATAACGGAAACCTTGGAATTATATGTTTTAATGTAGTAAGGGGGAACTTCGACTAGCTCAGACCAACTCCATTGATCACAAGGTATGAATTTTCATCCCCACAAGGTTTTTGAGGGGATTAGGGTTTGAAGGCCAAAGCATAATATTGCGGGGTTTTGTAGATATAGGGTTTTTAAGGTTCTGATGATACATAAAAAGGTTTAGGTATGGTTACAAATCGGGAAATTAGAGGAGACAACAAAGAGACGTCGTGATTTTGAAACCGTCGTTGGAAAATTTTAGTCCTCGAGAGGGGGTCTCGAAAGCACTTTCAGATATGGTGGAGAGTGAGGATGTGGTAAATGGAGGAGGGCTTGAACGGAGGCAGGTAGGTTCAATTTCCTAAAATTCTGAATTTGAGTTTTTATGTCAACACTATAGCACATATCTCGGTTTTTTTCATGCCAGGTTACTTCAAATATTAGACCTATGGGTGGTAGGTCATCCAATTATGATACCATTATTCAAACCTTAAAATGATAATTTTTTCGACCTTACATTCCCTCGTCTGATTCATCTATATAATCCCAACACGACCTTGCATTTCTTCTAATCTTCCACGGTCAAGGATGATAAGTAGACAGAGCCTGTAATAGTTGAATCTTGGTTGAAGGAAACGAAGTAAAGTATGATGGGTGATCACTTCTCTAAAATCAGAGTCGATTTCAAGGTTTGCTATTAGTCAGGCTACATCAATTGAATAGATTATGGAAGGATTGATTACTTGGAGGATAGAATGATGCTCTTGTTTACAAATAGTAGGGAGCAATAAGATAGATATTGTAGAAGTAAGAAGGATAGGTCGAGGTCCATGGATATTTTGAAACCAGTTTAGGAATGCTTACACTACCTAGAAGAGATGCTATAATGTTATGCCCAAACACGAGAAAACTTAGCAATGGAAACTTGCCTTCAATGCTGATATAGATGGCGACAACTTCAAGCAAAGGTTATTTGATTGTTGGCATGCCTATCTTATACATCATATTTTAGTTGTGCGGATTGTAGCCTGAGTAAAAGCATCATATGACATAAGTATAGGAAAATCTGACAATAGAGTGCTTTGCAAGTTATTAGTCCCTGCCAAAGGCCAGGGTACTATTGTACTCGTTTAGGGTTGACTCCCTATTAATTCAAGGTCGACTTTTACATATTTTTCTTTAATCCAATGTTTCAGGCTATGTTTTTAATTTTTCCTAATTAAATATAAATTTAAAAATAAAAATAAAGGAATGTGCTCTATTCCTATTAGCTATATAGTTTGAAGTCTTATTTCCCCGGTGGCGGTAGAATTCTAAGGAATTACAATGCACCTGCTTGTGTTCATTTAAAACTTGACATATAATTGGTTCGCTGCCTTCTTTTCCTAGAGTCATGTTGCCTACTTGGGTCTTATTACTTAGGTGACGACGGACCAATTTTCCACTGGATCCACCGTATTTGTTAATGCCGCAGCCACCGCCTCTGTCTCTGTCACCTACTTCATTGCATCCACTACCTCCGTCAATGTCGCTACCATCTCTGTTAATTCCAACCATTTTCTTGCTTTCAATACTCTTTCAACAAATTTCTTCTAACAACTTTGCATTTTCCCCAACGCCAACTTTGATATGGCAATTTGGAAACAACTTGTAGCTTCTCTAACTGCAGCACCTTTGATATCGTTTCTCTCCTAACAAATTTGCAATTTCTCCAACGCGACAACAACTTTGCAACTTCTCCAATTGAAACAACTTTGATATCGCAATGAAGCATTTCGCAAGGCACTGGATTCAATACTCTTTCAACACATTTCTTCTAACAACTTTGCAGTTTCTCCATCGCAGGATTTGATATCGCAAGGTTTGAATGCAGGACAACTCTATGCGTGGACAAAGCATGAGGTTCCTACACCATTTAAATTCAACAAATGTTATTCTCTATTTCTTATAGATAAATTATATAGCAAATCTAATATTTTTTAAGATTTCAAACCATCATTAGCTTAGAGTATTGTAAACACAATTTTTCAGCAACGAATAAACTTGAATTCCTGCAATGCATTCTAGGATAAAAGTTCAAAAGTCTGCTAACTTACAACCTGTTACAAATTGGAATAACCCTAGTTTAGTGTAGCAAATATGCAACAAACTCCAGTTTGATTTTTCATTGTATTTTCTCTCTGCAGTAGCCTTTCCGTTGGTTTTATAATTTATGGTTTATTCATCTTCAAAAAATATGCAAAACCAAAACAATCATTTCCTACAACATAGAACTGATAATGAGTTATTTCTTGTTGTTTGAATGCTCCATCACATACTTGTTTGAATGCTCCATTACATACCTGGTTTGAATGCCAGTAAACACAACAACACGTCGCCGCCTGGTGCTATCCAACTGCCTGATTTTCTAGATCTAATTTTACCTACGATTCCACCCATTATTAGAATATGGTTAGATGTTTTAGCAATAGATTGAAAGCAAGAGGCTTCAAACTAAGGGGTCATTATCCTTTAAAAGTACCTTTTGGGAAGTCTACGCTCCATACAAACTGCCTACCTGAGACTTTTCCTGGGTCCTGATGTAAGTTTAGAGTTTATCTATATTTGTGATACCGTGCTATGATATTTGTGATACTATGTTGTGTTACGATATTAGTGATAATGGTTATTCTGCGAGGAGCATGTGATTCAACTTAAACTTAGTAATTATATTTCTTATCAGTAGAAATATGAGATTCACAGTGGCTTTGGACCTGCAAATGGAAAAGCATAATACAACACTGCCATTAACAATAACAACATAACATTAAAAATAATACAACGACAGCTGAGAGAAATGGATTTGCCTTATATTCCTCTACATGCTATTCCTTGCCCGCCTCCTTGCCTCCAACCTGGTTTGGGTTCATTTGTTTCATGAATGTCTCATCGGTCCGTCAGTTCGTTTCAAGTAAGCAGCTGTGGAGGGCACTACACTGCAGAATCAGATGAGTCTAACTATATACTCATTAGCGATAACAACTACCAGCTTTATCTAAAACTACATGGCAGGAGCACTCTACCCCTTATAGAAGACTCAGACGACCCGTTCAGGTGCGTGTCAAAACTCTATATATCTATTCCCAACTATTGACGTACCAGAAGGATCTCTACGACGATGATCTACATCCATGAGATCTGCTCTATGGTGAATGCACGAGCTCTACGACGACGATCTGCATGCACGAGCTTTGTGCGTTGGGCGAGCTCTTCAACGACTGAGCATTGGGCCTCGAATTCATCAAAGGCAGGTCGCTTTAGGTTGTGGCAGGTTTGGTGCCTGCAGGTTTCTCAACCTTCTAGGATGTGGCTGGCCTCACCTATGTTTCTTCGGAATCCACAGTGGGATTTCCTATGGCGACTGCGGAGAGCGGATCTGAGCCTCCTTCTGCCTCGAACCTCGAGGTGTTTGCAATATTGATAGCTTCATAGAACAAGAGAGTCCATTCATGAGCCTCCTCGAAGTTTGTCAAACGAATCGAGGACGTACTTGTGGTTGCCCTGTCGTCGGAGGATACCATTTGGTGGATCACGCTCTCATTGAGAGCTGGGTTACCATTTGGTGGATCACGCTCTCATTGAGAGTTGGGTCGAGAGAAACTGGAGACCTCTAATCGCCCAAAATGTGGCATCTTATTCTATGGGTCGAGGCTGTTAGCACTAAATTTATTTTTGCCAGAATTGGTCTTATCGCCTTTAAAAATTTCAAAGTTCCCTTGGTGATCTAGCAGTTGCAAGGTTTTATTTGGTTAAATGATGTATGGAATTTTCCTCTCTCCTAAGAGAAAGGGTTAGAGGTGTTTTGAGTAAAAAGAAAAAGATCCTTATAAATTGAACCAATTTTGTTCATTTTAAAATAAAAATATAAACATTAGGTTTATGTTTCGAGGTTGTTAGCACTAAATTTATTTTTGCAAGAATTGGTCTTATCGCCTTTAAAAATTTCAAAGTTCTCTTGGTGATCTAGCAGTTGCAAGGTTTTATTTGGTTAAATGATGTATGGAATTTTCCTCTCTGGTAAGAGAAAGGGATAGAGGTGTTTTGAGTAAAAAGAAATGGATCCTTATAAATTGAACCAATTTTGTTCATTTTAAAATAAAAATATAAACATTAGGTTTATATTTAAAATTTGGCTTTTACTCAAATTTTTATTTTACTAAGGTTTATTATTTGTAAAATATGGACAAAGGGGATTTTATTTTTATTAAAAAATGTATATTTGGCACAAGGCCGCTCAACACCGAGAGCCTATGAGAGCCTATGATCGCATGCATATGAAATATATGGAAGTTGTTAAGGTACATAAAGTCTGAAAACACCAACCTCCTTTGGCATGTGGAATATTACCACAATAATGTTTTTTTAATGCACGGATTATGAAATTCATAAGCTACGAAAATCATCCAACAAAGGCAGTGTGTATAGTTTTACATGCCAATGTGGTGGCAGCCAATAGTTTCTTGCAATACAGGTGGCGAACATCCATCACTCAGCAAAATAGATCGACGACATGAAATAATTCCGCTATTTCAACATGTGCGGATAAAACATAAATTGAGATCTGCGGAATGTTGTTAAATGATGGGTAAAATGAAAGGTCAGATCAGCAACTGAAATCCACCTGAAATCATCCAATGACCAACATTAATTCCACTACATTAACAAGCACAGAGAAAGTAAGTTTCAAAATCAGCAAAATTTTAAATGGTGTGCAAGTTGCAAACACGTGTTGTCATAATTTCAATTTTTCAAATAGATTTACGGTTAAGATTCATTTTGCCGGCAGAAGAAAGCTGTTGATCGTGTTGTGGTTGAGTCAACAAATCCGGAGGAGAATGAGAAAGGAGTAGCAGAGCATGGTAACGTTTGAGATCTTTGTTGTGATAGGATCTTAAAAACTAGAACATGTATTCTTGAAAAAGTGTTCAAATCTTCTCTTAATGGGACACTCAAATTGCCATTTTCAAAGTGATTCCCATTACCCACTGTTGTAAATTGCATTGGTGAATGTTCTGAGGAATTTTATTGCAACACTTATTGTTTTGAGGCTGCCTGGGAAGCATTCTTTTCATTACATTGTATTCGGGAGCTGTCTCTTTGTAAAAACAAATATGAGCTACATAGTTTTAAAACAACACACAAATGAAACAAATGACATTTTTCATGTTGCTTCCTAGGTTGTTTCTTTTATCATACTCAAAATTAAGGATGCAAAGGCTTAAAGTGACAAATCAACTAAGTTACATAAGCAGTAAAAAAATTTCTCTGAAAATGACTGTTTTAGGCATCAACTTAAAGTGAATGTTTCCGCCAAATGAAGAGGAATTTTGAGAAATTGAGAGAGGTTTGTCTTTATAACATAACCATATACAATAACCTATCTCAATTTTCACACAAGTATGATGGTTTGAGAGAATCTAATTCATCTTCAGAGGGCAATTTTCAGGTTTTTAAAAAGACTGTTTTAGCCATCAAAGTCCAAGAATTGTTTTAGTCAAATGGAGTTGAATTTAAAGAAACCGAGAGAGTTTTTCTTCATCACAGGATTATCTTCAAAAAAATCCTTCAGGTTTTACACAGGCATCATAGGTTGGGAGAATTTAAAATATCTTCACAGGGTATTTTACGTAAATTTACAAGTTTACTATCTGAGTCATTAGTTTCAAAGGCAGATTTCGAGGAGCTGGAGGTGAATAAGGGAAAAAGAAGACATGGGTTTTGTCAGGCACATTGTAAATTACGATTTTTTTTTTGGATTTCACACAGTTGTCTCCATTAGAGATATGCAGGAGGGACTTTGAAACCTATTGTTCAGTAGTCCGCATCCTGAAATGAAGGAAATTTGTTGTAACTGTTTCTATTTTTAGAGTTCAGTTAGGTTTTGGATTCAAGGTTAGGTAGAGGTTATTTTGCTATAAATTCAAATGTAATTGATAGTTTTAGGGTTGGATTTTCAAGATCAGAGAGGCTCTTCATTGTAATAAGTTTCAATTTTCCAGAGATGAATAAAATTGCAGAGGAAGAATGTTTGAAGCTTCCATTGCAGAGATTCCTCTGCCATCATTTTCTTTAGTAAGTTATTTTCTTGTGTAATTGTTTTTCCAGTATATCACTCCATTATGTATCTAATTTCATGCTTGAGCAATAGGGTCATGAACTAGAATTCATATTGTATGCTCCAGGTTCAATGTTCAAGCCTTTTTAAATAGTTTTCTCTAAAGTCTTGCAGAACTCACCCAAGTTTGGTGCTCTTGTTTTTGGGCTGTCTCCCTCTGTCTGCTAATCAACCTGCTAATACATCAAGACTGAGGAAATGGTGTCTACCTTGCCTCTGTCCATAAACCTTCAAAACCCAACCTCATGCTACCTATTTCAGATCTGATTGTTGACTCCATTTCCCAATGGTCTCCTCCATGACTGTCCTACCAAATCTTTTAAAAAGAAACTTGTCATATTTGTCCCATCAGAAATCTGACCTTCTGAGTATCATTGATTGAATATTTTGAGTAATAAGGATTTGTAAATGGTGAGAGACCCCTCTCTGACTGTATTAGGTCAGAAATATAGTCTAAAGTGGTTTTTTCTGTTACCTCGGGATCTACCATTCACAACTTGGGTACATTGTGAGTGATAACATATTGGCGCCGTTGCCAGGGAGCGAAGGTTCAAATCTTCGCTGGGTATGAACGACATAGTTTCAGATTTGATTGTTGATGGTGAACAACAGTCAAACATCAGCAAGGTTGTGCATCTTTCACCTGGTGATTCCATCCTCGAAAAATCCAGTTTTCCGAATTCCCATGGCGACTCCACTGGGGAAAGATTGCAAAGTTTGAAGAGTTGATTCAGTTTATTCTTTTGTCTAGATGAGTTCTTTGTCTTCAAGGTATGCTACTATTAATCGTGCTCACATTCCCATTTTTCCAAATCAAATACCTAATGTAGATTGGAAAACATGTCTTCCAAAGTTCAAAGATCAAAAGAATGATGATGCTGCCCTTCATTTGGTTAGATTGCATATGCATATACATAAGTTAGGAGTTAAATTGCATGAGGATTCTTTAATGAAAATGTTCATGGCTACTTTAGAAGGAGATGCAAGGTCATGGTATGAAGGGTTACCATCAGAAAGTTTGTATTCCCTTACCGATTTTCATACAGTATTTCATGAGCATTACAAAGACCAATACCCCTCCTTGTTGCTGGTTCAAGATTATTGTACGCATGTTAAAGGTTTCTTTAAAGATTTGGAAAACATTTATAGTGATGATGAGTTATTGGATGAAGAGATTTTAGAAATTTTATATGAGAGCCCATTTCAGAAAAAAGAAATACAAAATAGCTATCTTCACATTCAAGAAAACTATCAGCAGTTAATAATTTCTTCCTCGACTGAAAGAGACATGAGCCAAAACTCTGATTCAACCAGCTATATTTTTTTTCTTGAAGTAGATGATAATTTGCAGTAGTCTTGCCAATATTTGTGTGACTAAGAAGGAAGTTGGGATAGTAAATCAAACCCTTCTTCATATCATTCAATTTCCGAAGTTTTGTTTCAAGATGAGGCTGCCTATTTCCAATCAGAAAATTGCTTTTTGCAGAAGCAATTTCCTCAAAGTTCTAATGCTTCTGTGGGTGATTACATAAAGAATTCTGATTTTGGAAATTTTCAGTCTTACAGTCCGTCCACATGTTTATTTAATGAAGTTGCAAGTAAAGAAGAATCATATTTTGAGTTAAATGTTGAAGAAATACCTTTGTGTGTTGATCAAATCTAAAATTTTCTTGAAAATTTACATGAACATACAAAGCCCTCTCTGCTTGCGAAAGATGAAAAAATGAACAAACATGCAATCAATCTCAACAGGTGGAAAAATCAGCGGTTTGTGATGAGGAAATGAAACACAAATAAGGAGATGAGGATTCTCAATGGGATGCTTCTTTAAATATTTCCAATTCGTAAAGATTTTGTCAAGAAAACATGTTTTTGCTTAATCTTGTTGAAAAACAAAATGATATTCCTCTTGAAGTGCTTGAGAAGAATGGAGTTGTAAAGTCAGAAATATTAAATGAGGTTGTTGATATTTCATTTGAAAATAGTCATGACAATTCCTTTCAAAGTTCTTGTGAAGATCAGTTCGACAGTATGCAAGAGGAGTTACTTTTTGGACAGCTTTGTCATGACAAACAGGTGATTGAGTATTTTGAAATTTGTCATGCTTTTTATGATCCAGTAGCAGAATAAATGGATAAATTTTTTAGATGGTATAGTTGGTTATGTATTTGCAGCAAATAACATACTTTTCATCATAACATTTTTCCATTTGTTCCTATGTTCTAATTTCAATCAAGCATGAGGAAGAAGCATAATTATTGGATAAATTGCTTGATTGGCTTCATTGGAATTCAAACTTTGCTTGAGGGGGAATTTGTGCTCATTAAAGTAGGGTTGGTAAGTGTGAATAAGCTCGACATGGTGAGCATTTCTTTCAGCACTTTTCGGTTAAGGTTTGCAGTTACAGTTTCTTTCAGTCTTCAGAGGATGGATGGATTACAGGTGAGAGGTTATAGATTGTTAGGGATTTGTTTGCAGGATGGTTTCAGTTGATGGTTACAGGTCGGAACAGGTTGAGGATTTCAAAGAAGTATTGGGAACAAGCCAATGAATTTGGCACTTGGTCTATGGGGTTCTTTGCTACCTCGCAGGGAGGATAGCATCCCCAGTTGGAGCCAGTTGTTAGCACTAAATTTATTTTTGCTGGAATTGGCGTTATCGCCTTTAAACATTTCAAATTTCCCTTGGTGATCTAGAAGTTGCAAGGTTTTATTTGGTTGAATGATGTATGGAATTTTCCTCTCTCGTAAGAGAAAGGGTTAGAGGTGTTTTGAGTAAAAAGAAATGGATCCTTATAAATTGAATGAATTTTGTTCATTTTAAAATAAAAATGTAAACATTAGGTTTATATTTAAATTTGGCTTTTAGTCAAATTTTTATTTTAGTAAGGTTTATTATTTGTAAAATATGGACAAAGGGGATTTTATTTTTATTAAAAAATGTATATTTTGCACAAGGACGCTCAACACCGAGAGCCTATGATCGCATGCACCTGCCACATCAACATTCAAGCAAAGTTAGCATGCAAACAAGTCAAACTCCACCTAAGTGCCAAGCTCCCAAAGAGCACTACTCATTGTTACCTGATATATATAAAAATTGTTAAGGTATATAAAGTCCGAAAATGCCAACCTCCTTTGGCATGTAGGATATTACCACAAGAAGTTTTTTTTTATGCACGGCTTATGAAATTCATAAGCTACAAAGATCATCCAACAAAGGTCATGTGTATAGTTTTACATGCCAACGTGGTGGCAGACCATAGTTTCTTGCAATACAGGTGGCGAACATCCATAACTCAACATAATAGATCGACGACATGAAATAATTCTGCTATTTCAACATGCACGGATAAAACAACAATTGAGATCTGTGAAATGTTGTTAAACGATGGGTAAAATGAAAGGTCAGATCAACAGTTGAAATCATCCAACGAACAACATTAATTCAACTATATTAACAAGCACATCGAAAGTAAGTTTCAAAATCAACGGAATTTTAAATGGTGTGCAAGTTGAAAACATGTGTTATCATAATTTCAATTTTCCAAATAGATTTACGGTTAAGATTCATTTCGCTGAAAGAAGACAGCTGTTAATCGTGTTGTGGTTGAGTCAACAAATCTGGAGGAGAATGAGAAAGGAGTAGCAGAGCATGGTAACGTTGGAGATCTTTGTTGTGATAGGCTCTTAAAAACTAGAACATGTATTCTTGAAAAAGTGTTCAAATCTTCTCTTAATGGGACGCTCAAATTGTCGTTTTCAGAGCGATTCCCATGAACCAATGTTGTAAATTGTATTGGTGAATGTTTTGAGGAATTTTATTGCAACGCTTATTGTGCTAAGGCTGCCTGGGAAGCATTCTTTTCATTACATTGTATTGGGGAGCGATCTCTTTGTAAAAACAAAGATGAGCTACATAGTTTTAAAACAACACACAAATGAAACAAATGACATTTTTCAGGTTTCTTCCTAGGTTGTTTCTTTGATCATACTCAAAATTAAGGATGCAAAGGCTTAAAGTGACAAATCAACTAAGTTACATAAGTAGTAAAACAATTTCTCTGAAAATGACTGTTTTAGTCATCAACTTAAAGCGACTGTTTCCACCAAATGAAGAGGAATTATCAGAAACTGAGAGAGGTTTGTATTTATAACACACCCATATACAATAACCTATCTTAGTTTTCACACAGGTATGATGGTTTGAGAGATATAATTCATTTTTAGAGGGAAATTTTAAGGTTTTTAAAAATATTGTTTTAGTGATCAAAGTCAAAGAATGGTTTCATTCAAATGGAGTTGTTTTTAAAGAAATTGAGAGAGGTTTTTCTTCATTAAAGGATTATATTCAAAAATAGCCTTCAGGTTTTAAAAAAGTATCACAGGTTGGGAGAATTTAAAATATATTCACAAGGTATTTTTCCAGAAATTTACAAGTTTACTATCTGAATCAACAGTTTCAAAGGCAAATTCCGAGGAGTTGGAGGTGCATAAGAGAAAAAGAAGACATGGGTTTTGTCAGGCACATGGTAAATTAAATTATTTTTTTTGGGATTTCACATAGCTGTCTCCATTAAAGATATGCATGAGGGAATTTGAAACTTATTTTTCAGCAGTCTGCATCCTGAAATGAAGGAAATTTGTTGTAACTGTTTCTATTTTTAGTGTTCAGTTAGGTTTCAAATTCAAGGTTAGCTAAATGTTATTTTGCTATAAATTAAAATGTAATTGATAGTTTTAGGGTTGGATTTTCAAGAGTATAGAGGCTCTTCATTCTAATAGGTTTCAGTTTTCCAGAGATGAATAAAATTGCAGAGGAAGAATGTTTGAAGCTTCCAAGGCAGAGATTCTTGTGCCATCATTTTCTTCAGTAAGTTATTTTCTTGTGTAATTATTTTTCTAGTATATCACTCCATTATGTATCTAATTTCATGCTTGAGAAATAGGGAAATGAACTAGAATTCATCCTGTATGCTCTAGGTTCAATGTTCAAGCATTTTTAAACAGTTTTCTTCTAAAGTCTTGCAAAACTCACCCAAGTTTGGTGCTCTGCTTGATGGGTTGTCTCCCTCTGTCTGCTAATCAACCTGATAATACCTCAAGACTGAGGAAATGGTGTCTACCTTGATTCTGTCCATAAAACTACAAAACCCTACCTCCTGTAACCTATTTCAGATCTGATTGTTGACTCCATTGCCCAATGCAGCCCAATGGTCTCCTGCATGACTGTCCTACCAATAATTTTAAAAACAAACTTGTCCTATTTGTCCCATAAAAAAATTGACCTTCTGAGTATCATTGATTGAATATTTTTAGTAAGAAGGATTTGTAAATGGTGAGATATCCCTTTGTGACTGTATCAGATCAGAAATACAGTCTAAAGTGGTTTTTGCTATTACCTCGGGATCTACCTTTCACAACCTAGGTACATTATGAGTGATAACAGAGGCTACTTCTTGTTTGAATTTGAATCCAAGGTTGACAGGGATCTTATCTTCTGAAATGGTCCCTATTTATGGTCTCTATCTGAACAGGTGGACACTAGACTTTGATCCGGAGGCAGACATCCCTAAAGCCGTCCCTGTTTGGGTCAGGCTTCCAAACTTGCCTATGAACTTCTGGAACCCAAAGTCACTTAAATCAATTGGAGAAGCCATGGGAAAATTCATCAATATGGAAAGCCCCAAGGATCAGTACATGTATTCCCAGATTGGTGTGGAGGTGGATCTAGAAGCTGGATTACCTAAAGCCATCAAGCTCATGGTGGGAACCTGGTATCACTACCAAAAGATGGATTATGAACAACTTCCTTTCAAATGCAGAGCATTCCACGAATACGACCATTTCCTTCTCAATTTCCCTCAAAAGCAGGAGAATCAACAAGAAAAGGAGGAAGGGTGGAAATCAGTAAAGAAAATAAAATCAAAGAATGGGAATACACATAAAGTTGGAAACAAGAATGCATTGAGAATAACCCCTCAAGAGGTTCCAGGAGAGACTAGTAGTGGACCTCTGGTTATTGTAAAGGACTCCAACACTGGTGAGATTAAAGAATCAAACAAAGAAGCCAATCGTTATTGTCAGCCTTAGATCCCAAATTCAGGAGTAGAGGGGGTAAAGGAAGGAGAAAATCAAGAAAACTCTGAAGAAGAATCTGCTACTGATGAAGAGGAAGAAGAGGAAGGGGAAATTGAGGTGGCTACACAGGGAAGAAGAAAGAAAGAGGAAAGAAATCAACTAAGGAAGTAAGGGAACAAGCCACGTATAAGGAAAAAATAAGGGGGTAAAGGAAGGAGAAAATCAAGAAAACTCTGAAGAAGAATCCGCTATTGATGAAGAGGAAGAAGAGGAAGGGGAAATCAATATGGCTACACAACGAATAAGAAAGAAAGATGAAATAAATCGACTAAGGAAGTAAGGGAACAAGCCACGTACAAGGAAAAACTACAAGGATCTTAGCTAACCTTGGAAAAATTACTTCGAAACATCAGGAATACTCGCCAGCATGGGAAATTCTGGAAAGGGATTCCCTCCTTTGCCAAAAGTAAGTAATGAAGGTTCTCTCCTAAAACTGTAGAGGCCTAGGAAGCAAAGCTAAATAAGAAGCTATGGAGGACATGATCAAACTATACCAACCAGACATTGTACTGATCCAGGAGACAAAGATGGAGAAAGAAGCATTTCTCCAAGTAAGTGGAAAGTTTTGGAATAAAGGAGGAGGCCTCGCTGTCAGCTCGAGAGGAGCCTTTGGAGGAATTGGAACGCTCTGGGATGTTGAAAAATTTGAGTTAATTGAATCTAAAAAATCTCTTCATTGGATTCTTACCAAGATGTTGCACAAAGATTCCAACACCCAGGTTAGTCTCTTTAATATTATGCTCCTGCTTTGTATGCTGAAAAAATATTGCTGGAATATTTTTAGGGAGGAAAGGAGCATTGGATCGATGGACAATGTCATTCTAGCTGACGATCTAAATGTCACTCTGAGCCAAACTAAAAAAAAGGAGGTTTCCTGGTCAGAGACCCATCAAGGGAGCAGGTTGACGAGATTATTTTAGAATGGGATCTATTTGATGTTATCCCAACTAAGGGGAAGTTCACTTGGTCCAACAAGAGGCTAGGTCTGGGGAAGATAGCGGTCAGACTTGATTGATTCCTGATCCAAGACTCCTTTATGCTTCTAGGGCTGAATTCTACCTCTAAAATCATTCCCTTTCGGGGATCAGATCACAAGCCTTCTATGATGAAGTTAAGGAAATATCAGAACCTGGGACCCATCCCATTTCGATTTAGCCCACTATGGACCTCCCATAAAGACTTCCTGGGTATTATTTCAGAAACTTGGTTTGCTCGAGTCTCGGGTTCACCATTTTACATCTGGGAAGAATAGTTGAGAAGATTAAAAAAGGCGCTCAAGACATGTGCCAAGCTTGTTGTGTCTTCGACTCAAAGGAAAACCAATGCCATGCTAGCTCTAGAGGTACACCATCTAAACATGGAGGCAACCCAAATATCAAGGAAAGATCTTGAAAAATATGTAAGCCTTCACCAAGAGCTACACACGGATAATAGGTAAGAGGAAGAGATCTAGAGAAAAAAATCTAGATGCGTTTGGATTAAAGTCGGGGATCAGAACATGACATATTTCCATAAACAGGCTGAGACGAGGAGGAACTACAAAACGGTCCTTGAAATACAAATGAATGACAATGTCATCCATGATTTTGACCAAATCAAAATGGAAGCCACTCGGCATTTCAAAGCCATCTACTCCACTGAATCCGTCAACACTCCTCCAAACGCAGCGTTAATGGAGCTTGTGCCTAAGCTGGTTAAAAGGAAGGAAAAAAACAATCTCATGCAAAGGATCATATTAGCTGGGATGAAATCAACTAGTTGTGAAGGGAATGGAGGAAGATAAGGCACTAGGACCGGACGGATTCAATGCAATATTCGTTAAAATGTGTTGGGAAATTGTGCACAAAGATCTTTTTAAAATAGTTTTAGAAGCTCAACAATGTGAAAGAATCAGAGGAAGCACTAACTTTGCATTCCTGTCCCTTATCCCCATAGAAAAAGACGCTGTGACTTTTGATAGATATCGACCCATATCTCTCTGTAACATTAGGTACACGATCATTACCAAATTAATGGAAAACATATTAAAAACCATCCTGCCACGTATCATACCAGAGAACCAAGGGGGTTTTCTTAAAGTCAGGAGAATCTGGTATAACATAATATTGGTCCAGGAGGTAATCCACTCCAGTCTAAAAAATCATGAAAAATGAATGGTGGTGAAAATAGATTTAGCCAACGCATTCAACAAAGTCTGCCACCCCTTTCTCTTCTAGGTGATGCTAAGCTTCGTATTTGATCAAGGATTCATCCGTTGGGTCAAATCTTGTATATGAAATCCGTGGATTTCTTCCCTTGTAAATGGAAGAGAAACAACCTTTTTTCAAGCCTCCTTAGGCCTTAAACAAGGCTTCCTGCTCTCTCCGTTGCTGTATGCAATCCAAGCCTCGGTATTGAGCTTAAACTAGAGCAAGCTAGGATAGATGATGATCTTATCGGCATCATAATAGCCCAAGGAACTAAAGATATCAATCGCACACAATTTGCTGATGATACTATCTTGTTAGGAGGAGCAAGTTAGCTGATAGCGAGAAGATTCAAATCAGAATTGGATTCCTATTGTCAAGCTTCAGCTAGTAAATTAATTCTAAGAAAAAACAAGATTTACAGTTGGAACATCAACCCAAGGGATATGTCTGGAATTTCACGCATCTTAGGAATCGAGGGAGCAACCATTTGGGATTCCTTTAGATATCTGGGGGTCCCAATATTCAACAACAAGCCGAAAGCCTCTGATTGGAATTTGCTAATTGAAAAAATAAAGAAAAAGATCCATTCCCAGGGAACGATTTGGCTAAATACAACAGGGAAATTGGTCTTAATAAAAGGAGTTCTCAACATCTTGCCGTTATATCAGTTCTCAATGCTGATTGCCCCTTCGAGAATCCTCACCAATATTGAAAGCATGCTGAAATAATTCCTCTGGAAAGGAGGGAAAAGGAACGAAATCCACCCTCGTCAGTTGGCAGAAAATTAAATTGCCATGGATGCAAGGAGGATTACAGATCAAAGATTCAAAAAACCAAAATATGGCATTGGGAGCTAAGCTCCTCTGGAACATGTTTGACTCAAATTCTTGATGAAGCAGCTAGGTTCTCAGACAAAAATATTTTCCAAGCCCAAAGTTAATATGTATGGACTTGGAGACAGTGAACAAGCATGGCTCTTCAATTTTCTCGTTGTGCAAGAAATTTTAGGCCAAGTTCAGGGATGAACTCTTCTAGATACTAGGAAATGGTAAGCAGGTTAGTTTATGGCAGGACTCCATCCTAGGGAAGCCGTTCATCCCCTCACAACAAAAATTGAGCCCAAAAACCGACGACGCTCATGTCTAAAATTTGACAATACCCTGTTGGTTATTCGACAAGTGCACTTTTTTTTGCCATCAGTGGAATAATGTCGGATATTCAACTCCATTCCAGTACCCGTTGAAGATATGACTACTTCATTGTCGAATGTCAGCCAGTTCTGTTGCAAAAAATTATTATTAAGCCGTTGAATTTTCGGCGTCTAGTCGTCGAAAACTCTTCTCGCCATAGTTGGACGTCCGACGGGTTCTACATGACAATTCCGTCGAAATTCCCACCTAAGGCCATCGAAATTCCTAGCTAAGTCCGTCAAAAATTCGATGGACATCCGATGGGCTTGGTTGTCGGAGCTATGACAACCTCAATGAATATGCCATTGAACTTCCCACATTAAGGCGTCAAACATTCGATGGACAACCAACGGGATTCATTGTCGGAGCTTTGGCAGCCTCATCAGATGTCGTTGGGAGGACGTCGAATAACCGATGCGTGAATGTCGGATGACTGACGAGTTCAATCTTTTGGATCTACAACAATCTCGTTAGACGACCTTCATTTGCCGTCGAAAATCCGACGAGAAACTGTATAATTAAAAAAAATATAATTCAAAACACAGTGGGCAATTGGAAGTTCCTCCAATAATCAAGAAGAGATCCTAGCACTATGGAAATGGTTAAAAGGAACTAAATAAATTGGTATCACAAACCTAATTGTCATTGGAAATTCCATAGCTATTATTCTATTCATTAATAAAAAGAGAAATGATTCCTACCTATGGAGTATGAGTAAGATTTAGAACACCATATGACTCTTTCAACAAGTCACTTCCTTTCATGTCCTAAGATATCACAACAAATTAACAAGCACTTTGGCTAAATAAGGAATCTATTTGAAAAATGGATAAATTAAGGAAAATGTGGGGAGCATTGGTAAATGTCATATCTCCTAAGTCATTAGCACCCATATGTATCTTGGGATATGAAATTCATTAAAAAGTTTCATAGCATGTAGGATCATATCCACACATCATCACCTTCATCCCACCTTCCCAACAATCATGGTATAAATAAGGTAGTACGATCACCCATCAACACATGTGGTGTCCTCTTCATTGTGATGGAAAGCATGAAGGTAAGTCATTTAGCCTCTAGAATAGGTAGTATCAAGAATCAGGCCCGATCCTTGATGGTTGTTATTTTGAGCAAGAAGAGTTTGGAGATTCCTAGGCATCCAATTAATTTTTTTCGTGTAAGGTGGTTCATAAATAAAGTGTCTTCCCCTGCTTGAGTAATAAACTGGGTTTCCATCAATTGGATTGTGCATTTTGATAGAACAAGGTTTGTGGTGTGAGGAAACTCTCTTGACAGTCTCTTAGTATCTCTCTTTGTAATATTTTGGTAGAAATCTTGGCATAACAAGGTTCGTGGTGTGAGGAATTTGTCTTGGTATTTCATGAATAAAAAGCGTAGGAATTACATATCCATGTCCTCGCTATGGAAACTCCAAGATCCTTCTCTAGTTTCCCTCTAAAATATTTCGCCATCCCTTGTTTTTTTTTTCTCTATGTTATGCTTTGTCTCCTCATTTGGCTTATGTTGCATTTCTTTGGGTTAGGTAAATTCAATAATTTTATTAATATTGGTAATGGTTGGGGTAGGAACTCAAGCTATATGATTGTTATGAACAAGCCAAACCAAGTTGTGGGATTTGTTTTAGCTCATTATGGTATCAATATTGTCACCCATGTTGTAATTTTCTCCAATCTTGTTGCACCCTAATCTATCATATAGCCATTGTTTTTTGTTTATGGGTCCTCCCATTAGTCTATCATACTATTTTTTCTTAGTCAATTTTGTCTTCATCCTCAAGCATGGGATAGACTCTTCTATGCATCTCAAATTCCTATCCATGGGACCTTATATTTTATCTTCAGTTTAGAAAGGATATTCTCCTCATGCAACAACTAGTATCTCTAGAACTCCCCAACCCCTCAAAGCAATTGGAAAAAAAACCTCAGTCAACAACAAGCTATAGAAAGTCAAATTCTTAGCTCCCGACAATCCTAGATAAACTATTGTGCGGATGGTGGGCTCGAACATCTCCATGGACAAATCGTTCATATGTTTATAAGATATATCATTTTCTGCAAGACATTAATTCCATCATTAGTCAACATTAAAAAATATTATCGGTATATTAGACACAAATTATAAAAACTAAATTGAACAATCTATAATCACTTGGAATATTCTCTATATTTATTGAAACTAGATCTTCGCTCACCAAAAATGTACACACTATTGAACTAGTGCTAGTGACATGAGAAGATCTAGGAAATGCATCCACTTGTCTATCTAACCCTGCATCCACCCCTTATTTTTTAGCATCTGTTGTGGGTGGGGCAGCATCGGCTGCATCCTTTGCTAACATTGGGGGTGTCACAGAGCATGTTTTTAACTATTCAGTGGACAATAAGGGAGTAGTATGTGGTGTACGTGGAGTGTTTTGGTCACTGGGACCAACATTGCCTTGACCACCACTGCAGAGCTCCATAACATGCTATAAATTCAAACCATTGTATCATAAGTTCAATAGAATATAAAATTAAATATTATAAAGTTCTAAATGAATTTACATTATTATTCAGGAACTTACTTCCAATTGTTTACCTCTTTGTAACAACAATTGAATATTTTCTTTGATCTTTTATGTTTGTGGAACTGTCAATGTCAGAAGAATTGGTTCCTCATTTTGTTTTTCCCTGGTCTTCCGTAGCACCCTCAACGGGTCTGCAGACCCTCTAATTTCACTATATTTCATCAACTGGGAGACCTCATTCTGTAAAGAGTGTTGAGACGGTGTTTCATAAACCGAATCCCCTGTTTGCAACAGAAATACATAAAATATTGCTTAGTCTTTGAAGCAATAGTGTGCACAAAAAATTATATTAACAAAAAATGTCTATCATGATAGATTCATAGGATTACATCTAGGATTACCTGATGCCTAGATGAGGGTGTGGTCTGATCAACAGCTAGGGACTTACCTCGATCGACCACCTGCAAAAAAAGTAGAGAACATTATCACAATGAACGCAATATATAAAAGCTAACAAATATAGAAAAAAAAACATTATGCTACATGTTTTATATGTGTACATTTTTGAAGTATTTAGAATGTGGATTTACATTTAGGTTTATAGGTTTCCTCGAGGCTCCAGTCGTCTGATCAACAGTTGGGGACTTTCCCCTGTTAACCTGCAAAAAAGGTAGACAAAATTATCATCATGAACGCAAACATAAAAACGAAAACATACATAACAAAATAAACATTATGCTACACGATATACATGCTTACGATTTTAAAGTATTTGAAATGGAGAATTACATTCATGTTTTCCTGTTGTCCCGATGCTGCAGTCGGCTGATCGATAGCTGATTGGCTTCCCTGATCAACACTCTGCATGGAAAATAGATAACATTATATAAACAAACCGAATATACTAATGAAAATACATAACAACAGATCTTTTTTTTCCATCCTAAATTTATTACATTGGCAATATCGATGTATACTTGCCACCTTGACTCAGGTCTACAAACATCTACAGAGAGGGAGGTACCCTTGAGATAACCCTGCATAAAAAACATACTAAAAATTACCTAATGAAACCAGAAAAGTAGAAAATTCTAATTATATGCTAACGGAAAATCCTATAGATGTTAAAATAATTAATAAAAGGTTCGTTAAATTGTTGGATGTACCATAACCATACTAACCGTGTTTGTATCTACACGATTCAAATTGTAATTAATAAGTAGTTCTTCACCAGCAGCTATTGATTTAATTGCACATACAAAGACACGATTTCCTTCATGCAACTCGAATATGTACTTGGGTTGCTTAAGTGTAGACCCCAGTTGTGTACTGTTTATAAACCCCGCAATATTACTAGTTTTTTTTGGCCTTCCGTCCATGTACAACGTTGCTCCTTTATTTTGAGCTTTGTCTTTCAGTTGTATATAATTCGCTGACAACCCATATCTATGCATACTTTGTGTATATTGGACTAGGCGCATCCAATCATTGTAGTTGTAAGAGGGTCCAACATACTCCATCAATTATGTACATCTGTCGTATCCAACCTTTATGCCGTCCATGCAAAACAACCCTAATCCATGCAATGAAGACGATGCCTATATATCCTCTCATTCACACAAAAATTAGTGTTTACTTGAGGAAGATCCCTAGGCACCCATTGTTTCACTAGGTGTTTGTACCTTAAGGGCACACGTCGATGTCTGCCACTGTCTCATCATCATAGGAACATGACCCCCCTCCTTTGATAAAAAATTCCACGCGTTTATTGAATTTTCTTCTGATATTCTGACATCTAGTTGATCTAGCCCTTGTAGACCTACTGGATGTCTCACTTTCCTCTAGCCTTCCCAAACTCCCCTCGCTGGAGGAAGACAGGTCTGACAAATACCTGTTTGGTTCTACTTGTACCATGGTTGGAAAAAAATTGGAAAAAACATAGCAAAATACTAGCAAAAAACTTGGAAAGACTTATAAGCAAAAAACTTGTAAAAGTTTCCTACTTCCTAAAGAAAAAGCTTGTCAAGAATGAGTTTGGGTAATGGGTGTGGGCATTTGGTAGCCCTAAAAATTCTAATGTTTGCCCCTCTTTTAGTTACATACAAGTCTGCATTCTCACTTATTGCTTGCATTTCCTTTTCCTAACATGTATTGGGAAGGCTCACAAAATATCATGTTATACATGGGCACTATGATATACTCACAAATATTTATATAATGTATTTTAAATGTGTGTTCCTAAAGGATTTGGCAATATACATGGATGGGTACCATGCTTGGTCACCAATTCTTTCACGTCTTTGGAAATATGTTAGAAACATACATCACCTATAGCAAGTATGATGACATGTAGAATGTTTGAGTGATTATGGTGGTTGTGTATTTGGATTTGCAAGTGTTCTTATTACTGGCCTAACCCCCTTTCAACAATAATATTTGCAGATTTAATGGGTCTATGTCTAATGCTCTTGATCCTCATTACATTCAAGGAGCCAATGCATAGGTCTCTGTAATCCATAACAACAAACACTACACAAGCTTAATTTATAGGAGTTCCAAATGCCCTTTATCCATTCACAAACTTCATATTTATGCTTGTGTCCATTGGACTTTGGCATTTCAACGTTGTTAAGCTTGAGACGAACTGTTATGAAAATGCAGCAAATATAACACTACAATTTATGCTAATATATGTCTATACAAGGCCTAGAGGTTCTCCTTTAATGGACTATCTCCTTGAAAGAACATATCTTCACATTCATCTACATTTACTTCGGATAGAAGTGATACAGAGTTGTTATGTTGGTCACTTCCCTCAAAAATCATCTTTGACATGAGTTCCTTTTCCAAGGAATCTTGTTTAATCTCTTCTTCCAAAGTTCTAGGTCACTTCTCCACTCTACATTGGCCCGAGTATTCACTTTCTTAGCCACTCCTCTCTCCTTAGTCTACACTCGTTGTTGTTGTAACCCTTACTTTTGATGGTTGTAAGTGGTTTTTAGTTTTCCCATGAATGTTGTTGTGATGTTGTAGATGATTATCCATTTTACCTAATATGTTTTATGATCTTTTCCATCATTGCTAGGGTGCACATACCTGTTGTTTATGGCTCCTTAAGCTTGATATATCAAGGGCCTAAAAGTGCCCAGATCTCATGTAGGACCCTTTAAGAGTCATAATAACAACTATTGTTAGAGGATGTTATTCTCCAAATGATACACCAAAACCAAACTTATCGGTTAATATTTGTGTAGGGATGTTTTTATCTCTCCCATAATTTATCATACTAATGGGATTGTGACTATCAAGTCAATGCCTTATTTGCATAGTGGCAACCCTACAACACTACATTGGAATGTCTTATGACTAACTAATGAATCTTCCCATGGTTATTAAATATCCATCTATAAACCACTATTGTGGTTTCATCATTGCTGGCATTCAAGAACCAAAAAGTAGACATGACTTCTCTCACTACATTAAGTCCACGTGCACATAATGACTAGCTTTGGTACTTCCTAACTTTTCACTCTTCCTTTTGAAAACAAAAGTGAAACATGAAACAATATCTTTACTTTCAGGATCTTGCATAGCTGATGGCTTTGATCGAATTGTATAAGTACTTTGTTCTGAAAGTAAATATTTTGAGACCTACGAATGAAGGGGAGAGAGATGAATGGTTGAAGGAATACAATGGAGGATGAATTGATGGCCTGTTCTGCCTACCCAAAGGTCCTTTTATAATGAAGATTATCCCCAACTTATCATTGATTTGTAGTCTTCTATTTTTCACCCATACTTCTAAAAGCAACACAGATTTATGCCGATCTAGTATGTATCTTCATGTCACAAGTTCTACCTTGTAGATGAATATGGAACCCTAGAAGGTAGTGTTGATTTGGAAATATGATTTTACAATGTTCCATCCCATCTTTAAGACAATATTGGAGAGTAATTTATGGTATAACATTAACATATTAATTTTCAACCCTAAGGAAATGCTAACTTGAACAGAGTTGGGAGATGTCAAGTAGGTACCACCAAAATAATGGAAGAAATCAGAACAACTGCTACAGGAATTCTTGGAGGCATATTTCCCAGTGGTAACCTACAACAATCACATATATATATATATATATCTAATCCATGGTGGTGAAGACTTGACATTTCCAGATCTGCTACTTGGCACATTCAGGAATGAAAACAATGCTTTAAATACATTTATATCAGTCTGTAATATTTCCTGATTTATTCCTTTTTAGCTTGTCATGATGATGCTTGGTTTCCCATATTAATTTTCAACCCTAAGGCAATGCTAACTTGTTTTCCCATATTAATTTTCAACCCTAAGGCAACCCTAAGGCAATCCCATAGTAGAAAGAACCAAAAAGGACTATTTCGCACAAATCAAAAGGCTCTTAAATTAACTGTATCATGCCTTCCTCAATGATTTGATGAATCCTTTGAAATTGTCTTGTAAATATAGTGAGACAAGGCTCAAAACACTTACCTAAAGAGATTGTTTCCTTTTCTCTTTATCATTAATTTCTATGATGTGTTTTAAGTGATGCTAATGTTGTTCATCCTGTGTTATTCTCTTTTCAATTTCCTAATATGGTGGCATTAAATGGCTTGCATTCTACTTTGATCAATCTGACAAAATCTTTTTCTCCAACCAACCATATTAAACTTGAATGGATTTTGGACGTTTTCTCTCTTTCCACTTGGAGAAAAATTAGCAAATGGTTTGGTTCACTTCCAACTTCGACCCAAGTTCTTATCCTTTTGTGATCACTCATCAAGTAGGCATAGATTAACCTGATGTTGTCAACAAGAACACCATCATCTTCTTTATCATTAGTTTCTATGATCCATGTTTCAAGTGACACTAATTCTTGTTGATATTTTATTATTCTCTTATCATCTGTGTAAGATATTGTTGTCATTTTCACAAACTTGAGTTTTGAAACAAATTGTAGTCTTATAGACTCTTTGAGAGAGACATCAATTGGTTTGTGTTGAGATTATTAAGCATATACAAAAGGCTTCAAGAAGAGAAGCTCTAATTTGTCCTTCTCTACTCCATCATCAAATAGGTTGAGGTTAGCTTCTTCAACACCACATATAGGTTCACTATAATTGTCTGGGGATAAATTAACCTTTTTAATATTCAGTCTCTACCAACAGAACAATCTATTAGATGTACTAGGAGCTTCAGTCAAATCAAGAGAAATCTGCTACAAATATTTGAAGAACCATTTGATTTTGTAAACCAATGGGATGGAAAAAGGGAAAGGAAACATCAAATATCACTCACACCAGGGAATAATTCTAAAGCTAACCAACTGTTTAAACCACAAAGGTCATCTTCTCGTGTTAAATGTAAGAGGGGAAAACAAAAATCAGACACAGTGACAATTGACATAAAATGTTCAAATAACAAATGGAGGACATCAAAATGCCTAATACTTGCTTCAAGACCCAAAGCATAAACCATAAGATTCATGATTATCCATGAATGGCCAAGTATTACCTAACCCAATTTCCAGTGAACTAAGCACCTCACGGTCGATCAATTGCCCAAGGAAACAATCACATTGGAGAGGATGGATTTAAGTGATTCATAAGAAGTCTCACACCAATAAAACTACAAGTCTACAACAACCAAAAATATTCAAGCCAACAATTCGTCATATTTTGTTGCAATAGCTGT